>CM046032.1:41023766-41288766 GCA_025215565.1 Flaveria ramosissima | reverse complement strand
AGCCTAAAATCCATGTCGGCGCTCCACATCAGCATGAAGAAAAGAAAAAATATTTTCTTAATTGAAACGAAAAGAAAGACATGCTGTAAAACATGTTAAACCTATAATTGAAATAAAACATAACATAAAAACTGAGTGACATAATTGGAACATCTTTTTAAACTTGAGTGATCTTAGGGGTGCAAACAAGACGAGCCGAGCCCGAGCTCGTATGGGCTCGAGCTCGGCTCGTGATGATTTAGGAGAGCTCGAGCTCGAGCTCGGCTCGTGATGACTTAGGAGAGCTCGAGCTCGAGCTCGGCTCGTTTCGAGCTCGGTTCGTTTCGAGCTTTATTTTTAAAGCTCGAGCTCGGCTCGGACTCGGCTCGTTTATTTATTTAAATATTATTTTTAATATTTTTATATTTAATTTTGATATATTTATAATTATATATTTTATATATAACATTATACATATTATTTAATTTTTTATCATAACTTTATATATAACAAATATATTTATATAATACATTTAATGAATTAAATAAAAATATATAAATAAAAAGCTCGTTTAGGCTCGCGAGCCAGTTCGATACGTGAAGCTCGGGCACAGACTCGATAATTAAATGAGCTTTTTTCATGCTCGAGCTCGAGCTCGGCTAGGGCTCAATAGAGCTAGGCTCGTTTCGAGCTTTTTATCAATTGGATCTTGAGTAGCTTGCAAGCGGCTCGGCTCGTTTGCATCCCTAAGTGATCTAATCGGAACACTTTTAAGACTTTGGTTACTATTCTGCAAAGTTACCCCAGTTTTTTAAGCAGTAAAAACAGGTTGGTTAGGTTCAATAACATGCCAATTTGGGTGGAACTTTCAGATGGTTTAAACGGGTCGGGTTGACCGACCAATAGTGTTCCCTTTGGAAATTTGAACTATGTTTAAGAGAAATTATTATTGAACTAATCAAGCAATTTTTCAATGTAGAAGTTTAGGGGTTCAAAACCTTGACTACGGGTGACTTATAATCCATTTGACCCATCTGTAATAATATATCTTTGCTATAAATTGATTTTCATATAAATGGGTTAAATCTGCCCCCTCAACCGAAATTGTTGAAATGTTGTTTTCTTTATTACCAAAATGGTTGTTCTTCATTCATTGTAATTCTTTATTATATATTTATATTTCTTATTCTTGTTTTTTTAAGTTATCACTGATGTGTTGTCTTTCTATTCTAATTTTGGTATATCACTACAATGGGTGCTACCGTTTGTTACCCATATATAGTCAAAGTTTGCGTCTGCATGACCGACCATATTGTTGTTTGTGTATTTATTGTTTTTCATTTATGTATCCATACTTTACCAGAAATAGAAGCAAATGTAACAATATATGTAATGAAAATAACAAAGAAGTGTGAAAGGTGTAATTTGGGTAGTTTTTGTGTTCTTGCCAACAGTTAAACCAGCAAAAAAGGGGTTTTTTTGTCAAGATTGTATAACAAAGTTGTGTTTTACCGGCATAATGTTATAAGATACCATTAGTGCTTATACATTTCTCAAAAAGCATGTATTGGTTATAAAATTAAAGATTTATGCTTTATGTTCTTAATCCATTGAAAAACTTGGTGTGATTCTTGATTAGGAATCATAGGGATAATTGAAGTTTAACTTACTATTTTAAGTTATATTTGATGTGGAATTCGAATCTTTGTTTTTTGAATAAATTTAGGCTTCACTGTAAGAATACAATCATGATTCATGAGAATGTCCTAGGTGCCAAGGGAAGTGATGATGCTACACAAGAGGAAAACTTAAACAAGTTAGAACATATTTTTGACTCGGAACAGTAAAAAATGATGTGTGTGGTGTCACTTATAGTATTCTTATTTTCTGATAATCTGCCTATTTTCGTGATTTAGGAGCCTCTTGATCTTGAAGAAAATGCGATAAGATCTGATCCTGAAAAGGAGATGACTGTTTCCAATCATGAAAACGAGTCTGATTTTGACAAAATTGAACAAGTTCACATGATCAAAAAGCTCCTTCCAGTGCTTACAATGATGAATCAAGAAAAGATCATCGAGCTACAGACTGAATCTAAACAAAAAGGTATATGATGGCAAAATTGCTAAGTTCTTTTAGTATGTGTCATCCTATGCAGGGTTGGGTTTATTCTAGGCAGTCAAAGGCAGGAGGCACAAAAAAAGGGAAACCCGAGACAAAAAAGACATAACAGGAAAATATAAAAACTATAGAAAATGCATTAAATATTAATACTCTTCCACAAATATAATAAAAAATTGTTATAGTTAGCAATTAAATCATGCGGTTACTACCAAAAGTTCATAAGTAATACAAATTCATAGAGTCATTAGTTGTTAAACATCATCATCACCAGAAGACAAGTAGGACCAGAAGTTGATTGTGATAGATAGGAACTAACAGAGTGAACTAACGAGTAGGATAGAGCACCTCTTGTGCCTTTGATCACATAGGGTTTATCTGCTAACACCCTTTTGTCATATTTTAGTTTTATAAATACTTAATGTGTAAATATTGTTACAGGAATAAGTGATGTGGAGCAACTGTTTCAAGTTGCAAGATATCCTCAGAAGAAGGAATGCAGGTGAATATTCAAACATCATTACTGAAATAACCTTCACCTTATCATCCACTTTTAATTAATATTGTGGCTTAGACAAATTATTTATATATATGGTGTGGTGCCACAGTTTTTGCAAGGCTTGCATTCCAGATTTTCACAGAAGGTGCACTTCTTGCTCTTATACTCTGTGCATAGGCTGTTGTCACGAGTTTCGTGATGGATCTCTACATTTGCGTCTACGAAATCTGAAAGAAACAAAAATTATTAGAAGCAAAAATGCAAGTAACATATCTTGGGGGTTTAGTTTGGATGGAAGTATAAGATGTCCCCCGAAGAATTTAGGTGGTTGTGCGGAAGGCATATTACAGTTATCATCTTTCTACGCGTTTTATTTCACTAACGATCTTGAAGAGCGTGCAAAACAAATACTTTGCAATATTAGTTTCACAAAACTAAACGGGTTATCTGATTCTTCACAATGCTTGTTATGTGATGAAAATGATGAAGCAGGTTTGTATTTTTCTACCAAACATGAATTCAAGGATAATATTCTTGAACATTTTATGATGCATTGGGGAAAAGGTCAACCGGTTGTTATAAGAGACGTGTTTCACAGCCAACCGGATTTGAATTGGGATTTTGGGTTCCTGTTATGCGAGTACCTCAAAAAGAGTGCTGAATCCCGAAACAACACTGAAACCCGATCAGCAAAAGGCACTCGTGACTGGTGTGAGATCGAATTAAAAAGAAAACAGACATTTTCAGGGGGCATAACACATGGAAACGTGTGGAATGAGTTTTTAAAATTCAAACTTTGGTTTTCTTCGAGTTTTCTTCAAGATAACTTCCTGAATCATTACAATGCTGTCATCCAATCACTGCCCGTTCAAGAATATATGAACCCATTCACGGGATTCTTGAACCTTGGAGCATATTCACCAAGTGAAACTAGAAACCCTAACTTGGGTTCTTATGTTAGAATCTATTATGGTGGATTGGATAATCCAATGGATGCCGATCTTTTGTCGAATTTACGTGTCCATGCATGTGACATGGTAACTTTTTAAGTTCTTATCTACTTTTCTAATCATAGAATTTTATGTAAATGATCACATCTTAAATCACCTGTTAATTTTTGCTTATTTGGATTCAGGTTAATATTCTTGTACATGCAAGCGGTCATCCTATATCTAAGAGAAAGCTCAATGAAGTGAAGATGTCGATGAATAAGTACAATTCACAAGACCATCTTAAGTCTTCAAATAAGATCGCAAATCGCATTAAACTCGAGGCAATGTTTACTGGCACATCAAAGTTGGATGACATACACAACCATGATGAGTCAGATTCTGAATCCTATGATGAAGAGGTTTCTCAAGATGCTGATAGCTATGGGGCCCGCTGGGACATTTTCCGTAGAGAAGATGTTCCAATGCTTTTAGAATATCTAAGAAAGTACTCTGATAAGCTTAGCGGATCTTACGCCTCTCCCAAAAAGGTATGATCAATGTTTTCTGTCTTATTTAACATATAGAACATAATCTTTTGAAACTTGGATATGTACTTACTTGCATTGGGACTACAGATTGTTCATCCACTCTTTGATGAAGTCTTCTACTTAGATGATGATCATAAAATGAGACTCAAGGAAGAATTCAGTTAGTGTCCTTCAATCTTTTAGCAAGTTAGTTTATCCTTTTGGGTCATACTAACTATTTTTTGGTATTTTTTATTACCATAACTAGATGTGGATGCATTGACGTTTAAGCAACATATTGGTGAAGCTGTTATCATTCCTGCTGGTTGTCCTTACCAGATGAAGAAAATAAAGGTAACGTGTTTTATGATGTTATCAACTAGAAAGTCAAATTCAATTTTTAAGCAATGTTAAGATCTAAGATGTTTAATGTTGTGCAGTCATGTGTTAATGTGGTCTATGAATTCATGTCACCGGAAAGTGCAGCGGAGGGCATCAAAGTGAGTGATGAAATTCGTCGACTTCCTGTAAATCACAAAGCCAAAGGGAATACCGTGCAGGTTATTATTATCATGACATATTATTATTATTTAACAACTAAGGCATATTTTTGTGGTCTAATTTTTTAGAAAGTTGATTTCAGGTGAAGGAAATGGTGATTAATCGAATGCATGCAACAATTAAAGAAATGCATGAGGTGATTGTCTCACAAACAGAGTAAGTTGTTGCTTTGGCTCAAAGATTAGCTTGTGTAAATTGGTAGACTTAGCCATAGCTCGTGACTTAATAATTAATGGTGTAAACTTTACTTGGTTCTTTATGGCTTGTTGTGGGGTCCATGCCCTATGATTTTTGTAGTATTGTTTTTTTTTCTTTTTTTTTCTTTTTTTAGTTCTCATATTATGAATTACGTCTTAGAACACAAATTTTATATTGATAAATGTGTGTGTATGTGCATAAAGATGTAGGATACGAAAAATATCATAAGAATCTGATTAATGATTGACATGATTGCTAATGTGAATCAAATCTGTGGTTAGAAATCTAGCATTTGATGCTTTCTTTGTAGGTCTTTAATTAACATTTATCGCCTTTTTAAAACTTTTGATGGAAAGTCAAGTTTACACACCAAATCAAATTGTATAACCATAAGCATAACCAAACATCGTAAATCTCATCCATAGCTAAGCTGTTGATGAGGTTTGGGGAGGGTGGATGCAAGCAAACCTTACTCTATCATAGGGGATAGAGTAATTGCTTCCAGAGAGACCCCTGACTCTAAATCATTGAACACAACGCACCATCAACATAAGGTAGACCATTAGAAGCACACCATGTACAACCAATATATACACGAAGCACATAATAGCCATAGGCAAACAGGGAGCACATTAGGGGTGATCGGTATACAGTAGGTGATAGGAAATATACAATGCACGATAATATACACGAGATCAGAAGCCATCTATACACAATATACATTATACAATAATAAGTACATATCCATAAGATCATAGGCCATCCATATACAATTACAATGATCAAGAAGAAGCACATAGTGCCAATAGATAGTCAAGTGATAACAAGCAAAGGCTACTAACACGATGATAACCAAAACTAATCCCCAAGACATAACTAAGACATGCATAAGACACACCCCTCCCTAAACGTCCTTAATCTTAATCATATGTCTCCAAATACTTTTATCTTGAACCATGTTCATAAAGAGATGCAACTCTAACAAATCCCGTCTAATCCTCTTCTCTTAAGTCAGTTTGAGCCTGCCTCTACTCCTCTCGTTTATCGTAAGGGTCTCGACTACTCTAGCCAGTGCCATTATTAGCCTCCTTTTGACATGCACAAACCATCTTAATCTCCTCTCTCTTATCATAACCACTATACTAGTTACTCCTTATCAGATTTAACCTTATGTGCCCACACATCCACCTTAGCATCCCTCATCTCTGCTACCTTCATCTTGTGTGTCCGTGTCTTCTTGATAGCCCAATAGTCTGTTTCACATAGCATAGCCAATTGGATTGCAACTCTGTAAAGTTTTCCCGTTAACCTAGCCAAGATATTCTTTACCCATTAATCGATCTCTAAAAAATTCAAATTGTACAACAATCTAACGAATATAGACAAAATTTACCTTAATATTTTAAGATCCTATTTAGCCCCCCTAGTTTACTCTTTTTGTGGGGAGAGCTTTGCCTGGTTTTAGTGTTGCGGTTGTGGACTTAGACCTCGGTGAACCAAAAAAAAGTAGAGCTTGTAGTTGTGGACTTAGACCTTGGTGAACCAAAAAAAAAAGTAGAGCTTGGATTTGGGGAATGTAGTTTATTGTTTAGTTTATAGAAGAAACATAAAGAGTATCGATTTGAACTTTAGTGATATTTCTTTGTGATTATACACATGTAAGTCGTATTATGGGGAACAACTTACATCTTGATATAGCAACTTTGAGATTCTTGTAATGTTCTTTAGCGAAATTTGATTATATGTGAAATTACCTTATATATTGAAGGATCTTTATTGTTTGTTAACGCTTCACAAATTCCCATCGTAAATTTTGATGTTCGCGTTGGAAATGAATGTTAGTTTTATCTGATTACACTGTTTAATGATTTCAATTTATGGTTATTTATATCAAATGAGAAGAGTGAAGATGTGATTATGGCTCCCACTTAGGAATAAAACTAACAAAGAAGGGCGTGCAAAAATTTATGAACATGGTACATCTTAAATCTTGGAATAGTGCACATTAAGTCTTGTGCAATGAAACAAAATATTAGAATAAATATAACTCTCACAATCAAGGGGAGGATGAGCAAAGGCGACCCAAACTTGATATGGGATAAGTGGATTAGGCAAAATTTGCTAGACTTGCAACTCTCGAAGGACATGATTAGGAATAGGAGTTCGTGGAGACGTCGGAATAAGATTATGGACTTTTAGGAAGTGTATAGATTAGATTTGTCATGAGGCTAGAATTTTTCCTATACTTTTTTTGCCTTAGTTGTAGCCTTGCCTTAGCATTTTTTTGGTGTAGACTTTTTTTAGGAGAGTTCATAGGTACTTCAAAAGGGGTTAGTTCTAAGTGTTCCTGAGTTTTTGCTCTTTTACACGTTGATACTATAGTTTCCTCACCACCTTAGGCTAGCGGTAGTTTAAATAACCTCATGTATTAGTACTTAACAAAACGGTTTTTGGAGTCGGGGGGTCTCACTTGAACAGGCTCTACTCCCTTGGGTTAGAGGAATGGTTTCTCCCATCCCACCCTGCCTAGACTCTACCAATAGTTGTGCTATGAGTGAGATTTTGCTAGGTATGTTTATTTGTTTATTCATTGAGTTAAATCTTGTGATAATTAGTACTTTAATCTTGGTGGATTTGGACAAATTTTGGACTAGAATGGACTTTTGTGTAATCACCATTTGAACAAATTTGGATGATATTTCATGGTTTAATTGGCAAAAATTGTGGTTTTTGGAAAATATGGTGATTTTGGCTTAATTTAACCCAAAATGAAAATTTGGTGAATTGATTAGCCAAATTGACTAACGTAAACTTCAACGATTAATTATACTTCTGTTAGTGTTTTTAAACTTAGAAGTTCATATGGAAGGTGGCCAAACTTGTTTTGGTTAATTTTTAAATTAAGGGCCATAATGGTTAATATTGAGCCACGACTTGCTATTACAAAATACCAAAGATGTCTTATTGGACTATTTATCTTGGATGTACCACTTAAAATTGCCTTACATGTGGAAAGAAATTGGATAGTAATAATGACATCAGCAATGACAATATTCTTGTAATACACGTGCTATTTTCTTGTTTCATTTATTGGTTGTTAATGTCTTTATCCATATTTCTATTAACATGGTGAACATAAATTTTGTGTTGCAGGTGGTATTGGCCGTTTGTTATTTCTCATTTGGCAAAGCCTCCTTACTCCTTAGTGTTTTGTAAAAGGGTATTTAAGTCAAGATCCATTTTAGAATCTCTTGGATTATAAAAGCTGCAGGCAAGCGCTGTAACGCTAATTTTGTTCAAATGTAATAAGGTATAATTTAAAGCAATCCTAAATTTTCCCTATAGTTAAAAGTATGTATATGTGTGTTGAATTAACTTGCTATTGTGTTTGACTTTGACTTTGCATGAGGTTTACGATACAGTCATAATTACATCAAGTTGAATTTTAAGTAACCATTTACCCTCCTCAATATTACTTTCCTTTCCTCGTATATTAAGTTAAGTGAAGATTTAAGATATGGTTTGTTTAATGTTATTCACTTCACTTACCTCATGCTCTTTTTGACATTGCGTGAAGTCTTTTTCAGGTGTTTTAATTGGATAATCTGCTCCACCTGCTAACCTATGAGACCAGGTAAAACACAACTTACGTTTCGAGGGTGCCTTTTGAGGTGTTGGTTTGACTTTACTCTATTGATATAATATAACGCATATATGTTTAATCACTTATGCTGTTACACAGTTACGCCCACCTTTCCTCTATGGGGACTTTCATTTGACCTATGGTCAAATGTGCTTATATTTCGTATTAGTGAATGATTAGTTTCCTGTTTAACGTTTTAATTAGGACCTTTCCTTTTCTATTCGGAAGCCTAATAAGTGTTTACAAAAATGGCACTGGAACAAAGCGAGAAGCTCCTATTTTTTATTTGGATATTATTAGAAAACAAACGAACGTGATGGAGGTAAAACTAACAATGGTCACAGCCAAAGAGGTAAAATGTAGTTAAAAGTACATATATGCTGATTAACTTGCTATTGTGTTTGACTTTCACTTTGCATGAGGTTTACGGTACAGTCAAAATTACATTAAGTTGAATTTGAAGTAACCATATACCCCTCTTATTACTTCTTTCCTTTCCTGGTATATTGAATTACTGAAGTTTTAAGATATGATTTCTTTAATATTATTCACTTCACTTACCAGTTACCACATGCTGTGTTTGATATTGCATGAAGTCTTTTTCAGGTCTTTTTTATAGGATAACCTGCCCCACCAATACCTCGCTAGCCTATGAGACCAGGTAAAACACATGAGGTTACATTCCATGGATGCCTTTTTAGGTGTTGGTTTTACTTTACTCTATTGATATAAAGATGCATATATGTTTGACCACTTATGTCTACCCTTTCGCTTTAGGAATTTTCATTTGACCTATGGTTAAAAGTGCATATATGTCATATTACTGATTAGTTAGTTGCCTGTTTAATGATTGGATTCAGATCTTCCTTTTCTTTTCAGAACCCTAAAGAGTCCTTAACTGGCACTAGAACAAAGCAAGAATATATAACACCTGTTTTTTATTTATATATTATTAGAAAACAAACAAACGAACGTACTCTGTGCAATCCCACTTATAACAGAGCTATTAGTAGGGACTGCCGGTATGGGGAGGGTGTGATAGGGGGGCAAACCTTACCTCTATCCGATGGACAGAGAAGCTGCTCGTGTTGAGACCCCAGCTCAATTTACATTTTCTTTAGAAGAGACTCATTATTAACAGTCAAAAGTCAGACAAAACCTTTAACTGTGTGTCAAGGTGAGATACACCTTGGACCTGTGAAGAAAAAAGCTTTTACAAGTGCGGTTTTATTTTGTGCTTCCACATTGACATTGTTATGCTGATGTTTTTTTTTTTTTTGCAGCAACTTGAAGATGACAACAAAATCTAATAAATTAAAAATGCTAATGCATATCTTATGTTTATTTAGTTAACGTGAAATCTTAGTTTTTATTCACTCACACTTCAAATTTGATTTAGCTCTTGCTATGGATCTAGTTAAGGCAGGTGCTTAAATTCCGAAGTCAACTTCCATAGAGGTTGCACAGGAGAATTCATACCCGAAACACACAATTTTGAATGGTAATGCTCCAGTTTTGTGTAAAAATTCTTGATTGCAGGTTTCAAGATGTGAAGCAAACAGTTTTGGTTGGATGTTTGCTCTCTCTTTATCATATGCTCAAATAGTTTTTATTTGGTCACTTGAAGCCGAGAAAAGCTTTTAGCATATGATCAAAAGGAAGCAAACAACCAAGAAAATTTGATTCTTGGGATAAATGAACTTCATTGGGGTATATAGATATTATCAACTCTAAAAGGCATGGAAAACAAATGTACAAAGTGTAGGGTAAAGCTACGTTAATCAGATCACGAAGCGATACAGCCTCTCCCCGACCCTTGCGCAAAGCGGGAGCTAAATCAAGCAGTGGTACACCCTTTAGCTCATATTTTTTATGTTTATAGAAGTCAATATATTCTCTAAATGGATTTTGACTTCTGGGTCAAAGTAAGGGGCTGTTTGATTTTGGCTGACCCGGCTGACCTGGCTGATCGGTTGACTCGGTCAGCCGGTCAGTGCGTTTGATATGGCTATGTTGTGTTCTGACCGGGTCCGTGGGTTCTGACTCAGACCCTGAATTTAAACATGCTGACCAAACTGACCAAGAAAAGGGCGCTGCCCCTCTCATCACCAACGTCCACTCCGGCGATGCTACCTCTAATTACGAAGAAGCTAACTCCAAATCAAAGAAGTTCTACGACGACACTGACGTGGTGGAGGACTCGCCGTCGTCGGCGACGGAGAAAGGACGAGGAGACGTGTACAGATCTGAGAGAGAGGTTGAGATGGAGACGCTGATGAACGAGGTTGAGAGAGAGGTTTCGGAGGAAGTTGTTGAGAGGCGGTGGCGGTGGCGGAGGGGCGGAGGCGGTTGGTGGTAGAACGGCGATGGAGAAAATGAAGAAAATGAAGAAAATGAAGAAAATGAAGGCAGAGATGAAGAACAAAGAGAAAGAGGGGGAGATTAGGTGATTGTGGTAACTTGGTTTTTTGTTTGTGGTGTTTTTGTACTTTTAGCTCATACATTTCATTTTTTAATATATTTAAATAAAATGTAAATAAGTATAGTGTGTATGTTATTTGGTGTTTGGATGTACTTCTTTAGTATAAATTTGTATAATAAAATATTTGGTTGCTTAAACGTTTGGTAAATTCAGATGATTTTTGAAACTGATAAGTTAAATGAAATTCAGTAGAGTCAGTCAGATATTATCAAACAGCCAATTTTCAGTCAGATGCAGACTCAGTCAGAACTTCTTACTGGGTCAGCTTCTGACTCAGTCAGATCTTACTCAGTCAGCGCAATCAAACAGCCCCTAAAAGAAACCGTAGAGATTTATAAACATGTTTCTAGAAGAAGTTTTAAACAATAGGGAAATAATAATTTTTACCATTGAAACAAAGATCATCAAAATTTGGAGATTAAAAACATGAATGCTTATTAGTTATCATTGTTATATTTGGAACAACAAGTTAATCATCAGTTATATAATCCATCTGGACTTAATGTTAATTTTGAAGTCAGAGTAAAACAGGGCTTTAACCTCAACATTAAAAAAATAATAGTGTATATTAATAATAAGAATAAGAATTATACTTAAGTAAAGAATCAAAAGAAAATAAACCTCACTATTGATACATTTGTGTTCTTCACGATTTGGTACAAAAAAGCAATATATGTAACAATGAAAGATTACATTAGATACAAAATCCTTTCACAATCATTATTATCGACATCTACATGGTATGAACTATGAAGTATCACTAATGTATGTTGTTAAATACAACTACTATGCAGCAAGAGTGTGGCATTTTGCCTTTCAAAAGCTAAACAATTAGGTGACAAAATAGTATCCTTACTCCATCTGTGTATATTGAGATTTAAGATTCATGCATTTTCTAATCAAAGTAATGTATTATTGTTTTTAAGAAATAATCAATATGGTCTTTATTTTTTTTATTTTGGTTTTTTCAGTTTTGACTTTATGGGTTTGGTTTTATGATATAGTCACAATCATGCTACATAAAAAAAATATACTAATATTGAAGTTAATCAAACTTTATAAGAAAAATCATAATGATGTGCATTCTCAGTTATTATTGAGTGATGTTTGTGTTTCAAGATAAATGGTAGTTAAGAGATGAGGTTAGGGTCGAAGGGGAAGGCACGTCGTGAGGCAATGGCATGCCTCGGCGCCGCCCGACACCACTACAGTCGCCCCCTTTTCACGCCACATGGCGTGGGTTTCCGGCACCCGCTTGTCGTGGCTTCTCTTTAAATTTGTGTGTACAAAGGACCGGTATTATTTTTAATTTCATGTTTCCGGTTAGCATTTTCCACATCATAGTATTTTTAATTTGAGATATCAGATTTTGCAATTTGAATTTTTTATGCTCTGTATGTGTTTTCACTTATGTATATAAAAGTTAGTAGATGTAGTAAAACAAAACATAACTTTAAACTTTATGTACAAATTAAAGTAGCGCATTTTAAAATAAATGAAATAACTCTTAATTGAAAACAAATTAATTTTTCTTTGAAACAAAACGTTAAAAGAATATATTAGAATCAGAAAATTAATTAAAAAGGACATGAATCATCTAACAATAACATATTTAAATTAACAAATAACTAGGTTTATTCTCATTGCGCTTTGCGGCGGGAATAAATTCCGTTAAATGCAAATGTATCCGCTCAACGTTTAAGGCTCGGGAATAAACCATATTACATTGTCATTGCGTGCGTTTAAGACTCCATAAGAAACCTAATTACATCGTCATCTCAATAGTTAGAACACACTCAAACTAAATAACCACCAAACAAAAATCAAAGAAAAAGTAATGTGTTCTTAGATAAGGGCCGCCTCATCATCATCAAACAAAAACAATACTCGAAACATTCAAACGACAACCCAAATTTATAGAAATAGCAGCACAGATAGACTATTTGGACACCTTTTAAATCTGAAGATTTCAAAAGAAAGCCTCGGATAACAAATTAACCACATCTAATCGGTTCTCAAGTTAGGCATTCCTCATTATCATCGAACAAATCAACAGAAGCCAACCAAAACATGCGTAAAAGGTTCAGAGGTGAGGCCACCTCATCATAATCGAAGAATTTTTCCACCACCAGTCCAAAACCCCAAAAGAGTCACCTAGAGAAAAGTAGAAGGAGCAACAGAGGCTGTCATACCACAATCATTAAGGATGACCATAGCCAAGAACTGTTGTCTGCTCCACCTCAACCATAAAGGGGAGGCAGAGCGACAACAGAGTCCACCGCCAAGACACCCGTGATGATCGGCGACACGGAGATGTAACCATTAATCCGTCACCGCCACGTTGACCTAAGCCACGAAGAACAGCAACCGGAAAAGTGGTTCAATTCTAGTCGCCGCCACGCAACAGACCACAATCGATCTAGGCGAACAAACCCGAACCACCACCATGCAAGCATAGTGGCGACGGCGTCGGCGTCACCGCCAGCTGGTATACCAACGGTCACATCCACGGCCGTGGCGGTGCAGCGGGACCGTCGCCACGTAACCGACCACAATTGATCTGGGTAAACAAACCCAAACCACCACCATGCAAGCACAGTGGCGACGGCGTCGGCGTCACCGACAGCTGCCAGCCCGCATACCAACGGTCACATCCACGGTCGTGGCGGTGAGATGGACAGAATTACATCGGTTGCCCTCCTGAGACAAACCCTAACTACCACTATGTATATACGGTGGCGATGGATGCACCGTCACCGATGGCGAGGCGGATTAGGTGGCTGTTGAGGGAGTTACTTTTTCTCTCTCTACAATGAACCGAAGGAGTGAATGAAGAAACCTTCCACCTGGTTTCTATATAAAGAAACTGATAAAAGAGGGTGTAAAGTGCAAAGCACTCAAACTGTTGTGGTAAAAAACCAAAACATCACAAACACAACTATTCCTTCACATTGCAAATTAAGGTAAATTAAAATTTACCTTTCCAAGAATTTGACATCTCATTTCGTTAAGTTTACTTAACATAAACTATTAATTTAAAGAAAATTTTTTAATTATTATAAAACAAATGAACTAAAGCTTTAAATTCTAAAAGTTAAATATTTGTAAGGTGAGGTATAGATTATATACCAGTTAGTAAACAAAGTATGTTTACTAAAAACATCAAATTTCTTCTTCTTAACTTTTGCAACAATAAGACCATTGTCACTACCTTCGAACACCATATCACTACCATTACCACACCACCACCACCAACACCATCAGCCTCATCTTCCCCCTTCTTTCTCTCTTGCTCTCTCTTGTTCTCGAACACACAGTATACACAAAGATCGGTTCTCTCAAGTACAACCACCCTTAGATCCAAAATGTTGTCGACGCAGATGCCCATCTTTAGTGTGAAGGTCTCGATTTTAGTTTTTATTTTTGGATCTTCATCTTCAACTAACGATTTGGGGTTTCAGATATGGGATGATGGAGATCAAATTCCATAAATTCAAATACGTCACAAATATACATCTAATTGGGGGTAACATGATCCGATTGGTTTCAAAATGCCTTAAAAGTTAACGGTTAGATTTCATGCAAATATATAAATAAAAATTAAGAAACACTCTTTCTTTCTCTGTAAACTAATAAATCATTTCGTATACACATGATATATAAAAAAATTCATACTAGATATTTAATGTGTTGAGTATATCTTCTCAATAATATAACTGCTTAAAAAATAGTATATCTTAAAAAAACATGGTAGATACTAAAAATGATGTTTAATCTATAAAACCTAAAAAGGATTATGAGCTTCACATGTATCCATCTATTGTTTTAAAGAGTATGGTATTTTGGTCATTGTGTCAAATGCGTCAGCTTATTGTTTCTTATACGTTCATTGTGTCATATATTTTACATTATATGTTATATGTATTCATCATTGTGTTTTATGTTTTAGATTATTTTTTATTATTTTTGTCATTGGTTCTATAGATTCTATAAACTTGTTATCTGTTATTGTGTTTTATATTCACCAATGTATTTTTTGAAACACATAATGTTAAAGATAACACAATATGTTATTTTTGTCATTGTTTTTTTATAGATTATATAAACTTGTTATCTGTTATTATGTTTTACAATTAGAAGTATATAATGACGTTATTTCATCAATCTATTTTTCAAAACTAATGGTGTTCAAGATAATACAATGACGATAAAAAACACAATGAGACATTGTGTTATTTTATCATTGTTTTTAATATATTAGATTAATTAGTTGTTAGTTTATTATTATATTTTAAATATTAGAGATACACACAATGTTATTCCATTATTAAACTTTAAAATTCATCATTTTATAAAAACACAATAGTATTCAGAAAAACATAATAACTAACAAAAAAACACAATAAACTGCACTAAACACACCATGACTAGATATGAGCTTAAAAACATAAAATAATTATCGTCTTGTTATATAATAATATTGTACTCGTTTTAAAAATAAAAAATATGCTCGCTTTTAATGTGTAATTTTTATAAAAAATGATGTCGTACATATAAAAGTATGAACATTAAAAAAATCAAAGAACTTGCAAAAAGTCAACAAAAGTGACTATTTTAAGATACGCCTTTAACAATTTTTTTCCTGCAAATTTATCTCAGCCATTAATTAAAGAGATTGATGGTTGTTTCTTACATTTTTTAGTTTTAATAACATTTTTATTTGAACATTTCTTAAATCTTCCTACTCTAATAAAAGGGTAAATGGGGTGCCACGTGTCAGCACCACAATCATTGGGGTGACATATGTCAGCACCACAATCATCTCATCAAAATTTTTCCGCATCTCTCTCCTATTAAATAATTACCTTAAATATAATAATATTATTTTAATACTTTTTAATAATTAATAAATTAAGAAAGAAATCTATTTATTAAGGTTATTTCTAAATAAATTGATATTTTTAAATTATCAAATTTGGAGTTGTAATAAGAAAACTTTTAAAAATGACATTTTTATACGATTTGTTTTAAAACAAAATATTTATTTTCTATAAAAGAAATTTAAAAACAAAATTTTAAAAAGTTGATAACCGTTTTTTTTATTTCAGTCATATCATATCTTAGAATATCATTGTCTAATTAATAAATTTATTGTATTAATATTTTATTTATTTAAACCGTGTAATACACGGGTTTACTAAAGCTAGTAATATATATAAAGATAGAACAGAAAATTTAATATTTTGTGGTTTTGAATTTCTTTTTGTTATTTCACAGTCTAAGGAGACGTTTATGAAAATTATGAGAGAAAAAGATAGCTAAGTTATTTAAACCTAATTAATTTTTGGTCATTAATTATAAATTACTTAACTCTTTTTAATTAATCAAGAATGCGTCATTAAAGTTAACTTAAAAAAATCCTGGATTTGTAACTTGTTTATATTAATTTTAAATTTGAAATATGTTAAGTTGGTGTAATTATTTCAATAGCAATCTTGGTGCAATCTTGTTTTTTAAATCTTGCAGTTTATCCCTTTCATGTTTTTTTCCTTGTACTAGCTCTCTAGACGTTTCTCTTTATAAAATTTCAGGTTGTTTAGGAAAAAAACAATTTAAAATAAAAGTGTTGAAAACGAAATAAGTTGGAAATCTTGTTATTTTTTCATTGATCTCTTTTTTTAAAAAAATTTCTTCTCTCCTTAATTCGAATCTATATATATTTTAGATTTATGTTAAATTTAACTGATCCCTAGCCTTTATTTTTTATCTGTTAAGTATTTGAGTCCCTTAATATTATTATTCTTTAGCGACATAATCCCTAAACTTCAATTAATCCAAACCTATATAAATTGTAGATTAAACCCTTTTATTTTGATAACTTTAATATGTTTAAAATTCGATGATTAACCCGAAATGAAATTCATAAACCTATTTGCAGTTTATAAAATCATAAAATTGTAGTTAACTAAAGTCGCATATCGTGCAAGCAACATATCTTGCGCTTGCAATTTGCATTGGTTAACATTACACATTTGTTTTAGTATCCATAAATAACCTATATATATCCATATACTTCAAAGCTAGTAGCATTTGATTGTGAAAAACACAATAACGTTCATATGTCATTCATCATTCATCTATATGGCTTGATGTAAATCAGATTCCATGAGTTCAAGTACTATGTAAATGTCCGTCTAGACGGTGATAACATAATCCATTTGATTTCAACAATATTAATATGTTTTAAACAATCAG
The DNA here is from genome assembly GCA_025215565.1 of Flaveria ramosissima. Lineage (NCBI taxonomy): Eukaryota > Viridiplantae > Streptophyta > Magnoliopsida > Asterales > Asteraceae > Flaveria > Flaveria ramosissima. The sequence goes on along the minus strand of CM046032.1, from coordinate 41,271,569 downwards.
ATTTCATGCAAAATACAAATATCAACCAATGTGTATTCAACACATTGTTTATTTCAAGATTTTGTATCTATTTGATTCATAACATTCATTACTGAATTAGAGAATATTCATTGAAGAGTTAAAACGAATCATGTTACCAACATCTAGATGGGGTTTTATGCTTTAATTAAAGTGAACTCGTGGAATCTGATTTACATCATGTCATAAAGATAGAAATAAAATGGAAGATATCAAGAGAAGTTTGATTAAATAGATGAAGATGTGGGCTACACAAGACCAAATAGAATAAGCAGAAAAGATAAGTCGTATACATATCTTTGGATACTTTGGTTATTTACTTTTAACTGTTTCTATACTTTTATGATACAATTTCGTGAATTTAATTAATTATCATGTGCTATTTGAAATCTATAAATAGCAAAAAAAAAAAAAAAAAAAAACTAGAAACATTTTTTTATACATTTTTTACAACCAATAGATGCTTGAAAAAGCTAGTCGCAAATTTAATATGAAACTTGGTTGCTAAATTCGTTGAAAAAATAAATGTGATACTCAAACGCTTTATTTTTTGTCACAAACAGGTTCAATCTCATTTCGATCATGCTCATAGTTCAGTTGCATAACTGTTCTAAAAAATGTTTGGTTGCAAATGGTTTCTATCGGCGTGCAATCGCAAACAATTTTGTCGCAAAAAATTTGATTGCAATCTCTGTCACTAAAGGTTGGTTGCAAAAAATTTCTGGTCACAAATTCTATCAATAAGTAATGGAAATTCTGGTCACAATACTACAAAAGGGAATTTTCGTCGCTAGAAGTAGAAAAGGGCATCTTCAATCCAAACCTCTTAACAATTTTATCACTTTTAGTCCTTCGGTCAAACGGATATTAAAGATTATGGTTTAAGTTCCCGCCATGTGCTAAGCATGTGAGGGTAGTTCTGTATTTTCATCCCCTTCTTTAATTAAGTTTCATTGCTACTAGAGGTGTTTAATATCCAAATTGGGACCGAAAAAATCAAAATTCGATTCGTTCCATAAATCACTTATATAAAACTTGATTTGAATTTTCAAAATCGAATTTGATTCGAAGTTTTTTATCGAAATCGAATCAAATTTTAAATTGGATTCCAAATTCAAATTAAAAATATAGATATATGTTATATATATATGAATTATGTATACATATATTTTTTAATTTATGTTTTTAATATTTAAATTTCTACTTCTAATTTCTTTAACCCCGATTTTTCTTTAGTTTCTATATATATTAAAGGTTATAGTTTTAAAAATTAATCATATCCTATTACTTATAATTTTTATTACTTATAATTTGTTTTATTATAATTTTTATTTTTACGTAATTTAAATCATATATTATTTTAGAATATCTTTTTATAATTAAGTAAAATTTTATTATATTTAATATTATATTTGTTCAACCCGTGTAATACACGGGTTTACTAAAGCTAGTTATTAATATATGCTTTTTTTGTTGAATTCGAATTTGATTGTGTTAAAATTGTTTTTACTTTGTTATTTGTAAACTTTATAGAAATATGCATATTCATTAATAAACACTAAAAAATAATTACTTAATCGAAAAGAAAATGCAAAAGGTTTATGCATATTATACATACTTTAATGCATGTTTACGTCAACATGCATTAATAGGTTGTACTATGTGTTTAATTATATATATATTATTAATTACCAACTTTGGTATGCTTAATAGGTTGTAATATGTGTTTAATGTGTTGTACTCACATTTGTCTTTTTCTTAAACTTTTAACTTTTTTTTTAATTTTAACCTACTACCTTCACATCTTTAACAATTTAGGCCTAAAACTTTATTTTATTGTCATCTTAGATCCCCTATAATTTTCATATTTTATAATTTTTTTTGTTTTGCGTTTCCGTATAAATTTTGTGAGTAACAATCATAGCACGTGTGATTCAACATTTTTACCCTTATAGTTTTCCCATTTAGCGACCCTATCGCAATACGCTGGTTCTACATCGACTTACTTATTGTTTAATATGTTTTATGTTTTACTTACGTGGTTTAACGTTTTACGCCTACTTTTCGTTTGATTTTATTTTCTTCGTTTTTTATTTCTCTTTTAATAAGAGTTTTTCCGGTGTTGGTGGTCACTTGCGGAGGTGTGCCATTGGTACTACTTAACACGGTTTTACTCCCCCACTGCAATGCAGGGGGCTTAAAACTAGTTTTAACTATTTATATAATGTAAAATACGGGGATATAAACAATAATATATATTTATATCATTTATATTTGTATATAATATGTGGATAAAAATAGTTAACTAGCTATACATGTATGAAAATATTTAATGTATTTAAATATTTGTATAAATTTATATTTATATATCATATGTGGATGAAAACAATAACATATATTTATATTCATTGACGTATTATATATAAATATGAATTATATAATTTATTTAACTCAAAACATCGTTGTATTATTTAATTATTTATAATTTATATTAACATATAACTAGGTTTTGGCGCGCGCGTTGCCGCGCGTATACGAGTTTTAATGTAACCCTAAATCAGAATCAAAATGAAGGTTCAAAACCACAAAATCAGTAAAATACACAAAGTAAAACACACCAAAACCCCAAATCCATAACACACCAGAACATGCAGAACCCAAAAACTAAATCAAAGCCCAACACAGCTGGCTCAGACACTGGCTTTGAGTTCGGACATATGAAAATCAAAGCCATAAGAAAGCGACGCAGTCCAAAATAGAACACCGACGAAAATCAAAGCCCTGAAAAGAGCAAACAAAAGGAAAACACAAACCTTAATAGGAAAAATCGTCAGGGTATTGATAACGAAAGAAAGAAAACAGGAACCCGGAGAAAGACAACGTCAACGAACCCTACAAATCAAAGACACGTGTCCAGATGTAAAAAACCCACAAAAAACCCCACCCCAAAATCTCGAGTCCACACCCAAAACAAACCATACATTTATAATAATATGTTTAAAAAACTAAAAGTTAAAAATAATATAAAACCCAACCCTCGGCCCACTCATTCGTAAGACCCACTCGTGTGCAATGATAGACCCCAAAAACGCCCCAATGACAAAACGTCGGAGATTTCCCATAAAACAAATAACTAAATAGTGATATTTTAACATTTAAGAGATGATAACATATTTTTATTTCTAACTAGGTTTTGGCGCGCGCGTTGCCGCGCGTATACGAGTTTTAATGTAACCCTAAATCAAAATCAAAATGAAGGTTCAAAACCACAAAATCAGTAAAATACACAAAGTAAAACACACCAAAACCCCAAATCCATAACACACCAGAACATGCAGAACCCAAAAACTAAATCAAAGCCCAACACCATATGAAAATCAAAGCCGTAAGAAAGCGACGCAGTCAAAAATAGAAAACCGACGAAAATCAAAGCCCTGAAAAGAGCAAACAAAAGGAAAACACAAACCTTAATAGGAAAAATCGTCAGGATATTGATAACGAAAGAAAGAAAACAGGAACCCGGAGAAAGACAACGTCAACGAACCCTACAAATCAAAGACACGTGTCCAGATGCAAAAAACCCACAAAAAACCCCACCCCAAAATCTCGAGTCCACACCCAAAACAAACCATATTAAAACACAAAAAAAATTAAATTTAAAACACAAACAAAATAACCAAAAGAAAATTTTAAACACAAAAAAACAAAAAAAAAAGAAAAGAAAAAGCCACCGACCAAACATTTTAATTAGAATAGTAATATATGGATGAAAATAATTAAATAATATATATTATGTTATATAAAGTGTATATTATAAATTTTGTCCTTAATAATAGATCAAAATTTGAAATGGGTCATTTTTTTAAAAATTGCATTGTTTATCCTTATATGAAAACTTATAACGAATTTCACAATTTGTACTAACGGACATTAACTTTTTCAGTTAACCCACCTTAATGCACATGAGGGTATTTTAGTCATTTCACCCATATTATTATTGTTTACCACCACCATCATCATAAAAAAAAACTCATCAACATCATGTCTGCTTAACATCACCACCACCACCATCACTACCACCACCACACCCTCCACCACCACCATCACCACTTCTCCCACTATCACCACCCCGTCATCTAATCATCTTTTTGTTTACAATTGAAAACCCATCACAACATTAATTTCCCCATGGCACCACCATCACCAAAGCTTAACCACCACCATCATCACCGCCTAAACTACACCTCCCACCATAGCACTACTATCACCAAAGCCTAACCACCACTACCACCATAGCATGCATCTCTCCCACCGTAGCACCACCATCAACATCGCCAAACCACCACCATACCACTCCATACCGTCGCCTTTCCATTGAGTCGAAATCGAACACCCATATCAAACACCACTACCACCCCACATCCAAATCGAACCCTTCGGTCCAAATTGAATACCACAACCAGCAACCTCCACCACCACCACCATCGTTTGTGCTGCATCTCCCGAGCACTGCACCCCACAACTACATCAGATCTAAAAATCAAAGCTTTACTCGTGATGATGCTATGGTGATGGTGGTTCGTTATGCTAAATTCAATTGGAAATGATGAGAAAAATATCAATTGGAGATGATGAACAAGATGAGAAGATGAGGGTGATGGTACAAATTCAAGATTTAGGGTTTTGTTTTTTGTTTTTGAAATAATTGTAAAACAATACAAGAATTGTTCTTTAAAGGTAAAAATATTAAAATACCATCATGTGCATTGCACATGAGGCGACTTAACAGAAAAAGCTAATGTCCGTTAGTGAAAATAACGTAATCCGTAAAAACTTTTAACAAAAAGTATAAAGAGTGATTTTTTTTAAAAAAGACACATTCTAGTGCTCAATGCTAACATGGACGGAAAGACAACCCTTCAAAGGTTACCTAGAACACGCAAGTACATAAGTACGTGTACACAGAAAGCTTAACAACCCTAGGTGCTCAATAAACACATTGACCCAAGGTTTTGGAAAGCAAGACTCATTTGACCTAGTTGACCCGTTGGTGACATGTTAATTGAAATCTCGTTTAATCAAGCATATCAACTTATCATACCTGATTATCATACAAGTTATTTATGTACGTCACACCACAACCTCTTGTTCTACCAAGATCATCATACTACTTTAGATTATCATACAACTCATGCGAATCTCAAACAATCAACATGCTCAACACAATTATAAATACATCACAACTAATAAATCATATATGGAGTCTAATCATGCACTACTTGCCATGTGAAGCCACTCACGACTTCACATCCTAAACCCTGCCAATTCTATTAAGTAGGGGCCTCAGATTCGTATGCGTGTATGACAATCATAATCATATTAATCAACAAGATTCATACCAACCAACATAACTAACAATGATCAATTTCAACCCTAAACATGATTACCAATCACTCACCATAATCCATCATCATGTATAGTCATTAAGGACCTAAATTCTCTAAATGATCAATCAAGCATCCTTACAACCCAAGTGCACATTCCACCACATTAGACATCATCCATAAGCATACTATCATGATCCTAACATCATAAGCATGCCCAAATCATCATATCCAATGTTCTTCAAAAATAAAGTTTCCCTTTTGGGAAGGTAATACCCAAACTCAATCAACATCCAATTCACTCATAAATTCCTCAACTTTATACCTAATCAAGTTCATAGAATTCATCTAAACATTATATCATCACCAATTCATCATAATTCTCAAACATCATACATAAAAGTTTCTACTTATAGTAAGGTATGAACAATCATTAGATTTCATGGTTTTTCTTGTACAATCCATGTATACCATCATTCAAACAATGCATCTAACATCATATAATCATCAAATCATGAATTCCATGAAGAAAAAGTTTCTACTTTAGGCAATGTATGAACTATATGATCAATCATGGATTTCTTGCATAATCAACATAATCCAACATTCAAACATCATAACTAACAACATGTTATCATCTAACAATCATCAATTCCAACTTTTCATTCACAATTTCGAATTAAGATTCATCAAGAATCAAAAACTATAAAAAACTTGATAAAACTTACCTTTAAACATGTAGAAATCAAGAATTGAACTTGCCACAATGTTGTATTGATCAAAGCAAAGCAAAATCGAGTGAACTATTGTGTTTTTTATCAAAATTCGTGAGAGTGAGAAGGGAGGGAGGCTTCAGCCGCAAATAGGAGGGTTTAGGGGGATTAGTGTAAGGCCCCGTTCCCGGGACGCTTACAGTTGGTCATTCATCACACATAAAACATATAATTACTTTACATTAAGAAATCATTGCAGCGGAAACATTCAAAAATGACATCACGTTTTATTATAATTACTTTTGCCAAATAATACGTCATTATCCGATTACAAAATTCATGTTTGCATTACATCACAAAAGCTATATAATTGGATGCCATCCCAAAAGAGCCGAGTAGCCTCGCCGTGCCATCCTCAGCAATCATTTACCTGCCAACTGGAAAATGCAATAAAAGTCAGCGTTGCTGAGTGAGTTCTAGTTTTATAACATAAATATACTTTACTTCATTGAAAACCGTTCCTTTTATCATGCGATCATTCAACATACGTATACACAGATAATATCATTATTATCTTTCATCTCATTCATTATCTTCCATTCTTTTCGTTCATTATGTCTTCCGAGTCTTTTGCGACAACATAGTCGCTCACCTCAATGGCAATCTCAATGATTGCACGCTATCCGAGTCTTTTGCACCCCTAAGGTTGCTCACCCCAATTGCCCATCACGATAGCAAGCTATCCGAGTCTTTTGCAACAACAAGGTTGCTCACCCCAAGGCAACATTACGATAGCACTTTACTCGAGTCTTTTGCAACGACAAGGTTGCTCACCTCATAGGCAATCTAAATGATTGCACTTCATCCGAGTCTTTTGCAACACAAAGTCGCTCACCCCAATATATATGCTTGCAAGCCTTTCTTTCGTTCATTCATCTTTCATTAATGCATGCATTCTTACTTCATGTTCCTCTTTCATTATCTTTCGCTTTACATTACATAATACTTCATTCATTAATTCATTCATTCATTAGCATGACATGTAAGGCCACAAGAAAGATAAACATACATCATAATAAGGAACATATCATACACATTCATCATCATCATACAGGGCAACATCATACATTCATAATATGCATAAACATGCAACATCATCATCATCATCATCATGCCCCACATGCTCTCTAAGGCCATAACCATCCTCTTACATGCTCTTACGGGTTACTTAACGTCAAAACTTACATCTGCACCTTTCCCCGAAGGCCAGAAGCCAAACTACACATTCCTTCGAGTGCAACAGCCCTATTCGGGCGTATGGACACTCTTCAGTCGCATGGCCTCCATGCGACTGAACATCAAGCGACTGGACTCATGCGGATGAACATCTATGCGAATGAACATCCAATCGTGCGTATGGACCTTGTGCGAATGGGATTACTACGAATGGGCACCTATGCGACTGACCTCATGCGAATGGACTCATGCGACTAAGCATCTATGCGACTGAACCCTCAGTCGTGCAATCCTTATGCGATTGGACTCCCAGTCGTGCGACTGAAACCTTAGTCGTGCGATTGAACCCTCAATCGTGCGAATGAATCCCAATCGTGCGAATGACCCTCAATCGCCCTCATTCGGCCGTATGGCCTTCATTCAGTCGCCTAGCCCTAGCTGATGCAGAATGGAGTTCATCCCGAACCCAATCTGCCATTTTCGGCCTTCAAGCTCATCCAAACCCATTCTAAGCCTAAATCAACCCTCCTGGACCTTAGGAATGCATACCATAACACCATACAAGCACACACAAGCCCGAAATCATACTCTAAACACATTATACACATCACACCCAAATGGGTCAAACACACACACTTGTAAAAACGGGTTTTGAACATTTTCCAGCCCCAAAATCAGTTGAAAACAAGTAAAAGTGGGGTCCTAGAACTCACACAATCGAGCACAAAGACAAGAGCTTCGATTTGGCTTGCTACTCGACGGATTTGGACACCCGAATCACCCGAAACACCACTTTTCTCCATTTTTCTCTACTTTCTCTCTTCTCCTCCTCTCAAATCTGAAAATATGTGAAGTGTGGGGAGAGTGGGCTGCCCTCTCCCTACACATTTCATCACATTACCCAACTTTTCTTCGTTGGCGAGTTTGGTCCCTCGACTTTGAACTTTATTTCTTTTCTTTCTTCGTTGGCTTCAAAATAATAAATTTTCGGGCGTTACAATTAGGATTTGATTTTTGCTTAATTATGGTAACTTTTAGTTTTATGCTAAATACAAAATAAACCCCATTGTTTATATTTATAAAACTAATCTTTTAACACTTTTTTAAAGGTTTTAACTACAAAATACGAACATTATTAATCAATGATAATAACCATATACATTATCAATTAATCACAAAAAAGCATGAAATAAATAATACACGTAGTCACGTTATCACGTAGAATTCTCAAATAATACTTAAAATCCATAACCCACATAACCATGAACTAATAATCAACATTATTAATTAGATTATTATTTGTTTATCATATGTAATTGTTATTAAGTCACCAACGTTCAACGACAACTAGTATGTGCTCACGACACGTGTATACAAGACTTCAGCTTGTTTTCATACTGAGTCGACCTGGTTCAATTCAGTTTAAACCGAACCATTTCGAACAAGTTCTTTTCGAGCTTTTTCCAAACGAGTTACAAGACGCGAGCTATTTGAACGGTCCTAGACCCGGCTCGAATAGTTGAATGTAATAAAATTTTAGAACCCAACTCAATGAGATACAATAATATTACATCAAATTACATACACACTACAAAACAAACCTCCTACACACCATCACTTTCATCTGCACTCATATTCTATCAAAAACCCCTCTTTCAGTCTCTTTCATCGATCAAACCTTCAACATCACCTTCGATTTAGTGTTAATGGCGGAAATTGCAGACAACCAGAGGTGCAAAAGGTCCGACGGCAAAGGGTGGCGGTGCCGGCTGCCGGTGACGGAGGGGAAAACATACTGTGAACTGCATTACCAACAACGCATTCGGCGTCAGAGAAAGCAGCCTGTGCCCGATCACTTAAAGCTCGAAAGGAGTAGAAGATCGAAACAACAGGATTCAGTTTCATCTCAACCGATTGAAATTGGTGCTCCTTCGGTGCCGATCCGTTCGAACGACGATGAATCGGATCTGAATGCGGTAGTGAAGGGGGTTTTTAATTGGTTGATTTGTTATATGTGCATATGAATTGGTGTGTTGTTGCTTGATTATAACCTAATTTGTCGATTTTTCAATTTGGGGTTTTCGTTTGTGTTATCTGGACACCGTTTGCATAGAAGATTGTTTTTTTGAAGAAAAAAAAATTAAAATTTTCTTGTAAATCGTTTCAATTTTGCCCTCTTTGATGGGTCCAACGGGCAAAAGGGGTAAATTTTTGGGGCGGGTCAGATGGGTCATGTGTTGGGTTTGGGTTCAAGTGTCGGGTAGAACTTATGGATGGTTTGAACGGGTCGGGTTGACCCACCAACAGTGTGATTTGCAACCGAAATTATTGATGTTCTTCATTTATTGTAACACTTTGTTAATTTTGTTTTTATTTTTTAATTTATTTATATAATTTATGTGTTGTTATTCTATTCTAATATTGATACATCACTATAATGAGTGCTTCTTTTTGTTACCCATATAGTCAAAGTTTGCGTCTGCATGATCACATGTTGTTGTAGTGTATTTGTTTATTAATATTTATGTATCCATACTTTACCAGAAATAGAAGCAAATGTAAAAATTATCTGTAATGAAAATAACAAAGAAGTGTCATAGGTGTAAATTGGGTAGTTTTTGTGTTCTTGTCAAGCATTCAATCAGCAAATTTTATTTTTTTGTGAAGATTGTATAACATAGTTGTGTTTTATTGGCATAACATTATAAGATATGATGTAGAATCAAATCTTTGTTATTTGAATATATTTAGATTTCACTGTATGAATACAATCATGATTTATGAGAGTGTCCAATGTGCCAAGGGAAGTGATCCTGCGGCACAAGAGGAAAACCTCAACAAGTTAAAACAAATTTTTGACTCAGAACAGTAAAAAATGATGTGTGTGGTGTCACTTATAGTATTATTTTTTCTTATAATCTGTCTATTTTTGTGATTCAGGAGCCTGTTCTTTATGATCTTGAAGAGGATGCGATTAGGTGTGATCCTGAAAATGAGATGACCGTTCTCCATTGTGAAAAGATGTCTGACTTTGACAAAAGTCAACAACTTTACATGATCCAAGAGCTTCTTTCTGTGATGACAAAGATGAATCAGGAAAAGATCACCGAATTAGATACTGAAGTTAAAACCAAAGGTATATGATGGCAAAGTTGCTAAATTATTTAGTAGGTGTCATCCTAGGGAGAGTTGGGTTTATTCTAGGCAGTCAAAGGCAGAAGGCGCATAAAAATGGTTAAATTGGAGGTAATAATGGTTAGCATACTAGCAGAAAAAATCACTAAACAGCACTAAATAGACAAGCTAAAACAGCAGATTATTTTTGCAAAAACACTTACTAAACAGAAGACAAAAACAGTGAGCATACTAAACATAAAAAACAGCATATTAATTATACGGAAACAGCATGATTATACTCAAATTTGAACGGTTACATTATAATCAAACAAAAATAAAAGAATCAAAAAGATTTTCAAAATAAAAGGTTTTCTATCTTCAAACCTCTATTTGAAAGTCAACCTTTTTATTTCAGTTCATCTCAATATCGAATTGTGTAAATCACTTGCATCATTATGGCTATCTATGATTAGTTAATAAAAGCTTCATCGTTTGATTTCTGTTCAAATGCATATCATTATCGCCTTACTTGAATCTATTTCACAGTTTGACTGTCATCTTTTTAATGTTTATGTGATTTTATGAAGAAGATACATATATATACACAATTTTTAACTTGGTATAGAAGAAACTGAGAAACATAGTAGATAACGTAATACACGAACAGGGTTGGAAGGTGAAACAAAACGAGACATAGATACATAATTTCATTCAGATTTGAGTTATACAAAAGGTCAAAATCACAAACAAAAACTGTGAATTTACCTGCACGGATGGGATTGAAACAGAACGTATTTAGCTCAGAAGTCTATTACAGTAAATGGAAACCAACCTCTAACTCTTTGGCGAAATAACTGAGTGAACTAACGAGTAGGATAGAGCGCCTCTTGCGCCTTTGACTACACAGGTTTTATCTGTGAACACCCTTTTGTTGTTTTTTGTTTTTATAAAAGTTAACATCTTTCTACCCGTTATGTCTCACGATAGATCTTGAAGAAAGTGCAAAGCAAATACTTAGTACTTTTCAGCTCAAGAGACTCGACAGGTTATCTAATTCTTCACCGTGCTTGTTATGCAATGACAATGTTGAAGGTTTGTCTATTGCTACCAAACTAGAGTTCAAGGATAATAATCTTGAACATTTCATGAAGCATTGGGGAAACGGCCAACCTATTGTTGTCCGGGACGTGTTCCAAAGTCGACCAGATTTGGATTGGGATATTGGCTTCATGTTGTGCGAGTACCTCGATAAAAGTGCTGAATCCCGAAACAATTCTGAAACTCAATCAGCAAAGGGAACTCGTGACTGGTGTGAGATTGAGTTTAGAAGAAAACAGACGTTTTCAGGGGGTTTAACTCATTTAAATGCATGGAATGAGTTTCTAAAGTTCAAACTTCGGTTTTCATCGGATTTTTTTCAAAATCACTTTCCAGATCATTTCAATGCTGTCATCCAATCATTGCCCGTGCAAGAATATATGAACCCATTCACGGGATTCATGAATCTTGGTGCATATTCACCAAATCAAACTAAAAACCCTAACTTGGGTTCTTATGTTAGCATCTTTTATGGTGGATTGGATAACCCTATGGATGCAGATCTTTTTTCGAATTTACGTGTCCATGCATGTGACATGGTAAGTTCTTATAAAGTGTAGCAATCATAGAATTTTATGTAAATGATCACATCTTAAATCACCTGTTGTTATTTCCTTTTTTTGAATCCAGGTTAATATTCTTGTACATGCAAGGGGTCGTCCTATTCATGAGAGAGAGCTTAATGAAGTGAAGATGTCAATGAATAAGTACAATTCATGTTGCAGTGACATGGATTTGACATCAAGGTTGGAGGACACAAGCATCCATGAAATGGTTTTGGTATCTGATGAATCAGAATCAGAATCTGATGATGAAGAGGTTTCTCAAGATGCTGATAGTTGTGGGGCCTGCTGGGACATTTTTCATAGAGAAGATGTTCCAATGCTTTTAGAGTATCTTAGAAAGTATTCTGATAAGCTTAGCAGATCTCATGGTTCTCCCAAAAAGGTATAATCAATGTTTTATATCTTATTTAACTTATTGAACATAATCTTTTCGAACTTGGATGTGCACTTACTTGCATTGGGACTACAGGTTGTTCATCCACTCTTTGATGAAGTCTTCTACTTAGATGATGACCATAAAATGAGACTCAAGGAAGAATTCAGTTAGTGTCCTTCAATTTCTCAGCAAGTAGTTTTAAGTTCTAATTCCTTTTGGGTCATAATGAATGTTTATTTTTGTTTTGTATTTTTTATTACCATAACTAGATGTGGATGCATTGAGTTTTAAGCAACATATTGGTGAAGCTGTTATCATTCCTGCTGGTTGTCCTTTCCAGATGAAGAAAATCAAGGTAATGTGTTATATGATGTCAGTAACTAGAAATTCAAATTCAATTTTTAAGCCATGTTAAGATCTAAGATGTTTAATGTTGTGCAGTCATGTGTTAATGTGGTTTATGAATTCATGTCACCGGAAAGTGCATTGGAGGCCATCAAAGTGAGTGATGAAATTTGTCGACTTCCTGAATATCACAAAGCCAAAGGGAATATGGTGCAGGTTAATATGACCATGACATATTATTCTTTAACGACTGAAGCTTATTTCTTTGGTCTAATTTTGAAACGTTATTTTTTCAGGTGAAGAATATGGTGATTAATCGAATGAAGGCAGCAATTGAAGAAATGCGTGAGGTATCTGTCTCACAAACAGAGTAAGTTGTTGCTTTGGCTCAAAGATTGACTTTTGTAAATTGGTAGACTTAGCCATAGTTCATGACTCAATAATTAATGGTGTAAACTTTTCTTGGTTGTTTATGGCCTGTTGTGGGGGCCATGCCAATGATTTTTACATCATTTTTTTGGTTTTTATATAATGAATTACATCTTAGAACACAAATTCTAAATTGATAAATGCGTGTGTGTGTGTGTATGAAAAGATGTAGAATATGAAAAATAACGTAAGAAGTTGTTCATTGACTGGCATTATTACTAATGTGAATCAAATTTGTGGTTAGAAATCTAGCATTTGATTGTTGGTTTGTAGGTCTATAGTTAATATTTATTACCTTTTTTTGCTTTTTATGAAATTGAAGTTTACACTTCAAATCAAATTGTTCAACCATAACCATAACCATAATCATAACCATAACTAAACCCTATTAATCTTATTCATAGCCAAGCTATTTATGAGGTCTAAGGTGGGTGGGTTGCAAGCAAACCGTACCTCTATCATAGGGGATAAAGAGCCTGCTTCTAGAGAGACCCTCAACTCTAAAGCATTCAAACAAAAACTAGAGAACATAATGCACCATCAATATAAACAAGGAACACACAATGACCGTAGGCAAACAGGCAACACATAGTGAGTGATCAATAAACATACAATGGACATCAATAAACATGAGATCATAAGCCATCTATTCACAATACACAGTAAGAAGCACATATGCATGAGATCATAAGCCATCCATATACAATATACAATAATCAAGAAAAAGCACATCGTGCCAATAGACAGTCAAGTGATAGCAAATAAAAAGGCTACTTAAAGAATGATAAAGTAAACTAATCCCCTAAGATATAACTAAGACATGTATAAGACATATCTGGATCTTCTCCTAAACGTCTTTAACCTTAATCTTATGCCTTAAGTTACTTCTATCCAGAACCATGTTCTCAAAAAGGGGCAACTATAACAAATCATGTTTACTACTCCTCTCCTTCTAAGTTAGTTTGAGCCTGCCTATACTCCTCCTCCCGTCTATTGTAAGGTTCTCGACTACTATAACCGGTGATGTCATACGCCTCCTATTATCTTATCCACGATAGTAGTTACTTCTGATGAATCTCTAAAGACATCATTTCTTATCAGGTTTAATCTTGTGTGCCCACACATCCACCTTAGCATCCTCATCTCTCCTACCTTCATCTTGTGTGCATGCATGTGTCTTCTTGATAGCCCAACAATCTGTTCCATATAGCATAGCCGGTCCGACCACATCTTTGTAAAATTTTCCTTTTAACCTAGTTTGGAAGTTCTTTTCTCTTTAACCCCTCTAAAACATAAAATTGTATAACAATCTATATAGACAAAAACTACCTCAATATTTGGAGATCCTATTTAGCCCCTCTAGTTTGCTCTTTTTGTGGGGAGAGCTTTGTCTGGTTTGAGTGTTATGGTTGTGGACTTGGACCCTAGTGAACAACAAAAAAAGCAGAGCTAGGATTTGGGGAATGTTGTTTGTTGTTTAGTTTATAGAAGAAACATAAAGAATACACGGTCCGTTATTTGAAGTGCAAATTTAATTAAATTTCTTAAAGTGCTTAGTTATCTATTGATTCCTTTTTAAATCATCATTGGATGAGTATACCGATTTGAACTTTAGTGATTATACACATGTAAACCGTATTATGTGGAACAACTTACATCTTGATATAGCAATTTGGAGATTCTTGTAACGTTCTTTTGTGAAATTTGATTATGTGTGAAATTGCATGATATATTGAAGGATTTTATCGTTTGCTAATGTTAATGCTTCATAAATTCTCATTGTTAATTTAGATGACCGCTTTGGTGGAAATTAATTTTGGCTCTATTGATCGAGTCATTCAACGTTTTCAATTTGTGGGTGGTATTTATATGAAGTGAGGATAGTGAACATGTGATTATGGGTCCTACTTAGGACCAAACTAACAAAGGAGAGACCAACAAAAATTATAAAGTAGTTACATCTTAAATCTTGGAATAGTGCACAATAATTCTTGTGTAGGGGAACAAAATATAACAATCGAGTAAATATAACTCTCATAATCAAAGGGAGTAGGGGCAGTGGTGGACCCAAACTTGATATGGGATGAGCGAATACTTGCGACTCTCGGAGGACATGACGTTGGTTTAATATTATGGACTTTTAGGGGAGTGTATAGATTAGATTTGTTGG
Organism: Flaveria ramosissima; assembly: GCA_025215565.1. Lineage (NCBI taxonomy): Eukaryota > Viridiplantae > Streptophyta > Magnoliopsida > Asterales > Asteraceae > Flaveria > Flaveria ramosissima. The sequence continues at coordinate 41,256,117 of CM046032.1, read as the reverse complement.
GGCTATACCTTTGTCTGCCTTAGCTATAGCCTTGCGTTAGCATTATCTTGGCGTATAAACTTTCTTTAGGAGAGTGGTTAGGTACTTTCAAAGGGGTTAGTGCTAAGTTTTCATGTCTTTTGCTCTTTTACACATTGATACTATAATTTCCTCACCACCTTAAGCTAGCGGTAGTTTGAATATTATCATTTATTAGTACTTAACAAAACAGTTTTTGGAGTCGAGGGTCTCACTCGGAGCAGTCCCTCTACCTTCTGGGTTAGAGGAATGGTTTGTCCCATCCCACCCTCCCTAGACCCTACAGATAGCCCTGGTATGAGTGGCAATCTACTCTGTATGTTTGTTTATTAATTGATGTGATAATAAGTACTCTACTCATGGTGCATTTGGACAAATTTTGGACTATAATGGACTTATGTGTACGTCATTTTATGAATATCGCTAGTTGATGAAAATTAGAACAGATTTGGATGATATTTCATTTTTTAATTGCAAAAATTGTGTTTTTTTTTAAAAATATGGTGATTTTGGTTTAATTTAAACCAAAATGAAAATTTGGTGAATTGATTAGCGAAATCGACTAACGGAGTTTTAAACAATCACTTATACTTCTGTAAGTGTTTTTACACTTAAAAGTTCATATGGAAGGTGATCAAACTTGTTTTGGTTAATTTTTAAACTAGCCGGGCATGTTGGTTAAAATTGAGTCAAGACTTGCTATTACAAAATACCAAAGATGTCTTATTGGGCTATTCATCTTGAGTGTATCACTTTAGAATTCTCTTACATGTGGAAAGAAATTGGATAGTAATAATGACATCAGCAATGACAATATTCTTGTTATACACATGCTATTTTCTCGTTTAACTTATTGTTTATTACTGTCTTTATCTATATTTCTATTAATGTAATGCACATAAATTTCATGTTGCAGGCTGTATTGACCCTTTGTTATATCTCATTCGGCAACGCCTCCGCTATAGTATTCTATAAAAGGGTATTCAAGTCAAGTTTCATTTTAAAATCTCTTGGATAAAAAAAGCTGCAATAAAAGCTGCAGGCACGCACTGTAACGTTTAGTTTTGTTCGCAAGTAATAAGGTATAAGTTGAAGCAATATTAAATTTCCATATAGTTAGTGCATTTGATATCTCCAAAAGGTCAAAATATGGTCAAAGGCCTATGTTTGTGAACTACCGTTAATTACTTACCTTTGACTCTTTTATCCTTCGTGGTTTTGTTTGACGTCTCACACAGTTTAAGATTAGGTTAAAGGTATATACCTGTTGCATAAATTCTAGATTACGCACATTCAAATCCTTTGTTTGTAACGCTCCCTTTGACTATATTCCCTTTTAGGTGTTTCAATTGACTTAATGGTTTTGCTTAAAGTCCAAGAGATGGTCAACAATGCCCTTCATGTATTTACTGTTTTCAGGCCAGGTATGTTAACGTAAAAGGTTCGCAATGAGTCATCCGTAAGAGGTAAAACTAACAATGGTCACAGCGATAGAGGTAAAAAATTGTTAAAACCTAAAAGTACATATATGTTGAATTTTCTTGCTATTGTGTTTGACTTTGCATGAGGTTTAGAATACAGTCTAAATTACATTAAGTTGAATTTGAAGCAAGCATTTACCCTGCTCAATACCCCTTTCCTTTCCTTGTATATAGAATTAAGTACATATTTGTCGAATTAACTTGCTGTGTTTGACATTGCATGAAGTCTTTTTCAGGTGTTTTTTATGGATAACCTGGCCCCACCAATACCATGCTAGCCTATGTGGCCAGGTAAAGCACAACTTACGTTTCGCGGGTTGCCCTTGCAGGTGTTGCTGACTTAACTTATTGTTATAATAAAATGCATATATGTTTGGCAACTTACGTCCACCTTTCATCTATAGGAATTTTCATTCGACCTATGGTTAAAAGTGCATATATGTCGTATTAGTGATTAGTTAGTTAACTATTTAACGTTTTAATTTGGATTTTTCCTTTTCTATCTGGAATCCTAACAATAGAACAAAGCAAGAATAGGTAAACTCCAATTTTCGATTTATAAATTGAAAGAGAACCAACAAACAAACGTCCTCTGTTCAATCCCACTTATAACAAAGCTATAAGTATGGTCTTCTTTTTGGGGGGGGGGGGAAGCCCTACCTAAGCTGCTTGTGCTGAGACCCCAACTCAATGTATATATATTTAGAAGACTCATTATTAATGGTCAAAAGTAAGACACAAAAACCTTTCACTGTGGGTCAAGATCAGATACACCTTGGGCCTTGTAAAGAAAAAAGCTTTTACTGGTGCCTTTTTATTTTGTTCTTCTGCATTTTCTATTGACATTGTTATGCTGATGTTTTTTGCAGCAATTTGGAGATAACAAAATCTGATAAATTTAAAATGCTAATATGCATATCTTATGTTTCTTTAGTTGATGGTAATCTTAGATTCACTTAAACTTACAGATTTTATTTAGCTTTTTCTCTGGATTTAGTTGAGGCAGGTGCTTGAATTCTGATGTCAACTTCCATAGAGGCTGCCCTGGAGAATTTCATACCCGAAGGCCGAAACACACATTTTAGTATGGTAATGCTCTAGTTTTGTGTAAAATTTTTCGTTGCAGGTTTCAAGATGTGAAGCAAACATTTTTGTTGGATATTTGATCACGCTTTATCATATTCTCAAATAGTTTTCATTTGGTCACTTGAAACCGGGAAAAGCTTTTAGAATATGATCAAGTGGGACCAAACATCCAGCCAAATTTGATTCTTGGGATAAATGCACTTCATTGGGCTGTAGATCTTATCTAACTCTAAAACATGAATCTGTTAGCTTAAATATGGAGGGGCAAAGAATTATTTGGAATTATTATGCATTTACTTGTGAGCTTAATTAGTGTTGGGTTCGGGCCTGTTTTGCCGTTGACAGAAACAAGGGCAGCCGGCCCTAAGGCAATTAGGGTTATTTAGTTAAATATTGGAGCCTAAGTTATTGCCTTAATTACTAATCCTAATCTAGCATTATAAATAGACCCATTGATGTAATTGTATTCTTTGAGCACAACAATAATATAAACCCAAGTTGCAGAGTGGATATAGGTCACATAGGCTGAACCATTATAATTCTCTCGTGTCTATTTTTTGTATTGTGTGATTGTGCGTGTTTGTTTGCTTTCGTTGGAACCTACTTTGATTGTGATACCTAACAAGTGGTATCAGAGCCGAGGTTCAGAAACACACCGGGTTTACACACTAAAATTGCAGAAGGCTGTTCGAGAGGGCTGTTGTTTTATCTTTTGCTGCTGGTTCGAAATCTAGGGCTGTTGTTTTGATTTGTTTTCTCTAGAGTTCGTGATTATGGTTTGATCAAACCCTAGGGTTAGGGCTGTTTTTTCGACTTGTCTTTTTTTGATTGTTTTGCGTTTAGGGTTTCGGTTTTGAACTCCCTGAAATCGCTGGTTACATTCGGTTCTGCGGGTGAAGTTGTCGGTTCAGGTATCTTCTGGTTTTAGGGTTTTATTGGAGGTGTGCTTGGCTTCGGTTAGCTTTGTTTTTTTGGTTTTTTCTTCAAAGGTTAATCTTTTCTCACGTGTTCATCAACTTCAGTTTCTTTTTTGTGATTGTATTCGTTTCTCGTTTGCAATGGCCGGAGACTGGAGGGTTCGAATCTAAAAGTTTAACGAGACAGAATTTGCTTGGTGAAAGATGCAAATAGAAGCATTGATTGGTGAAAAAGATTTGGAAGTAGTATTGGAAGAAAAGTCGGCTACAATGAACGAAGCTGAAGAAGCAGTTTGGAATTCAAAGGACAAGAAGGCTGGAGGGGCTATTACATTGGCTTTGACAAGGAGCGTTGCATTTAACGTTATTCACGAAACCACGGCTCTGTCAAATATGTATGAAAAGCCATCTGCTGCTAATAAGATGTACTTGATGAGGGAGTTATTCATGACTCGAATGAATGAGGGAACTTAAGTTTTGGAGCATATTAATGATCTCAACTCGATCATGTCTAGGTTAGCTTCTGTGGGCATGAAGTTTGATGATGAGACTCAAGCTGCAGTATTACTATCTTCTTTGCAAGCTATCTGGAACTGTAACGGTTATTACTAGATCTGCGGGGACATTAGGGTTAACATTTGACGGGGTCTGAAACATTGTGCTAGGTGAGGAAACTCACAAGAAAATCACTAGTGGTGAATCATCTTTTGATTTGTTATATGTTGGCAGGGGAAGGGAAAATAACAGAAGTAGTGGGAGTGGAGGGAGGAGTTCGTCTGGAGCTCGAAAAACTATGAAGTGCTGGAGTTGCGATGAGATTGGGGATGTTAAGAGTCAATGTTCAAAGAGTAAGAAGGGAAAATCTAGTTAGGTACACACTAGGGGTGAGCATGGGTCGGTTTGGTTCGGTTTTAGCCTAAAACCGAAACAAAAAACGGATATGTCGGTTTCTAGGTTTTTGAAACCGTTCGGTTTTGGTTTTTGGTTTTCGGTTTTCACTTCGGTTTTGGTTTTTTTCGGTTTAGTCATTTGCGCTTCAAGTTTTTAAATAAATTGGTCCAAAGTAATGGATTTAAACTAAAAATTTTAGGCTTACATTATTTTGTTAATATTTAAATACAATCTACATATTCTTAAAACTTACTTCATATTAAAATAATTGCAATTCATAAAATACAATAACAAAAAATTCCAACTAAAAAATTTTAATCTACTAATTCCAACAAAGAAATTTAAGGATTATTCTTCAAACCTAAATATTTAAAAAAAATAGATAACATAAGTTTAATAAGTAACTAATAGGGGCTAATTATGTTTATAAGTGTATGAATACACCTTCAAATTTACAAGTTCGGTTTGTATGGTTTCGGTTCGGTTTTTTCGGTTTTTGTTACAGGCAAAACCAAAACCAAATCGAAAAAATCGGTTTTTAAAAAACCATCAAATCAAACCATCGGTTTCTTATCCGTTCTGGTTTTTTCGGTTTGGTTTCATCGGTTTTTCGGTTACGGTTTGGTTATTATGGTTTCTTGCACACCTCTAGTAAACACTGCTGCTGAGGATGAATGTGATGATGACACGTTACTACTCGAGGCTGAAAATAGTGTGGACTCTTGGGTTATGGATTCTGGATCTTCGTTTCACGCCATGCACGACGGGGAGATGTTGGTGAATCTAAAAGTTTGCAACTTTGGGAAGGTACGAATAGCAAATGGTAATATTCTTGATGTAACGGGCATAGGTGATGTTAATTTTTTAACTCCATTAGAAACCTAGTGGAACTTGAAGAATGTTAGGGTGATTCCAGCTTTGAAGAGAAATTTTATCTCTGTTAGTCTACTGGATGAACAGAGACAAGAAGTAAAGTTTGGTGGAGGTAAATGGAAAGTAACAAAAGGAAATTTGGTTATTGCTCGTGGAAACAAACGGGGATCATTATACATGGTGGAAGTGTCTGCTAAGGAAAATATGAGCGTTCCTCAATACACAATTGGGTGCGCTGAGTCAAAGGGACAAAACAGGGTTCAATTTGCAAGACTCAAGCCTGGTGCCAAGGTGATTCAAGCTGAGCGGGATTGGAGGTCTAAACAGGTCAAGGGTTTGGTGAAAGTGGGAGCACAGGGCGTGTTTTGGATACAGTCATAAATTAATGTTGGGTCTTGAAGACCGCTACTTCGATTGTTAAATTCTCTCCTATGAATGTCTTGCTGAATGAGGAAAGTGTTGATGATTCTCGGGTTATCTCTGGAGCTGGTGAATCGTGCATACCTTGAGATAGAGAATGGGTTGGAGTTCGGGGGTGCTTCAGCTGTCCCCTCATGTACTTGATGAGAGGCGGTGCAACTAGCGGTTATGATGAAGTCTTAGCTGATAAGTATTGAAGCTTGGAAGACTTTGGATATGAAGAATACTGAAGTTACTGGATCTAGGTTACTTGGACGGTGTTTGTAGACTTTCGCAAAACCTTCAAGTGGGAGATTGTTGGGTTGTGAAGGCTTTGGGCCGAACCGGCTTGGTTCACGCTTGTTTTGCTGCTGATAGAAACAAGGGCAACCAACCCTAAGGCAATTAGTGTTATTTAGTTAAATCTTGGAGCTTAAGTTATTGCCTTAATTACTAACCCTAATCTAGCATTATGAATAGACCCATTGATGTAATTGTATTCTTTGAGCACAACAATAATATAAACCCTAGTTGCAGAGTGAACGTAGGTCACCTAGACTGAATCACTATAATTATCTCGTTCTTATTTTTTTATTGTGTGATTGTGTGTTTGTTTGCTTCCATTGGAACCTACTTTGATTGTGATACCTAACACTTAGCTCCTATTCATTTATGAGGGCGGACCTAGAAGCAACTAGTAAGGTTGCTGACTTGCTGTTTTGTGACATTAAAATCATGCATGGGTTTAAGTCGTGAAAATAACTGCATAAAATATAGGGTAAAGCTCTGTACATTTGATTATGAAACGATCTGGCCTTCTCGCGGCCCCTACGCAAATCAGGGGCTAAATCAAGCGCAAGTACGCCTTGCATCTCATTTTTTATGTTCATAGAAGTTGGTATATTCTCTAAACTAGTGAGATATACCACGCGTTGCGGCGGCTTGATTTTGAATATCGAACACAGAAGTAAAAAGCACGTAAAAAAACCAAAATAGTAAACTTTGGGGGGCGGAAATGCCAAAAATAAAATTAAAAACTTGGTTGTCAAAGTGCTTTGAAACCATGTTAAAAGACTTAAATGAATAGGAAACACTAAATGTGGGACCAAATTATAAAAAATCATTTATTTGAGGGTCTTTCCGTACATATCCAAAGTTTGGTGGCCAACTTCTTAGACCACATAAGTGTATTGTAGCTCACAACCTTTTTTTCTTTTTAATATATAGTACAATGGATTTTGACTATTGGGTCAAAGTAAAAGAAACTGTGGAGATTTATAAACATGTTTCTAGAAGAATTTTAAACATGTTTCTTAAACATGAATACTTATTAGTTATTATTGCTATATCTGGAACAACAAGTCAATCATGACTTATGTGATCCGTCAATTAATAGTTATGTAATCCACCAATGATTCTTGGTCCAACTGGTTAAGGTAAGGTACTCATGACATGTAAATAAAAGAAATGTTATGGGTTTAAGTCTCATTCTGAACAAAAATGCTTAGAGTTGAGCCAGAGGGTTTTCTCAGCAATGAGTTTCCTTCTAAGGGGGTTGGGGGTGCGGTCCCGGCTGAAAAATGGATATGTGAGCCCGATTAAGATACATATATCCTCCGAAGCAGGGTCGTACATTTGCCGTTAAAAAAAAAGTAATGTAATCCATCTGGGCTTAAGTGTTGACTTTTGTGGTCAAAGTAAAATAGGTTCTTGACCACAACATTAAAAAATTAGTTTATATTAAGAATAAGAATTTAAATTTGAGGTTTTAATCGATTGAAAAACAAAATAAAATCTTCGTCACAAAAGATCATCTATTATGACTAGTTCACTTTTGTGACAAAGCTTGTCACCGCAAAACTGACATGTTCTCATGACCCTAGTGACTTCACTAGGAGAACATGCCAAACTTGAGGGCATGATGTCTGATACGTACAAAGTTATCAATGTTATCAGTACCTATATCATCTTGGTATCAACTTTCGTACAAGTAAATTAATGGAGTTAAGCTGTTTTGTACTTTTTTAATGACATGTTCTCAACTAAAGTTTTATGATCTCTTGAACCAATAATTAAATTAGTATTTTCAAGAACCAACTCAATGTTGTTTAATGGATTCAAAGTCTGTGACAGTTTCTTAGCTAGATTCAGTGTATTCTAACAAAACTTCAACATGTGATCACTTATACCTCCTATGCTTGCTTGTATTGTAAGACCTACCAAAGCTTAGTTTCATCCATCCAATGAAACCTTCATCGGTTCTTTACGCCAATCACTGAGTTCTTTTGGCGACAATACTATTTTTTCTTCTTTTTATGTTTAAGTAGTAGGTGATGTATAGTTTTTAATTTTTATATTGTTCTATACCAGATTATCTTTACTTATAGCTGATTGACTATCACAATATAACTGATTGTTTTCTTAGTATGCTTTGTCCGCTCATGAAAGACTTGATTTTTTTGCTGCCCACTTCTTGAGTATTCAGAATTTGATTTGGAGAACCAACTTCATATTCAAACCTAGTATGTTCACTTTTTCTTGACTTGTTATCATTAACTAGTTCATGAATTTCACTGCCAATTTCATATTCACCATTTGGTCCTGGAATTTGATTCCTATTTCAAATTTATATTCGTGATCAATGGGTTCTTGAAAATTATCTCTTTTCTCAAACACTTGATGATAAGGATTATACTTTTGTGAATTGAGAATAATAGAGTGATTCAAGAACTCGCTCATTATCATTACAGATAACAAGGCTACTTGGTTGGTGTCCGATCAGATGTACTAACCTCAAAGTTTGATGATCCTTCTTGAATTGACTATCAAACTGAAATCCCATTTAAAACCCTTTTGCCTTCAATTTGGTTAAAGAAAACACTTGCTTCAACTTTAAACCTTTGCTCATATTATGATATCCCATAAGAACATCACTAATTTTCAGTTTAAGGCCGGATATGACGAGATTTGTTGCATAATCTTCAGAAATTTCTTCAAAAACTTTGACCTTATTAAGTAGGTATTTGAAATCATCGTAAATGTCAATCGTACCTTCTAGGCTTAAAAACATGAATTCAACCATAGTGCTATGTTTATTTTGATTAGTTGATGTTGTTGATGAATCTTGATTTGCTAATGTTGCTCTAATTTCTAAAATTGTTGTTGTTGATTGCCGAATTGTTGTTCTTTAATCGATTGCATGAATCGCCAAGAATCAAATCGTCATCGTTGACTTTTTATGGATGGAATCTTTGATTTCTTGTTTGGTGATTATGGATTGTTGATGTAAATTACATCAATGTTTCATTGCTACTATTTTTGTTTGATTTGTTGCCGTTGAGTACCCCCAGAATGATCGGAAAACTTTAGTTTCCCTAATACACTATCAAGAGGAAAGAAATCTCCGATACCATTGTTAGTTTGTTACGTACAAAAATGGTGATCAAAAGATCAAAAGCTAAAGATAGAGAAGAAGAAGTAAACACAAAAAAAGTGATTACTCTCAAAATTAAATGCCTGACTTTTTCATTCATTAGGTTAGCTTAAAGACAAACACCTTACCTAGTTGTTACACAATAGCCCTTTGACAATACAACATTTACAAAAGGACCCCTACACAATTTGTCACGTAACAATAAGCCATAACCAGTCAAGAGCTGCGCCCAAAAATATGCCACCCATTAAGAAAAACACAAGCAAATTTCCCAACGCGTTTTGCTCCGGACCCTGATCAACCCGAAAAAGTTGGTAAATATTCCAATGTGATGTGATTTTTATAAAAAGTTAAAATAAAATGCAACGTAAACTTACCTTATAACCTTTTGGTGCAGACATGAGGACACAAACCGTTAGGTAACCATTAGTTAGTCCTAGTACGGATACGAGCATAATCATCCAACCTTGATCTGCATATTTTGCAGTGAAATAAAATGACGGGACAAGCAAAACACGCGACACGACTACGATCAGAAGCCCATTTCGCGATTCCAACTTGAGGCATTGTATTAGAGGAATATATCGAGATATAAAGTCCCCAAGGTTAAATGTAGCTACTAGAACAAGTGGATACCTACAAAACAATATGTTCCAAAAGATATAATATACTAATATGTGAATATTATCAAGCATTTGAAATCAGAATGAATCAAACCCTCACATAATGTCACTAGTTGCTCTTGTATATTGATAATAAGGTTACATAGAGGCTCAATATATAGATACATAACTAGTCTAATCTTACCATGAGCCCAACTGGTGCATTCCAGTATTTTCATATAAGAAACCTGGGAAAATCGATACGCTGACAGCAAATGTCAGGAACAAATCTAACGCGTAATCTACGTTCTGAGTTAAGAGTTCTTTGTTACTAAGCCTGCCTAGATTACTAGAATCACCATCAACCTGAAAAGATTGCAACTTACAGGATTAAATTATTTAGAAACTAGAGACTAATGAAGTTCTAGTTAATTTAGATAAGCAATATAATTCTTGAAAAAGCTATGATACACACTAGTTTTTCTGTTAGATCTGTATGAATGATCCCTGCAGAAGAAAGATCCGTTGAAACGGTTTGTGAGCCTTCAAGGGCTGCTTTCCTACGGTAGTGCTTCACGATTGGTAGCTTGGTGAACACGAATGCGTAGAGAAAAATGCATAAAACTTCAAAGAGTGCTGATATTGACAGGAATAGCACTGCAAGAAACCTTTAGAACTTCATTTTAATTAGAAAAAAGAAGATTGATTCATGTCACAAGGAAGTTTACATGCCCCTTTGCGAAGACCGTCATCAATGCTATTAAATATAGCTTCGGTGAGTAGTCTCAAAGCAGAAGTTAAAGCTCCTGATGCAGCCAAGCCAGCTAAGAAGGGCTAGATCAACAAGTTGTATATGTGTGATGATGTTTTTGAGGACTTTAAGAAGACATGAAAACTAGAAAACAAAGAAGATTGTAAGTTGATAGCTTACTTGGATGAATTCAGGGCACATGAGAGCCAAATCACCAAGCATCCCGCCTTGGACTAGTGCGTCTGCTACACCGAAAAGAGCAACGAGAAGACATATACCCACGTAAGCTCCAATGCTACCCTTCCCAGATGTAATTAAATCCAACTGTACTTGTTATATAATCATGCACAGTTATACGCGTGCCAAATATGTGAAGATTGATCTTGGTTTTAAAAAGCACAAGGCGCTTCGACACTTTTAGGTCCTAAAAGCCAGAGGCGTCAGCTGTGAGGCGAGAGCTGAACGTATGTGAGGTGTTGCTCTATGCACACCCAAACCAAATAAACTTTATGTATAACTAAAAGTTACATGTGTCTCATCTCTTACATATCAATTTTTCATCAAGTAAAACAGTAATCCCTCTAGCTTTTTACATTTGACACTCTTGGGACCCAAAATTTGACAAAGTTTGACCAATACTGATCCAGATGTGCATGAGGCACCGCCTCAAGGCCCTTAGGTGTTTTCTTGATCGCCTCAGACACGCTTTTTAAAACCAAGTTTGTGATATTTATAAAACTTACCGCGAGGAGGCCTAGAGTGCCAAGGAAGAACATGAAATATCCAAGAACGTTACGTTTCCTAGTATCGATCTTGGATTCGTTGTATGTAAGAAATGCCATTGTTCCAAAGGCAAAAGGTTGATAGACAAGGGTAAGCACCCTAGAAGGATGGTAGTCCTTGGAAATTGAAGGAAAGATAAAAACTTTTATCAAGTAAAGCATATTAAAAAAGAAGTCAATATTTAAGATGTTGACTTTTGACTTTGTTGGTATTGAAAACTCACTGGGAATACATCATAATAATAATCATCTATAGATGCAAGACTATTCCAACAGATGAGGGATCCAAGCCCAAGAATCCAACATATTATGACTGCACTACACTTTCCCTGCACATATAATTCTCTTAGATGTTGCAAAATGCAAGCGCGTCGTATTATTAGTGTTTTTTATAAAAAAATTATGAATCTTTGATGATAGTTGATTGAATTAAGATACCTCAAGTCTGATAGAAACTTGAGTTGAATCTTCAACAGCCATGGTGCAGAAATTTAAAGAGATCTTGGTTGATGTTTAGGATCAAGTCCTACAGAGGCAAAATGACATAAAGATTAAAAGATTATATTTGCTAATTAAAAATAAAATGGGATATTAGTGTATTAGGAAAATTAGCTAAAGAAGGTGCCACTTTTCTTTAGTGAATTTAATCATATAACTTAATTTGAATTTGGGAAAATAGAAGTTCAACGTTGACTTCAAAAGTCAAAACACTTTCCAATACCAGGGGACAGAGTAAGTAATGATTGACTTGCAGAAAGTTTCTAAGAAACCATAAGAAAAGTTTATAGTATAAATTTAAAAAAATAAAAAGTAATAATGTTTACATCTCAAGATTTAATGGCTAAGAGATTTATTTATTTTTTACGAAAATTAAGTTTGTAATATAACTTTGCTGTGCACTTGGACTTCAATGATCAACCTTGTTATTGACATCCAGATATGAATATGATGTGAAAATTTAACTTTTTTAATGTAATTTTAGTTGAAAGATATGTTATCTAGATATTTAGTAACATTTTTATTTTCAAAATGAATATGATTTCATTCACTTCTTGCTGTTAAATCCCAGTTTCTTTGACCCAAAAGTCAAGTTTCTTAGGGCACAGAGTGATGATTGACATTATAAGAGGAATAAAGATTAAAAAAACATAAAATGTGTTCATAATGAAAACTACATGAGGTCACTAACACTAGCAAGAAAACTTTGAACTTTTTACCACCAAATTAAGGGAAAAATAAGCTAAAAGATTCAATTTTTATGTTAATTCTAGTTACTAAGAAACTCTCTGTACCCATGACATATTCCCCTGTTCTTTTTTATATGAAGTAATAAACCGTTAACAATTGACCGAACCATCAAAACCAAAGTAAGAATGTTGGTTTGGTCTCTTCAAGATTTACGTAGTTTGGTTCACGGACCAGCCAACGGTTCGTGTTCAAATGGTTTGGTTTGTTTTTAATATTTTCGAAAACTATAGTTAATGGTTTGGCACAAAATTTTGTCAACACGGATGGGACAGAACGTTAAAAGTAGTTATTTGTTTATATTTATCTGATATGGATTCTAATGAAAATTTAACATCACATTAGTTTCTTAAAAAAATAACTGAGTTATTTTTAAACCCTGTCAGTATAACCTAAAAGATGCAAAACAATTTTCAAAGAAAATAAAAAATCATGACAATATAAAAGATAAAGAAAGAACTCATATACCCAATGAGTTCCACAAATTACAATTCAAAAAAATTAGATCAGAAAAACCTCAAATAGGAAATTTTTTTAATTTTTTCTAAAATACGAATTATTCTTTCGTCTCTCTACTAAAACAAAACAAATATCAAAAAGAAAAAAAATATGAAGAGTTTGAACTTACATATGTCTAAGATGCCTATGTATATGCTGCAAAAGTCTCCAATTTCAAGCAAAGATTACCTGATAGATATGCAAATATATTTGTACACAAAAAAAACATGATCTTTTCTCATGTGTTGTAATCAACATTTAGCACTTGAAATTAGAGAAAGATTTATTTATTTATATTTGTTATTTTTAGAAAGAATCTAATCAATCCTCACGTTTTGGTTGGCCATCGCTCATTTTTCTCCTAACCACTTGAGTTGGATTGATATTTACATAAACAAATAGTTCCCTAAACGAAAGATTTAAAAATACATTTTTTTTAATTGATGTATGAAATGATGTTACCTACATGAAAATCAAACATAACAGTATTAACTAATAAGATTCAAATATTTATTTTTATTCATGTTGCCTCTTAGTGTCATCAATTTGTGAGCTTGTAACTTACAAACAAGGCCGGCCCAATAGTATAATTGGTCCAAACTAGAGCTTTGGGCCTCTCAAAATTATAAGGCCTCCAATTTTTGACCAAAACACAATAATACAAATTGTCTCTTAATCCCAGAGATTCACAGCCCTAGAATTCTAAAGCGGGCATTCAATCGTTCATCCTCAATCACACCCAATCGGTCTATCCGAGATACGACGAGACTATCGACCTTCACAGCTTCACAATCACACCCCTGCGAGGCTGCGACTTTTCAATTTCACTCTCGAGATCATCAAGCGACAAGCATTCAAGTATTCTCAGTAATCATCACGCATTCACGCATGACGCATCAGCCTTCAAGCATGGCTGCGTGTAGCAGTCGACCCCTTCAACAGCTACGACTTTTCGAGATCAATAACGGTAAGATTAGGTTCAAATCGTTGAATAAATTCTCACTCGCTCAGTCGCCCCTTTCAATTCAACCTACAAATCAGCCGACCCTGCTTGCGGGCCTACGACTTTGGAGTTTGGATATTGCGATTAAGAAGGCTAGAAGGGTTGTTTATCGATTTGTGGTTCTAGGTTTTAAAGTTATGATTCATGTTGACTTGAGCTGTGAAAATATGGATCTTTGTTAGTGTTTTAAAGTTTGATTGTACAAAAGTATTTTTTGTATAATAATCCATGTCTATGCTTGACAACTGATATTGTTTTAAAAAAATATTGGTTGAAGTTTTTATGTTCTAGTTTGAGTAACAGATGTATAATTAAGGTGTTCTATGATTTGAGTATGTTTGAGTATGATGTAGGGTCTTGTTACCTGTGTATTGATGTTAACTTCTTGTTGACCACTTGGTATGTTTGTTGAGATGTGAATAGAACTTTTGTAAAAAATGGTTTTGATCCTAACCTTTTGTATATAAGCTCTTAATTTGAACATTCAACTATCTTTTCTAGAATGTTGCTCTAGTTTCCAAGGCATCAACTATTGCTGTTTTTGGTATAGGAACTATAGGGCCATCTTTGGAGGCATTTTACGGAGCTGTTGTTATCTTGGTAGGGATAGAAGGCGATGCAACGACAACAAATGTGGGTTTATTGGTAATGAAGTCAACTAATCAGGCTTATTAATAGTTTCCAAAACGGTTAGTTTTATTCACTTTATTAGAAAGGGCCTCAATTTTCTTGTTTCGCTTAGGGCCTCCAAAAACGTTAAGCCGGTCCTTTACAAAAGACATCAAATTTCACAATATTAAAACAGAGCTACGAAAGTTAAAGTGCTTTTTATTTACATAAAAAGTTTAAGAATCTTAATATAACTTTGGAAAGAACTTAATATTCAAACAAATATTCTTGATTCCAGGGGTGTGCAAAAAACTGAAATAACTGAACCGTAACCGAAATAACCGATGCAATTGAACCGAAAAACCGAAACTAATAAAAAACTGATGGTTTGGTCTGATGGTTTTTTAATAACCAATTTTTTAGGTTTGGTTTCGGTTTTGCTTGTAACAAAACCGAAAAACCAAACCGAAACCATGCAACCGAACTTGTAAATTTAAAGATATATTCATACACTTATAAACATAATTACTCTATAATTTACTTGTTTAACTTATGCTATCGAAAAAAGACTGAATATTTAGGTTTTAAAACTAATCTTTAAACTTGTTTGTTTGATTAATTAAATTGTTTTATTGATTTTTTTGTTGTTGTATTTTATAGATTGTAATTAATTGTAATGTCAAGTAATTTATAAGAATATATAGATTATTTTTAAAGATCAACAAAATTATATCAACCCAACGTTTCTAGCTCAAATTCATTATTTTAGACCAATTTTTTTAAAACTTGAAGCCCATATAGCGAAACCGAAATGAAAACCGAAACCGAACGGTTCTAAAAACCTAGAAACCGAAATAAAAGTTATTAGTTTCGGTTTTAGGCTAAACCGACACCCCTACTTGATTCCTATATGGCAAACATCAATCTAGGCTCAATTAGTCATTTGCTTGTTTTATCTCTAAGAAGTTAATTCTTTTAAAACAATATACCTTTAATAAGAAATGAAAAGAAACAAAATCTTGTTTTAAGTATTCAATCACCAGGGAAAAATGTGTCCCTCAAGAAACAGTCAGTTGTCAAAACACAAAGGTCATTATTTTCATATTTTCCAAATAAAGCCATCATTTTGTTGTAGTAATTACATATTGTTGTATTTTTTCAGGATCATGACTCACGGTTAGTTCATGTGGTTTCTCTACCCCAATATTTTCAATACGATCCCTTTGGACACCCACCAAACTTGAGTCAACACCCACTCCACCTATGCGTCTTGTATAGTATCATACGAGACGCATATGTGATACATTTTATTCCCTGACATTGAGGTTTCATTTCATGTCAGCGGCAGAGATATACGTGACATATAATACTATAGCATCACGCATACTTAAACTTTCCTCGGTCCTCCTTCATAAAGCTTGCTTTTCAATGTTTTACGATATTCACATCTATGTGCAACGTGTATAGATACCTGGAAGCATTGGGGTATACCCTAACACATGCATTAATCAAAGTATGGTATTTGTTTGTTTAATGTTTTTAATATTTAGAGTTACTTTTGACTTATATTGTTTTTTTTCTTGTAACTTTTTTAGATACAATGTTTTCTTTTTCTTTTTTAGTTTCGGATATCTTGTTGCAATGTGCTTATGTTTAAACATAAATTTCTCTCATAACCGAGATGGATCGAATATAATGTACTTTTTGTTTATTTTTCAACTCACTTTCGTATACATCATTGTCACATGCTTATTTTTATGTATATTTTAATATAAATCTTATTACAAATTGACCCAGATCGATCAAGTATGATAAATGTTTAGCTTTTAATTTTCCAAATATACGATTGCAACATGATTATTTCTACCTATGCTTCAATATAAATGCACAAGTTTCGATATAAATATTATTCAACACCAAGCCTACCCAACTCGCAAGCAAAACCAACATGTCAAATATAATTTATTTTAAGTTTTTTTCACAAGATAATTTTTCTTAAAATTCCAAATACATTGTTGCGAAATGCTTGTTTTTACTTACGTATCGATATAAATAATTTAAAATTACGCAACAAACTGTAAATGTTCTAAACAAAGGTCTAAAAATCTTTGCGACCAATAATACCATGTTCTAAGTTCTAACCCCCCGGGATTAATTGAGGAATTAGGATTATGATATAGGTGAACAATATGTTTGGGTTCTACACATATGTGTGAGCAACACGCAGGGGCGTCTCAACGTTTTTGGTGGCCTAAAGCGAAATTGAAATTTGAGGCCTTTTTAAACATTATTATAAAAAACCCTCCTCCTTTATTCGGGCTTGGGACCGGCAATCAAATCTGATTCATGTTTTCTAATACATTTTGACATGTTCAATCAAATCTAGATTACTAAATCAAACTCAAACTCCTAAATCCAAAGCAAACTCCTAAATCCAAAGCAACTCCTAAATCAAACTCAAACTATTCTAATTAACTAGATGAACCAAAATACCAAAGCAACTCCTAAATCAAACTCAAATATATCCCAAATCCCAAATCAAATATTTCAAGCAAATCTCAAGTGGTCAAGTGATACAATGATTCTATATTCAAGCAGGAAAGCCAAATGAAAGTAAAAATTTCAAGCACAAGTTACCTTATTTTGAGCACACACACTATCAACAATCTGAGGAATGAGGATTTGATGCAATTCGAATTGTGAACAGTGAACCTAGCACTCTAGCAAGCTGCAGCCAAACCAATTAGAGGATTTAGAGCACCAGTGCACAACAATCAACAATCTGAGAGTGAGAATCGAGCACCGAGCGCGAGCAAGCATCCAGATTCCAGAGCAATTCGTCGATGGTTGAACACAGGGTACTTGAACAGCAGACAACGCGTGAACGGTGAATGCATCTTAATGTTCGGCTTTCGTCCGTTCATTTCCACCTCCCCCATCGGCCGCCCCAAAGCCCCAATCATGATTCAAGTAATTAATTGTGTCATGTGTGTGTGAAGTGAGAATCTGCAGCAGACATCGTGGGGCGGTGGGCGTGAAGTGAGATTTGAGAATCTGCAGCGGCCGATGAGGAAAGAAAGAAAGAAACCTGAATTTTTTTTTGGGCTTATTGGACATCGGCATATTGGTGGCCTGTTACCTTGATTGGGCATAAAGCCCTAGCTTGTTTTTACAAGCCTATGGGCCGCCCCTGGCAACACGATGGAACACACGGAACAATCAGGAACAATATACACGCACGATTAGCCACTAAATTTCATAATTAATATCGATACATGATGAGGTATTTATATCCCTACAATTGGCGGTTATCAGCCACCATCGCTGATTACACTCAATTTTAACTTTTCTAATTGACTTTTACAAACTGAGGTTGATTTTGTGTTTAACCATCTAATTATACCAATTTTTACTTAATAGTCTCATTTAGGTCTGTTTTCCATTGGCTAACCTCCATCATCACCTGAAATCTACCTCCAACGACTTCGGTGGTTCAAATCTGGAGGTGGAGATTGATGGGTTTTTAGGTGCGGAAGTTTCAAATTGACAGACCTGATGATATATTTCAATTTTCTGTTTAGTGTTTTAGCCACAAAAACAGTCTACGTCATCAAAAAACTAACGGGGTTAACTCTCAGTTAGTAAAGATTGTTGGAGGAAAATAAAATTAAAGTTGAGAATATCTGTAAACATTTACTGAGTTGGGATTAATCTCGGTCAATTAGGATTATTAAAATCCAATAACTTTTTTTCTATCAATAATATCATCGCGGATTAAAAAAAAGAGATAAGGTGGAGTTGTGTGTGTATTTTTTGAATAAATTTTATTATTTATTTTATGCATTAACAGCTTGTTCCTAGCTTAAATATGTTGTTTTTTAGTTAAAAGGACAAAAATGCCCCTAAGTTAACTAGCACTTTTTGACGAAGTTAGTGCACTTGACTAAAATGACAAAAAGTTACAAATGTTATAGACATAGATGAAAAAGAAAACTTTTTGGTCTAAAGTGATGCTGAAACATATGAATAATTCAATTTCATAACAAACGTATTTATGTACTATTTATGTTTAATATGTGATCTTGTTTATATTGGGTTAATGTAAAATATGGTTGATTGGGCTTAATGGAGCATAATAGACTTAGAATATTACTACCATTATTTGGGTTTAGCAAACACTATGGGTTGGATTTGTTTTTAATACGAGTATATGGAGTATTAAAAAAAACGAATCAGCTTACTTGCAAGACCGTTTAAGGGCTTAAACACAATTACAACACAACAACACAATGAGGAGATTAACTAAACTTTAATCAAATAGTGAACTGGGTTAACCAAAGTGATACAAAGAACACAAGTAAAGCAAGAGACAGAACAAGAGAGTATGGGTTTCAAGGAGGCAATATATTGCTTTCTCAAGTTCTTTTACAAGTGTTACAAAGCATAAAGAAAGATACAAGAACTTGGAATACTTATACTACAACCTACAGCCGGCTATACTTTGAAAGCCAGCTGGACACAATTGACTAGACACTAACAAAATCAATTGTAGGATCAAAAGGCATATCTGCCTTTTGACCTTGTGACTATGACATGCCATAGCTCACATCCTTATACATTACAAAAAGGATAAAGTACATAAAGTGGAAAGTTACAGACTCAAGACCTCAATGTACAGTTACCAAAAGCATGACCCTTTTCACCAACTCATGTAAGTTGGTGACTTTACAGAGATGCAGCGGAAAAGGTGCTTTATGGAACAGTACATCAGATAAAGCATGTATACTAAAAGTCTTCGGAAAAAATCTGTCTTCATAGGTTGAAGCTTCGGAAGACTTTGTCTCTGAGGCTTCGGAAGACTTCATGTTTGGCTTCGGAAGATATTGGTCTTGGCTTCGGAAGATTTTACACTTAGAGTATTTTCTAATGCATTGTGTAAAACTTCCGAAGCATTCTTCACTTCAGTACTTAGTGCATGTTGCTTAGACACTTTGGATGTTTTGAGTTGCATCAGACTTAAGGAATCCTTACAAACTCCCCCTAGGCTGATGCTACCAAAACACTTAGAAGATCTTCAAATGTTGGTAGTCTTCAGTACAATCAAGACCATTCCTTTCTTCATTAGATGGTCAGGATCATCAAGACTCTCATAGTATCTTCTCATCTCAAAGAGATCATGCAGAGGTAAGTTGATTATGTCTTGCCATGAGTTGACATTCTCAACACCTTGATCTCTGATAACATTCCATCTTTCTGGATTGGTAGAGTAAGTCCAGGACAAGATGGGTGTCTCAGTTGTTAGAGGAGCCACTTGAATAGGAGTTGATTGGGCTGCCTCATCATGCACTTCCTCAGGTTGATCTGATTCAGCTTGAGGTGCAGAGGTAGATGACTTTGGCTTCTTCTTCTTAGTCTTTGGTTTAGAAGCCATCCTCTTCTTCCTCTTAGATGACTTTAACTGAGAAGACTGATCTGCAGCACCATGTTGATCATCAGTGTCTTTCTCAGTTGGGTGTTCCTCCCTCACAGGTTCAGAAGGAGAGGGAGTTTGACCCTGCCTTGGATCAGAAGATGAAGCTTGCTGAGGCTCAGCTGGAGGTTCTGGTTGAGGTGTCTCTGGTTGTTCAAACTTGACCTCCACTTCAGGTGGGACTTGACTTGGAAGAGAGTGCAAGTCAATAAGTTCTCCACTTTTAATCTTCTGCTTGATCACTCTTATATGCTCATCCATAGTGGATAGAGACATGGGGCCAAGTCTCCTTCCGGAGAATCCATATAGCTTCAAGAAGCTCATCATTCTTTGTCTGTCAGCAGACTTCTTTGTATTCTTTTGAATGATGACTCTTGACTTTGCAGCTTCTTCCCTTAGCTTCCTTTTGGTTGTTTTTCTTTCTTTGACTAGCTCAAGCTCAAGTTGCTTTAGGTACTCGAACTCAATGAAGTCATAGGACAGGGGAAGAAGTGCATCTGCCTGATAGAAGCCTGTGGCACTCAGGTAGTTGATCATCTTGATCCTATCTTCTTCTTTATCTACCTGAGGTTCTTGTGGAGCCACATCTTCCTGTGCAGGACTTTCTTGAACTGGTGAGAGAGTGGGAGCATGCTTGTAAAGTCTTTTCTGTCTCTTTTCCTCTTTGAATTGGAGAAGTAACCTTGCATCCTCTTTCTCCTTCATCTCTCTTGACACTTCCATGTCAGCCAGTTCATTTAACTCTTCTAAGGGGAGGGAGATGATTTCATCAATATCATAGTTCCTGGTCTGTAAGTAGGTAATCCTGACTGCCCTTAACTCATCATCTTGAGTATTTGGTCTGGGGGCAGCCCTGATTGCAGCTTGCATGAAGATAGATGACCCAGAAGAACTTTCTCCCCTTAGCCTCCTTTTCCTCTCTCTCTTTTCCTCCTCAATTTCCTCAGGAGTCATTATCCTTTTCCCTTTGTCACCAACAGACCTTTGTGACTCAGGGTGGATTGAGGCTTGGCCTTCATTGCTTGGTGTAGCTTCCATGCTCTGGCCAGAGAGAGGCTGAGAAACACCTTCACCAGCAGGTGTCTCAGATGGAGTTTGGACCTCTGCAGCAGTTGTTGATGATGAGACAGGGGTCTCAGGTTCTGCCACTGGGCCTTCAGTCAAGGTTTCCCCTATGAAACTAATCTTAGGGTCCACCTCAACATCCAGTTGACCGATGACATTGCCTGATTGCCTAAGTCTCCTTCTTAGAGAGAACTCTGCAAGGATCCTGTCCTGGATTCTTTGAGCCAGCCTGTCAGCTTGCCTTGAATTGCTTGGATTGACAAGTGGTATGTTGACTAAATCCAGTCTTTCATAGAAGCTCAGGCTTTGGAATTGAAAAACTTCTTGTTGGCCTTGAACTCTGTGAAGTATAAGGGCTCTTTTGTCATCATCATACCTCCACCTTATGATGTAGTTGCCAGTTCCTTGTGGTGGAGATGAGACAGCCCTTGGTATACCTTCCTCAAAGAGACTCCTGATGAGTGAGTCTATAGAGTCCACATTAATGTGAACTTGAGGAAGTTGCTGAGAATGCACAACAGCAAGTGAGGATGGTGAGTCCTCTATGTCCATTCTCTTTGAAGAACTCCCAGGTTCTGTGGTTGTAATAACTTTCTCCCCCTTTTTGGTAGCATCACCCACTTGCATAGGTGAGCTGGAGGATAAGTCAATCACTTCCACAGGTTCTTGTGTTCCTGGTTGAGCTCTCCTTAAAGGTCTCCCAGCTAGTTTTTCCTGCAGATATGAAATCTGAAGTTGCTGATCATTGACCCTGTATTGTAAGGTAGTCACCTGAGATTCCAAGTAACTAACCTTACAGACTAAATAGGTACATGTTTTTGACAATTTCTGCACCTTTAGTCTCAAATTCCCCTCATCTTCATCAGAAGAATCATTGGGGGATGAGATGATTGGACCAAAGTCCTCTCTCTCACCACCAGCTTGAGTTTCTTGGCTGTTGGTTTTCCTCTGCTCACTGGCAGCCTCAGTTGAGATGCCAGTGGGCTGAGTTGCCATGGTTGAGGTCTTAATGATGTAATCACTTTCAAAAGTGAGAGCCTCTTCCATATGGACATCCTGAACAGGTTCAGAAGTGTCCACCTCAGTAATAGGTGACTGATGTGGGATAGACTGAGGAGAGTCAGAGGTACTCATCTCTCTTTGAGTAGGGGAGGAGAAGAGAGACTCATGGTACTCACTGAATCCTAAGTCTTCATCAGTATAAAAGGATAGGTTGGGAATTGGTTGGTTGAGATCCAAAGGCTGGGGATGGTAGCTGTCGCCTGAAGGTTGTTCACTTGAGTGTTGAGACTCAGAGTGAAGGCTTAAGGCTGTTGGGCTAGTGAGCTCATCAGGGTGAGCATGAGGAACCTCAGCCCTGATAGGTGAAGTAATGGGAGTGGTTTGCTCCTCAGGAGAAGTGGGAGCTCTAGTGTCCACTTCTTCTTGTAAGGTTGAGTATATGGGGGCCTGCACAGACTCAATAGCCTGAGCAGGGGTTCGTTTGGATTTTCTTTGGTAGGTGAGGGTGATTTCTGGTCTTTTTAGTGGTAAGGACAAAAGAGGTGTAGGTTCAACACTAGCTTGTGTTGCTAGGTTGTCACCTTGAGCAATGAGCTCTAACATTTTTGGGACTAGGGCTGTTTCTACCCTTGAGAAGCCTACAGTCGGCTTCTTCATTATTTTAAAAATGTCGGGCTTCATCTGTCCCAATTTAAGAATATTACTTGTTTCCATCAACTGTGAGCCCAGTTCACAGTTGAGAATGTGTTGAACATATCTAGGAAACATGTAATACTCTAAGGAGTCTAAATTTGCAAGTAAATTAGTATAAACAAATTGAGAATACCTGAACTTGACCCCCTGAACCATTCCATGAACTATAAAGGAGAGATCCTCAGGAATCTGGTCCCATCCACCATGCTTGTTTAAAAAGCTGTGGATAACCACATGAAGCAGGTATTTCCACTGGGATGAGACCTTCCCTTTCCTGAAGGTCTTTACAGAGAAATCTTCCTCATAGCCCATCTGCTCAAAGGAATGATTAACAGCTTCCTTTGGGAAGGACACCTCACCTTCTTCATCATCCAGCTGTAAGTGTTGGTTAATGATGGCCGGAGTGATGAAGATTGTCCTCCCTTGCACTGTGGCAGACAGTGCCTTCTCCCCATCCATAATGACCTCTTGGCAGGTCTTCCAGAATTCAAGCAAGTGATCCTCATATAGAGTAGGATCAATGGTCAGGGAGGTGAAATAGTTTGATAGAGTCAGGAATTGGCAAATCTCTGAGAAACTTGCATCTTTCTCAGAGCTTAATAGAGCAACTTGATTATGTTGCCTGTGAAGTTGCATGGAGAAATCAGGGTTGTTTCTGCGGTTAAGGTTGGCCATTTCAGAAGCTTAAGGGTGAAGTGTCAGGATCAGCGATCACAAGTTTGAAGTATTAGAGTGTAATGCAGCGGAATGAAAAGAAGAATTAGTCAAATTATAGCAAGAGTTTGTTACTTGTAAACAAATGCGAGAGAATATTTTTCTGTGATAAGGAATGTTTCAATAATGCCCAATATTATTGCTAAATCATTCACCGGTTACAATAAGGTTGGCACTCCTTATATAGAGTGCAATCACTGCTGTAATCACGGGATGGTGATTACTAGCAGATCTAGTACAAAAATAACTAATACTTAATAAACTACTGAAATGTTCACAACTCCTGAGAACATGTCAGAGTGCTAAGTATAAAACATAAAACAACTGAAAAGAAACTACTGATACTACAACGACTGAAGAACAAGCTCTTTAGTCGTTTTACAAAACTACTAAAAAGAGAAAACATAAAACTACTGAAAGTAAACCGTCACAACTACTGAAGAAGTCCTCTTCAGCTGTTATGACAACGTCTGATACTTTGTCTTCAGCACTTGTCTTCAGACTTTGTCTTCAGCACTTGTCTTCAGACTTTGTCTTCAGCACTTGTCTTCAGACTTTGTCTTCAGCACTTGTCTTCAGACTTTGTAATCAGTTGTTGTCTTCAGCTGTTGTGGACTTCAGTAGTTGTTGTGACGTCTGTGGGACTTAAAGGTTTTTCTGATCCGGCTCATTGGTTCTTTTGGTCCAACAAACTCCCCCTGAACCAATGCAGCCAAAACCTTTAACTTTATTGAGGTCCCACTTATTGTTGGCAAAATGGTTGGTCTTTTTCCTTCTTGATCAGTTGAGAAGATGACCCATATAAGCACCGGCCTGGAAGTAAGTCTCTGATGATTTGGTTGGCAAAGTATGGATGGGAGCTCTGTATTGGGGAATTGGACACTGAGCTGTTCCCCCATCCATGAAACTCACTTCCCATGTATAAGCCTGTAGGATTCTCTGGTGTATGCTCTGAGAAACATGATTTGTTCTTCCATAGTAAGATTCTCTGGTTCACCATCGAACAATCCTTCACGCCCATACAGCTCTGAGATGTATTTGGCCTGTTTTCCATTTTTGAGCTCAACTGTTGTGATCTGTCTGTAGGCAAACTCATCTGGGTGATTACCTTCAAGTAACAGACTGAGCTCATTTTGTTTGAAGTTCTCAAGCTTCTTGTAGACTAACCCCTTCTTGATTACTCTGTTTTCTAACATCTTTTGGGGAGGCTGTTTAGTCTCATAAGCCTTCTTGAAGTCTTCTACAATTTCCCAGAGTGATACTACAAGGACCACTGTGATCTCTTCATCTATGATCCTTTTTATCTGGCCCTTGTATCTTGCAGGAATGTCCTTCTTCACAATTCTGTGAGCCACCCTAGGATCAGGCCATATCCTCACCTTTTCCTTTTGATATTGAAATGTGTTGGCAAGGGTGTACAGTCTCAGAGCTTCTTTCTTCATACTTATTATTGATGAAGAAGCAGCATAAGTTTTGTCTATGCTCTTCAGCATCTCCTCATCATGAAGCCTTTGCTGCTGCTCTTCTTCTATCTTTACTCTCACAGTTTCCATCTGTGAGGTAGGAGTGATGGGCATAGATTTGGCTTTAGGCAAAGTTAGGACTGCAGAAAGAGGCAACCTATCTTCTTCCTCATCATCCTCTTCATCTTCTTCTTCTAGCCTCAACATCCTTCTCTTCTTCTTCTTGGATGCATCATCGGCTGCTGGTTTTGAGTGTAAAGGAGTTGGTTTAATGGGTTGTGGTAGTGGTGATTTTGAAGTGGTAGGTTTTGCAGGTTGTTCTAGCATTCTTGTAATTAGTGAGGCTTTGGAGTATTTTGCTAGTTCGTTTCTGTTCCCAGCCCCTGCTTCATTTAGTGCTTCAATCACTAATCCTTTAGTGTATGCTTCAGACGTACAGATCCTGGTGGTTATTGCCAAGATACTGTCCCTGGTCCATGACTTAATCTCTATCAATGATCTTCCAAGATACTTTGCAATGAATCTGATCATGATCTCCAGTCTTTCTCTTTCTAACACATCATAACTTGCCCATCTTGAGTTAATTTCTTCAACTTCAAGTCTTCTAATTTCTGAGTCAAGCTGTGCAGTATCAAACCCTTGTCTGTATAGTTGATCAATAATGGAGTCCATAGATTTACTATGTGTAGCATCCGCTATTTTGACCATCACATCAAGTTGGAGTTCTTTTTCTTTTCTTTCAATCTTCCTCTTCTTATATGTGATATGAAAGTCTTTGTGACTTTCACTCACTTGATCAGTGTCAGCTTCCTTCACATACTCTTCTTCCTTCTCAGTCTCTTTCACAACCTCTTCTTCCTCCTGTTCTCTCTCTTTCAATATGCTCTTTCCTTTGTCTTTGACTAACTGACTCTCCCCCTTTTTGGTTGCATTGGTTGCAAGGGTTTGAGTAGTAGAAAGCCTTGTGCTCACAATCTCCTCCACCAGTGGCTGTATAATTGAGGGAAGTCTGTCATCCAAGGTTTTGATCACAATGTCTGTGATCATGGGGGTGATGAGAGGTAGGGATTTGTGGAAGATAGCAGCTGTTTGCTCAGAGGGGTTCTGTCCCTGAGAAGCAGTGCCAGAGGTAGAGGCTGGTGGATTGAATGTTTTTAGTGGCTGAGTGTTTAGGAGACCTTCAGGTGAAGGTGCCATCTGTGGGTGTATGGTGGTATCAGATGGACTTGCTTCTTGAGAGAATTGGTCAAGTAGTCTTTGTAGTCTTCTGACTTCTTCCTCAAGAATTGTGTTCTGGGCTAGAACATCATAAAAGAAGCCCAGGTCATCATCAGCAGATGCTGAATCACCTGACCTCCTGCTAGTAGCAAGATGTACATGCCCTGGGTGTAGACCAGATGTAGCATGTGCCCCTTTTTCTTGGAACTGGGAACTTCCAGCCTCAGGACGATGTCCTTCATCAGCTGTTGCCTCTGATGAGGTCTTAGCCATGTTACCAGCCTCAGTCTGATCATGTGCTGATGCAGAAGAGGTGGCAGCCTCACCAGATATTCTTATCTCCGTATCTACACTAGGAGACTGAACATTTAAACCCCTGTGCTGTGGGTTGTCAGAAGCATGTTGATCCTCTACCTCAATATCTGTGGTTTTCCCTTTAGGTGGTTGTTGGGGAGGAGGAGAGGCATGCAGCTGAGTCAGCACATTTGCAATTATAAGTGTTGGACTTTGGGGGGCATTTTCATGAGGAGATAGGGTATTATGCACCTGGGGAGAATGGTGTGTTTCAATGGCAATCTCCTCGAATGAGGAAGATTCCAGATTTGTGGGTACCCCTTCTTTGGTTGCTTCAGGTTCCTTTTGAGAGGAATCCTGAGCGGCTGTGGCTGGGTGAGTCTCTGATACTACTGGGGGGTTTACACCAGCAAGTATATCCTGTCTTGGTGGTACAGGAGCATCTTCAGGGGACTCATCTTCCTGAATAGCTGTTTTGGTTCGTTTTGTTTTTGGTTTGGTGGGGACTTTGGATTTTGTGGTGGTGGCTGTGGGTTCAAGCTGCGTGGGTTTGCGCAGCTTGGCAGCCATTTTGAGTGATTGGTCAGAGTTGTGCCGGGAGTATACTTCAGGCAATACAGCCATAGCAGGGACTCCCAGGCCAACAAGTCCCTCAGCTTGAAGCTGGTTTTCAATTATGGCCATTATGAACCGAGGATATAATATCCAACGGTTAGAAAGTTGTTTTTGGGCCATATCCTTGAGCTCTAAGAATAGTATTTCAGAAAAATTTAAAGGTTGTTGCTCAAGGATGGAGTACAATACCTGTTGCCACCTTGTGGACATTTGATCCCATGATGAAGTCTTGGGGGCCAGGCAGACATTGACCATATGAAAGATAAGCCGTTCAGCATCCTGGAAATGTTTCTTCAATATGGTAGAGGCACTCAGGTTGCCTTCGTATCCATGGTGGGCAAATGATAGATCAGTGGTGCCCTTTGGATAGCTAGTCGGGAAAGTGGCATCATCCAGATTGAGGGTTTGGCGAAGAATCTCTGGATTGATGACCACCTTTTGGCTATGGACAACGAATGAAGCGACTCTGTGTCATTCTCCTCAGAAACAAGAGTGATGTTTGTCCAGAATTGGCTAAGGGATTCGGCATATATGGTGGGGTTTATCAGAAAGGCTGTTTGGTAAGGTGACTGGACCATTAAATCAATGGCGTTGTGAAACTTGGTCCAGTATGGTGATTTGGTAAGGTGAGCGACACAGTTGTGTCGTGGTTTTAGTTGCATGGTCGCCATGGATGAAGAGAGGGTACAGAGTTTTTGAACGTTAGGTTTGAGAAAGGTGAGAAAAACTCTGGTGAGATAAGGTATTTATAGGGTAGGGTTATGAACCGACTGAAGGTTTTGGTGTTAGTCATCATTTGGTGAAACTAGTGATGACGTGGCATTAACTTTCAGAGGTTTGAAATGACTGACCGTATTGGTGTGATCATCAGTTGTTATAAAACAACTGAAGACTTGGGTTTAACCGTCAGACATTGAAACAGCTGAAGTCTTTGATTTAGTCTTCAGTAGTTATAAAACTACTGAGGACAATTCCGACTTCAGGTGGTGAAACAACAGAGGACATGGTGTTTGTCATCAGTAGTATGAAACTACTGAAGACAGTGGTTTTGTCATCAGTTGTTGTAAACAGCTGAAGACTTAGTGGTAGTCTTCAGTAGTTGTAAACTACTGAAGACATAGCTGTGGCTTCAGTTGTTTAGAAACAGCAGTTGTAGAAACAACTGAAGAGAAATTACTCATCAGCTGTTGTCGTCAATTCATAGCTTTTCAGCTGTTTCAGTCTGACCTCCACATTTAAATCCGAGTTTGATGTTTCATTGGTCATCAGTACTTATCTGCATTTCTGACATCAGCAGTTGTAGTTACATCAGCTGTTGTGATTTCATCAGCTGTTATAACTACATCAGCTGTTTTAACAAATGAAGTACTTATATATGACATGGTTACCAATGATCATCAGTATTTATTACTGAGATTATCGGTAGTTGTCACTTATTCTAGCTGCAGCATACCAAGCCTTAACACCAGGTTGTGGAAAGTTGAACTATCCAAAGGCTTAGTAAAAATGTCTGCAAGCTCATCAGCACTAGGAACAAATTTTGGATCAATCAGACCTTTTTCAAAACAATCTCTAATAAAATGGTGTCTGATTTCAATATGCTTAGTCCTAGAGTGCTGGACAGGATTCTTGACAATACAAAGAGCTGAAGAGCTGTCCATTAACAATGGAGTCTTAGTCTCAGTTATGCCATAATCCAATAATTGGTTTTGAAGCCATAATACCTGAGATGTACAACTTGCAGCAGCAATGTACTCGGCTTCAGCAGTTGATGTAGCAACTGAGGTTTGTTTCTTACTCTGCCAAGAAATCAAACAGTTGCCTAGGAATTGGCATCCACCAGAAGTTGATTTCCTGGTCAACTTACACCCTGCATAATCACTGTCAGAAAAAGCAACTAGTTTACCAGAATGTCTAGTAGAATACCATAAACCTAGAGATGGAGTGCCTTGCAAATATCTAAAGATCCTCTTGACTGCAATCAAATGAGACTCCTTAGGTGCAGCCTGAAATCTAGCACAAACACATGTAGCAAACATAATATCTGGTCTAGAAGCTGTTAAGTACATCAAGGACCCAATCATACATCTGTAAAGTGTTTCATCAACCACTTTACCTTTCTGATCTGTATCCAGTTGTGTGGTGTTGCACATGGGAGTAGAACAAGGTTTACAATTTTGTAAATCAAATTTTTCCAAAAGATTTTTTTGTATATTTGGACTGATGAATGAAAATTCCATCAGCCTTTTGTTTGATTTGCAAACCCAGAAAGAATTGTAATTCCCCCATTGCACTCATTTCAAACTTTTGTTGCATCAACTTTGTAAAGCCATCACACAACTGTGGATCAGAAGATGCAAAAATAATATCATCTACATAAATTTGAACAAGTAAATTATGCTGCCCTGCTTTCTTAATGAATAAAGTTTTATCTATGGTGCCTCTAGTAAAATTATTTTCAAGAAGAAAGTTTGATAATGTCTCATACCAGGCTCTAGGAGCTTGTTTCAACCCATAAAGAGCCTTATCAAGCTTATACACCCAATTAGGATGTTTGTTGTCCTCAAAACCTGGTGGTTGACATACATAAACCTCTTCTTTAATTTTCCCATACAGAAAAGCACTTTTGACATCCATTTGAAAAACTTTAAGATTTTGATAAGCAGCATAAGCTAAAAACAATCGAATTGCTTCCAGTCTGGCTACAGGAGCAAAGGTTTCATCATAATCAATACCTTCTTCTTGTGCAAACCCCTGAACAACCAGTCTGGCCTTGTTCTTAACAATAAGCCCATTTTCATCAGTCTTATTCCTAAACACCCATTTAGTGCCTATTGCACACTTACCTGGAGGTAGAGGAACCAGTTCCCACACTTGTTGTTTCTTGAACTGAAGAAGCTCAAGCTGCATGGCATCAACCCATCCATTGTCCTTTAAAGCAATGTGATAATTCTTTGGCTCTTGCTGACTAATGAAGAGAGCATAGAAGCAGAAATTTGACAATTGACTTCTTGTTGATACTCCAGCAGTGATATCACCAATGATTTGAGACATAGGGTGATTCTTCAGATCTTGGTACACAATGAGATCAGTGCAAGTGTTTGTAGCAGGCTCAGCAGCAACAGATGGTGATGGTGAAGTATTTCCTTGAAACCAATCAGTAGATGGTAGTTCAAAGGAAGTTGAAGTTGTAGAAATCTCATCAGCATTTGTTGTGGATTGTGCTGCTGGAGCTACAGGAACATCAGGTCTAGCTGAATCAGGCAGTTGATCAGTAAAGCTGAAGAGGTGAGTACTACTATCATCATCATCAGCACCAGCAGTACCACCAGGTGGAGAACTGTTGACAGGAGCAACAGCAGGAGTTTGATGAGGAGCATATTGTAGTATGTCCAAATCAAATATCTCCACAGGGTTTTGTGGAATCTTGTCCTTTGGAGATTCATTAAACTTAACATGTAGAGTCTCTTCAACCATCTTTGTTCTACAGTTGAAGACTCTGTATGCTTTGCAAGTTGATGAATAACCAACAAAATATCCTGCATCCACCTTAGAATCAAATTTTTGGAGTTGATCCCTTGTGTTGAGAATGAAACAAGGACATCCAAAAGCTCTAAAGAATGAAATTAGAGGGGCCAAATGATGAAGAACTTCATATGGAGTTTTCATCAACCTCTTATTCACTAGAGCTCTATTTTGTACATAGCAAGCTGTATTGATAGCTTCAGCCCAAAAAGTCATTGGCAATCCAGAGTCAGCCAACATGGACCTTGCAGCTTCAATAAGGGTCCTGTTCTTTCTCTCCACTACTCCATTTTGTTCAGGAGTTCTTGGAATGCTAAAATGCCTCTTGATTCCCTTTGAGAGGTAGAACTCATCAAGTGTATTGTTTCTAAATTCTGTTCCATTATCACTTCTAATACACTTGACTGAGAGGGAATACTGCTTCTCAACATACAACACAAAGTTGATAATCTTCTGAGGTGCTTCATCCTTTGAATGCAAGAAGAAAGTCCATACAAATCTGGAGTAATCATCCACAATTACTAGACAGTATTTCTTCTTAGCCATACTCATCACTCTCACAGGACCAAAGAGATCCATGTGAAGAAGCTGTAAGCAGGCTGTGGACTTAGGTTCTTCTATGGAGGGAAATGAAACTTTGTGCTGTTTTCCTTTTAGACAAGCAGTGCAGTCATCTTCACATTTAAACTCCTTCATAGGCAATCCCCTTACTAAACCATGGTTGATCAGCTGATTTATGTTTTTGAGATTAACATGACCCAGCCTTCTATGCCATAGTGTAGATTCTTGAGGGGAAGCCTTGGAAAATAGGCAAGGATGGCCTTTGAGATCTATTTTCTTAGAAAGATCTAAGGCATACACTCTTCCTGTCCTGTTGGCCTTAAGGAGAGTGTGTTTATCCAACACCTTGTCAATCAAACTCAGAACTTTGGATGACAGAATCCGGCAGTTCTGACTTGTGAAAAGAGCAACATGGCCTTTGTCACACATTTGACTGACACTCAAGAGGTTGTACTTGAGATTTTCCACATGGTTAACATCATCAAACTTTATTTCCCCATTGGAAACAAAGCCTTTGCCGATGATGTAACCCTTTGCATCATTGCCAAAAGATACAAATCCCTTCCTTCCTTGAGAGTAGTCATTAAGAAGTGATCTGTTTCCTGTCATATGCATGGATCCTCCACTGTCTACATACCAGATGCCTCTGTGGCATGTTGAAGAACCCTGCAGAACAAAGCAAATTAGTTAGATTTTGAGACCCAAACCTTTTTGGTTTTGGGCCTATTCACATCAACAGATGGTGGACTAACAAGTTTGCTGGAAATAACAGCTTGAGAGGAAGAGATGGTGGAGAAGAGGAATCCTTTGGCTTGGACCTCCTTTTCTGTGGATTCAACATAGGAACATCTAATTGGTTGACTCTTCCCAATAGATGTTGAACCATCATAACCA
This sequence comes from Flaveria ramosissima, assembly GCA_025215565.1. Classification (NCBI taxonomy): domain Eukaryota; kingdom Viridiplantae; phylum Streptophyta; class Magnoliopsida; order Asterales; family Asteraceae; genus Flaveria; species Flaveria ramosissima. Next base: position 41,224,015 of record CM046032.1, on the reverse strand, counting down.
GCTGTGTCTGATTTTGTGATAAAGCTTTCAGCTCTTCAGACACATTAGCACTGGAGTTTGATAAGTTCTTATGTTGCACCTTCTTCTTTTGAGCAACCTCAGCTGTTACCTGTTTAACCCCTTCCTTTTTGGATTTTTTTTGGACTTAAGGATTACAGGATTTGATGTTGCTGGTACAAATGTGGCTTTAAACTCATTTTTCATTTTAACCATTTTCTCTTTAATTTCATCTTTATGTTTGAGTTTGGATCCTCTTTTGTACCAACAATCATCAGTGAGATGATTAAACAAACCACATACTTCACATGGTTTCTTTTTCATCTTATGTTGATCATCAACTAAAGAGGATGAAACTACTGAAGACTTGCTCTTCAGTACTTTGGAAGCACTATTTGCTTTCTTGACTTCCTCTTTAGTAGTCTTCAAACTCTTTCTACTGACAGTTTTCTTCTTTTCAGTGCTGTCAGTAGTTGGAGCTTGAACTTCAGGAGTTAAATCTTGCTCTCCAGTCCTTTCAGGACTTTCAGAAATAACTTCTGAGTTGACCAACTCTTTGATCATGTGAAATTGAACCATCAACATTAGCTGATAGGTTCTGAGAGGGCTTAGTGCTGACTTCAACTTTTGATGATGCTTTATCAAAAAGTGAATCACATGATGAGGTGGATTGGTTATTGCTTTCTCCATCAGATTTCACCTCTACTCTTGGAGCAAAATCTGTAGGAGGAGCAGTGTGATTATAACCAATGCCAAACTTCACATTGGAAGCTGATTGCTTACTAAGAAGCATCTCAAAACCTTTGCATGATTGTACCCATCGATCACACTCTACTTGGGTGACTGCAAGGGTTTCTTTAAGACTTTTCTGGTCTTCCAGAATAACCTCTAGCTTAGCCTTTTCATCATTTAATTGGCATTTAAGCTTATAAATCTCATCATTTTTACTATTAAGAGCAGACTCATACTCAGCTTGTCTTTTGGAAATTGTTTTCTCAAACTCAAGTTTTTCATTTATTAATGCTACATTTGCCTCTCTAATAGAGACAAAGGCAGCAATGCAAGATTCAGAACATAACTTGGCTTTAGCCTCTGAAGATACCTGAGTTACCTGTGAAGATGATGCAGTTGAGCAGGAACCCTCAGTTGATTCCAGAGCCATAAGTGCCAGATTCCCAAAAGGACTATCACCACCATGTTGATCAGCACTTGTGAACAGTTGTTCATGACCAGACATGTCATCTGGCAAGCTGCTCCAATCAACAACTTCTGGGGTGAAGAAGCTATGTTGTTGAGGTTGAGGGGGTTGATGAGATGGTTGAGGTTCTGGGAGTGCATGAGGTTGTGGTACCATAGGAGCTTGAACTTGACTGGTTTGTGGCATGTAATAACACGGGTAAGGGTAAGGCATTTGACCCTGAGGAACAAAATATGCAGGAGATTGTAGTTGAGACTGATGACTAGAATTGACAGGATGTTGCCCTTTGTTTTGTTGACTATTGCTAGGAAAAGTCACAAAAGGTGCAGAGGAATTAGATCCAGATGATCTACATTCTCTAGCAAAGTGTCCAAGCCTTTGGCATCTGTGACACCTCAACTTACTCTTGTCAAAACCAACTTTGGTTTTGCCAGAGAGTCCTGGGAACTTTCTTCCAGTTCTTTTGTAGAACTTCTGAGATCTGATATTTATCAAGGCCATTTGGCTCAAAATATCCATCTCTTCTAAGTCATCATCAGCAATCCCCTTGAGATCATCCATGATGAAGCATAGATTGTCATTATTACACCCAGAAAATTGACTATCAACACTCACAAATGCTGAATCAGAAATGTTTGAAGAGAAATCAATATGCTCATCATACTGGCATTCAGATGAAGCATATTCTGACTCATGACTAACCAGAGCAGTGTTGCCTGGTACAAAGTCCTCAGTGAGCTTACCAGATGAAGACAGTTTTCTCTTTTGTTCTATCTCTCTCTCAAATGTGAGCAATTTCCCATGAAGTTGGGTGAGAGATAGTTTGTCCAAATTTGCACTGGAGCGTAGGACAATGGTATATGTATCCCATCTCTCAGGCAGTGATCTGAGAAATCTGTTATTCATCTGAATATTAGTATACTCATGTTTGACCATTTTCAATTCAGAGATCAAACAAGAGAACCGCTCAAACTGTTGAGTCAGTGTCTCACCCTTCCTATGAGAGAATGTCTCATATTGTTGGGCAAGGATCTCTCTATTATTTGCCAAGACCTCATCTGTTCCTCCAAATTGTTCTTTCAAGGCATTCCAGAGGTCATGGGCAGATTCATAATGCATTAGCCCAGAATAAATTTCATTGGGTAGTGCCATGGCCAGAATTCCATGAGCTTTTGCATCTATCTCAAACAATTTCTTATCCTCATCTGAGTATTGATCCTTCCTCTTCGGAACCATTTGATTGGTTTCCGGGTTATTCACCATAGGCTTGTGTGGACCATGTACCACTGATGTCCAACAACCTGAGCTGTTAACAGACAGGTGATGGAGCATACGACGTTGCCATATGTTATACTCATTCCTAACCAGCATTGGAGGCTTGGTTGAGGAACCAGTATTGTGAGGATCATTGGAAGGAGTAGTCATTTTGGATCCAAAAACAATTTTATTCAAGCAAAAAAAAAATTTTAGACACACCACAACAAACTCAATAAAACCAAGAATAAGTCTCAGGATGAATGATTAAAAGCACAGAAAATTCAATCTCTATAACAGTTTCTTGCAAAAATGCTAATTCAATCAAACTTGGATCTTGAAGAGCAGTTTCAATGATCAATTATTAGATCGATCAATGATTAACAGGCTCTGATACCATTTGTCAGGATCAGCGATCACAAGTTTGAAGTATTAGAGTGTAATGCAGCGGAATGAAAAGAAGAATTAGTCAAATTATAGCAAGAGTTTGTTACTTGTAAACAAATGCGAGAGAATATTTTTCTGTGATAAGGAATGTTTCAATAATGCCCAATATTATTGCTAAATCATTCACAGTTACAATAAGGTTGGCACTCCTTATATAGAGTGCAATCACTGCTGTAATCACGGGATGGTGATTACTAGCAGATCTAGTACAAAAATAACTAATACTAAAAACTACTGAAATGTTCACAACTACTGAGAACATGTCAGAGTGCTAAGTATAAAACATAAAACAACTGAAAAGAAACTACTGATACTACAACGACTGAAGAACAAGCTCTTCAGTCGTTTTACAAAACTACTGAAAAGAGAAAACATAAAACTACTGAAAGTAAACCGTCACAACTACTGAAGAAGTCCTCTTCAGCTGTTATGACAACGTCTGATACTTTGTCTTCAGCACTTGTCTTCAGACTTTGTCTTCAGCACTTGTCTTCAGACTTTGTCTTCAGCACTTGTCTTCAGACTTTGTCTTCAGCACTTGTCTTCAGACTTTGTAATCAGTTGTTGTCTTCAGCTGTTGTGGACTTCAGTAGTTGTTGTGACGTCTGTGGGACTTAAAGGTTTTTCTGATCCGGCTCATTGGTTCTTTTGGTCCAACATGAAGAAAGGTAGAAAGCAAAGGCGGTTTAGAGAATTAGGTTAGAGGAATAGTAGAATTGAGGAAGATAGTGGGAAAGAGGGGGAACCGTTGGGTATTTATGTGAAAAGGGATTTGAACCAAAGTTAATGAAAGGGGATAAACTTTGAAATCCGGAAGTCGGTCCCACCTCTGAAAAGGTAGTTTACTTTTGCTCAAAAAGTAGTTTTCTTGGAATTCGAAAAGCTTCCGAAGGTAATTTGTCTTCGGAAGTTTTGATTGAAAAAGCTTCCGAAGCTAAAATGGCTTCGGAAGATTTTCCTGAGAGTCTTGAAGATTTATGCTTTGGAAGAGAAATAAACCCTTGGATGCTTTGTATAGAAATAAACAAAGCTTCCGAAGGTTAATTTTGCTTCGGAAGAAAAAAAGTCCTTAAAAATAAATAAGTGTCTGAGATAAGAATTTTAAGCTTCGGAAGATGAATTTGACTTCTTCCGAAGGTAAAATCTCTTAGACAGTTATTTATTTTGAAGACATGTTTTTCTTCCGAAGATAAAAATTTATCTTCCGAAGTATCAGAAAATTTTCAAGAATCTAAGGAAAGTCTTCAAAAAGAATTTTACATCCAAAGAAAACATGAGCTTATGAAAGTGATGAACTAGACAACTTAGGACACACATATTTTAAGAAGAAATAATTAGAATTAGTTTTAAGAAAAAGTCTACTCAAAGTTAATCATCCCAATAGCTGATATCAGATACTTAAATCTCTGTTCATCAAAAGCTTTTGTGAACAGATCAGCATATTGTTCATCTGTATGAACTTTGACTAGTTTAATTAATCCCTTTTCATAGTTATCTCTTATTAAATGATACCTGATGTTGATGTGTTTGGTCCTTGAGTGCTGCACAGGATTCTCAGTGATAGAGATAGCACTATTGTTGTCTATGTGGATAGGAGTCTCTTTGAAGTTAAATCCATAGTCCAGCATCTGATTTTGAATCCAAAGCACTTGAGCACAGCAGCTTGCAGCAGCAATGTATTCAGCCTCAGCAGTTGATGCAGACACACAGGATTGTTTCTTGCATTGCCATGAGACAACCCTTTCACCAAGGAATTGACATCCCCCAGATGTAGACTTTGCAGTCATGTTGCAACCACCATAATCACTATCTATAGGCATACAGATTGAAATTAGGATTCTTTGGATACCATAGACCAAGTGTTGAAGCACCTTTGAGGTATCTTAAAATCCTTTTCACAGTGATTAAGTGAGACATCTTAGGGTTGGCTTGATATCTTGCACAAATACATGTAGCAAACATGATATCAGGCCTGCTAGCTGTAAGATACATAAGAGACCCAATCATAGCCCTGTATAAGTGTTCATCTACACACTCCCCCTCAAGATCTGGACCAAGGGAGTGGTTTCTGGCTATGGGTGTCTTAGCAATCTTACAATCAGTCATGTTGAACCTCTTGAGTATGTCTTGAACATACTTTGACTGACTTATGAAGATGCCATCTTCAACCTGCTTCACTTGAATTCCCAGAAAGAAGTTGAGTTCTCCCATTGAACTCATTTCAAATCTGTCTTTCATCAGCTTCTCAAAGTCTTTGCAGAGCTTTGGATTAGTTGAACCAAAGATGATGTCATCTACATATACTTGAACCAGCAATAAGTCATTTCCTGTCCTTTGATGAAGAGAGTTCCATCTATAGTACCTCTCCTGTATCCATGTTTACAAAGATACTCAGATAGTGTCTCATACCACTTTCTGGGTGCCTGATGCAGCCCATAAAGAGCTTTGTCAAGCTTGCAGACATAATCAGGATGATCAGGGTCTACAAAACCAGGTGGCTGTTTGACATAAACCTCCTCATCAATCACTCCATATAAGAAAGCACACTTTACATCAAGTTGGTAGACCTTGAAGTTCTTGGATGCAGCAAATGCCAGGAATATCCTAACAGCTTCTAGTCTTGCTACAGGAGCAAAGACATCAGTGTAGTCAATCCCTTCTTCTTGTGTGTATCCTTGAACAACTAGTCTTGCCTTGTTCTTGATGATAATTCCTCTATCATCCTTCTTATTCCTAAAAACCCATTTGGTTCCAATGGTAGTCTTCCCATGAGGAAGAGGACAAAGGTTCCAAACTTTTTGCCTTTTGAATTGAAGCAGCTCTTGTTGCATAGCTTCAACCCAACTTCCATCCTTTAGAGCTTCATCAACTTTCTTGGGCTCTATCTGAGATAAGAAACAAGAGTGAAGACAAACATTTGCTTCATGGGTTTGTCCTCTTGTTCTTACCCCTGTGACAACATCTCCAATGATGTTTGTGGTAGGGTGAGACTTGTTAGCTGAGGGATCACAGCAAGTTACTGAGAAAGATCCAAATTTGAGAAATTTAGATCTGGCCTGGAAGATTCACCCTCCACATTATCACACTTATCAAGATTAATTTGATCCAATGAGTGTGTGACATCATTGATGTTGTCATCTATGGTATGGTTATTAGCATCAAGAAATTCCTGATCACTATCACCATCACCATTGTTGTCTTCTACAATTGAGGTGTCTTTATCTGGTTGAGAGGCCTCTGAGCTGGAATTTGAAGGCATACCAGATGTATCAGCTGAATTTGTCATTGTTGTGCTGATAGAAACCTCATTTGCTGAAGTAGTTCCAACTGGAGCTGAAGATGTATGAGTTGATGGTGTGTGCTCATTGAAAGATCAAACAGCCAATCCGGACCAGAACCAGCCACACAGGGTGTGTGCTCATTGAAAGTCACATTGTCTGACTCCTCAACAATTCTAGTTCTGAGATTGTATACTCTATAAGCTTTAGCTTGGGAAGAGTATCCAATGAAGTGTCCATCATCTGATTTCTCAGCAAACTTGGCAATTTGATCTTTGGTATTCAAGATGGTGCAGGGACATCCAAATGACCTGAGAAAACCAATGAAAGGTTTCCTCTTGTGCCAAAGTTCATAAGGAGTCTTACCATGTGTCTTAACTACTAAAACTCTGTTTTGCACATAGCAAGCAGTATTAACTGCCTCTGCCCAGAAGGTGATAGGCAGTTTAGAGTCAGACAACATAGTTCTTGCAGCTTCAATAAGTGTCCTGTTTCTCCTCTCAGCAACTCCGTTTTGCTGAGGAGTCCTGGGAGCACTATATTGTCTTGTAATACCTTTTTCATCACAAAATGTATCAAGGATTTGGTTCTTGAATTCAGTTCCTTGATCACATCTTATGGTTTTGACCTTGTGATCACATTGATTCTCAATTTTAAGATGAATTCTTCAGAATCTCAGGGGTTTCATCCTTAGTTCTAAGGAAGAAGACCCAAGTGAATCTTGTAAAATCATCTGTGATCACCAAGCAGTAAGAGGTCCTTCCTAAACCTCATTACACTGGTGGGGCCAAAGAGATCATTTTAACAAGTGTAGGGAGTAGTGATGGAGTTCTTTTCCTTAGGCTTGTGAGATACCTTGTGTTGCTTCCCTTTCAGGCATGCAACACAATGATCATCACTTGTAAACTCTTCTTTGGCATTCCAGTTACCAGATCATGTTTAATTAATTTATTCATGTTCTTAAAGTTTACATGGCACATTCTTTTATGCCATAGGAAAGACTCATCACTATTTGCTTTAGATAGAAAGCATGAAACTTCTCCAGAGGGAGATGTTTCTTGCAAATCCATCTTGTACATGTTCCCTTTCCTGGGGGCTCTGAGCAGGATATGCTCATGAGGAATGACCACTCCAGGCTTGAGAACAATGCACTCATGCTCAGTAAAGAGCATGTTATGACTCTGATCACAAAATTGGGATACACTCAGAAGATTGTACCCAAGCTCCTTAACAAAGTTTACCTTCTCAATGTTGAGCTTACCATTTGTGACCTTGCCCCTTCCAGAAATGTAACCACCTTCATCTCCTCCAAAGCAACTGGTCCTCCATCAATTCTCTCAAATTATGGAGTAGAGACCTATTGCCTGTCATGTGCCTGGAACAGCCACTGTCAATTATCCAGACATTCGTGTTTGTCTTGAGCTGTTCCTGCACAAAGAAAATGATTAGTTACATTTGGAACCCAAGCCTTACTTGTCTTGGGCTCATTAAGTGTAATAGAAGGTAATGCAACAGTAATAGATCCTATGGTTGTACTATGGGGATCTTCAGCTGTTGTTGATGGAGAAACCTCAGTCATTTGGTCTTTCTTAGACTTCCACACCACCTTTGGAGTCTTGGACTTGACCTTCAAAACCTTAGAAGCTTTTGGAACTTCACAAGTTTTGATGACTGAACCTTCGGAGAGTCTACAGTCACTGCAGCAGACTTCAGTGCTTCGGAAGAACTCCTTTCTTCCGAGACCAACTTTGCTTCCGAAGGTAATTTTCCATTACCTTCTTCTTTCTTTGATTTGGAGCTTCCGAAGGAAACAACTTTCCTTCCGAAGCTTGAGACTTCTTGAGACTCTTTGAAGTCTTTGTATTGGTCATGTGGATGGTACTTTTAGGATTGTATGGGCAATCCTTAGCAATGTGAGAAGTACTTTCACACATGACACATAACATTTTCTTCTTCAAAGAAGTCTCCTTTTGAGAGCAAGACTGGCTTTAGTCACATCCCCTTCCACCTTCATCTTGGTAGATGCTGAGACAGTTCTTTTGGGTTGTGAACTGTTCTTGGAGTTTGATGGTCCAGGCTGTGCAGCAGTGGTACACAGCAGCTCAGTCTTCTTCTTTGCACTGAGATGATTTGAACAAGAACCAGGACTCTTAGCTGAGGAGTCTTGGTTGATGTCTTCAGTCCTTACTACTTTGAAACCTGCAGAGATAAACACTTGTTTCTGCTTAGCATCAAAAGTAGCCTTGATTCTCTTGAGCCTTCTTTGCTTTCCTTTTGCTCTTCCTGATCAAGTTCTTTCTTTTGGACTTGGTCATCACAGTTGATTTCTTCTCCTCAGAAGGATAGTGGCCCTTGGAAGAATCCTCTTCTTCACTCTTCTCAGAGGAATTCTTCACTATCACTTCTTCATCATCCTCACTTATAGGATCTATGAGAGAAGCTCATCTTCACAAGTTCCACACCTAGGAGATCTTACAGACAAGATTGTGTGTGGAGGAGCTATCTCATTTGATCCCAGTCCCTGTCTATTTTGATAGCACACTTTGTTGTGCACGGATAGGATATCATGTTCTTGAAGGTCTCTTCTTCAAGAATACTCTTCTCTGCCTTGGCTTTGCTGATCACAAGCTCAGCCTGGCACTCAGTCAACTTAGTTATGAGATCTTGGATCTGAGTTCTAAAATCTGTATGTTCATGTTTTAGTACTGAAATGGTTTTCTCCAAGTCCTCTATCTTTAACTTATAATCATTTTCAGACTTTCTAAAATCAGATTTTAATATGTTTAATAACTCAAGATCAGATCTCATCTCTAAGTTTAGGACCTGTATCTATTTACTTTAGCAATGCATTCAGGGAGCAGAGATGTTCCAATACCTTGGCTTCATCATGGTCAGCCATCAGTGCTTGGTTTGGAGAAGCATCTCCACCTGAAACTCCAGTCAAAGCCTCCCTCTTCAACAGCAACACAGCACATGTTGCTTTGTCTTCTCAGCCTGAGGGGCTTTGTCAGTGTAGTTTGGTCTGGGTTGTGTTTGGCCCCCATTTGCTTTAGGTGCCTTACACTCCCTAGCAAAGTGACCCATAAGGTTACAGTTGTAACACTTAACTTTGCTTTTATCCAGCCCAAACTTACTCCACTGGTAGCATTACTTGGAAATCTTCTTCCTGTCCTCTTGTAGAACTTCTTGGCTCTGTGAGTGAGGAGAGCCATCTGCTGAACTATCTCCATGTATTCCAGGTCATCTGGATGGATACAGTCCAGGTCTTCAAGAGTGAAGAGATAATTCCCACAGCTTTCATCAGTAGACACAAAGGCTTGAGAAGAACTTGTCTCTTGGAATGGGCTTCCTTGAGTAAAGTTCTCCCTTGGTGTCTCCGGGAAGGTGATGAAGGACCCTTTTGTGAGTTGTCAGGTAGCATATGAGATGATGTTGGGGTTCTATGCTGTCCCTTTCAACCACATGAAGGGCTGAACCCATTTGATTGTTGGAGTTGCCAGATGAACCTTGCATGTTCATCTCCATCTGGTATCCACTGAGAATCCCATACAACTCTGTCGGAGTAAGAGTTTTAAGGTTCTCAGTCCTCTTGATCACCACACAATAGTGTGTCCATTGCCTAGGAAGTGAGGACATGAACTTCCTTACAATGTCCCTGTTCTCAAGAGGAACTCCTCCATCCACTAGGGTATCCACAATCTCAACATACCTGAAGTATTGTTGGGTCATGGTTTCACCTGCTTGAAGGTGAAATTTTCGAACTGCTGCTTCAGAAGATCTTTCTTGTTCTCCTTGGCTTCAGAGGAGCCTTCATACATCAGCTTCAGTGCATCCCACAGCTGTTTAGGCTGTTTTGCACTTCTTAAAACCTCTGTATACAGATTTTGGGAGAGCAGTCTGAAGAGCAGTCATGGCCTTCCTATCAATCTCTACTCTTTTTCTATCTTCATCTGAGTAGTTGGCCACATCTTTAGGAATCATACCAGCACAGTAGCAGAGGGGGTGCTGGGTATGAAAGGTCCATTCTCAACAGATTCCACATCTTGAATCAAGAGACCTGATGAAGCCTCCATCCTCATGCACCAGTGTTCAAAATCATCAAGAGTGATCAGTGGGGATTTGTTCATGGTTCCAGTCTCATATCAGTCTTTGAGATGGAAGCCATTTGAAGAGTTTAGTTTTGTGTGTGTGAGGGATCTTAAGATGGTTAGATCTTATATCAAGAGCCTGGATAGCTCTGATACCAATTGCAGGACCGTTTAAGGGCTTAAACACAATTACAACACAACAACACAATGAGGAGATTAACTAAACTTTAATCAAAACAGTGAACTGGGTTAACCAAAATGATACAAGAACACAAGTAAAGCAGAACAGAATAGAGAGTATGGTTTTCAAGGAGGCAGTATATGCTTTCTCAAGTTCTTTTACAAGTGTTACAACATAAAGAAAGATACAAGAACTTGGAATACTTATACTACAACCTACAGCCGGCTATACTTTGAAGCCAGCTGGATACAATTGACTAGACACTAACAAAATCATTGTAGGATCAAAAGGCATATCTGTCTTTTGACCGTGTGATTTATGACATGCCATAGCTCACATCCTTATACATTACAAAAGGATAAAGTACATAAAGTGGAAAGTTACAGACTCAAGACCCAATGTACAATGAAACCAAAAGCATTACCCTTTTTCACCAACTCATGTAAGTTGGTGACTTTACAGAGATGCAACGGAAAAGGTGCTTTATGGAACAGTACATCAGATAAAGCATGTATACTAAAAGTCTTTGGAAAAAATCTGTCTTCATAGGTTGAAGCTTCGGAAGACTTTGTCTCTGAGGCTTCGGAAGACTTCATGTTTGGCTTCGGAAGATATTGGTCTTGACTTCGGAAGATTTTACACTTAGAGTATTTTCTAATGCATTGTGTAAAACTTCCAAAGCATTCTTCACTTCAGTACTTAGTGCATGTTGCTGAGACACTTTGGATGTTTTGAGTTGCATCAGACTTAAAAAATCCTTACATTACTTTTGGGTTCATGTTATCTGGGCATCATATAAAAAGAAAAGAGTGTAGAAAGATTTACTATATACAACTCTTCCGGTCATCGTCTTTTCGTCTTGTTCATCTATGGTTTAACTCTCATGATAGTCTGTTCGTTCTCTTGCATACCACTAGCTCAACATCTGTGTGTTAGGTCTATCATGTTGATGACCTAAGTCTAGTTTTTGTTCTATTGATAGTATTACCTTTTGTTTGTTCGTGTTATTGTTCTTGTTTGATTCTTGGGTGTAAGCATATATGATTTGAGTTTGGATTTAATACAAGTTGGAATTTAGGTTTCTTGACAAGTGACAAATCTTTCCAAACCATAGGGACTAAAATGTCAATTTACTTTATATTTTAACTATAATTTTATCTACCATTTATACAAAATTTGTTGACAACCGAGCCATGTCAAATATAATATATATTAAATTTATTTTCGTGTTCCTCAACGCTCATTTTCACAACACTTGTTGATATTGCGAAAATAACACTGCGACGTACTTATTTTTATTTTACATTTCAAATTTATTTTAGTCAAAATCAAGATGGTACAAAGCGCCTGCTAGTATATAGAAGGTGCTGCAAAGCGCCTGCTAGTTTATATAGAATATGTTGATTCATGGATGTGATTCTTCTTATGAATTTATTACAGTAGCTTGATTTTGAGTAAAATTTATATAGAAACATAAATAACAATGAATATGATGTAATGGTATTCACCGTTTGTGAAATTGTCTCAATGTTGATCTGATCTTGATTTTAAGTTGTTAACATTTACCTCACGTTGGCAAAAATATGTAAAATATAGACAATAGACTAAGGGTGTTCAAAGTCGGATATCCGAAATTTCGTATACGGATACAAATTGTGATTCGGATATCTGAAATTCCTTTTTTATTTTTTAGTTTTTTTATAATAATTAGACATATAATATTTTAAAAATAATATAAAAAACCAACTCATATCATAAAAGTCACAATATACACTAAAAAATCTTAATCTAAATTAAAAATATATCTAAAATTAAAAAAAACTATTTTTTTGTTTTTGATAATCGGATATTCGAATATCTGAAACTTTTGAAAATCACTACCCGAATCCGAATCCAAATTTTCAGATATCTGAAATTCGGATATCCGAATTCGGATTTTCGGATCGGATTCTCGGATTCGGATATTTTTGAACACCCATACAATAGACTATTGGATCATAAGATCCAAAAGTTTATAAACTCGTTGACTTTTTTCCTAGATAAAAGGAAGAATAAAAGCAAACGGCCATTGATATCATTTTGAAATATTAAACATCTTATAAGTATAGCATATAATTAATCTTTTAATATAATTTACAACATATAGAAAGACTAATATTTAAGTATTCAATCAGGTCGATGTTATGAAAATAAAAAGTATATACAGCAAGATATAAATCCCTATAAAATTGCAAAAAGCATGTATGAACTTGACGCCAAAGTTTATGTCAAAACATCCTTTGTGTGTATTGTCTTTTAGTATTTTGGACATCGATGATACTTTTATCCTCTTGTAAATTGTTTTTATTTTATTATTTATTATTTATTATTGTATTTTATTTTGGCTCCAATGCTGCTTTTGTTTTCTAGTCACACCAACCTTCAATTCCCTATTTAAACAGTTTACTTTTTGTGGCTTATATTAGAAAACGAACTTCTATTACTGTTATTGGCTCACCGCCAAATATCACATGCCTTCTACAAAAATTTTATTTTTGTTTTAACAAATATAATATATTGTTATGATCTTTTCTTTACAAAACAAAACCAAAAACAAAAAAAAAATTAACTAGATTCATTAAAAGATGAAATCATTTCCGATCATAATTTGTTGCTCAAAAGCTCCCATTACCAATTATCCACAACCAATCAAGTGCAACACCCGCGAAAATTCCTCCTAGAAGAAACACAATCAAAATATTTCCTAAAGCATTTGCCTCTGGACCCTGAAAAAATCCACACCAAAACAAAATCTCTAATAAGAAATTCAAATAATTCTTCTAAAAGAAAAAAATAAATGTTTATGTATTGTGTGAACTCACCGTGCATCCTTTAGGAGCTACAGTCATGACACATACAGTGAAATAACCGTTTGTTAATCCAAGCAAAGATATAAGCATGATCATCCAACCCTCATCACCATACTTTGCAGTGAAATAGAAAGCGGGAATAAACAAGAAGCGTGATAATATAGCAATCATTAACCCCTTCCGTGATTCAATCTTAATAGATTTAATTAGAGGAACGTATCTTCCGATGAGATCCCAAACATTGTACATAGCAATTAGAACGAGAGGGTACCTATGAAAAATATCATCATTAAGTTAGAAAAGTAAATGTCGAGCATATAAACAACTATAACAAAAGATCTACACCAGATGTGCCAAGAGGTGAGCGGGTTGGGTGGTTGGGCTAGCTAGCTAAGTTTTGGACCTTTTGGTTTAACCAATTTAAGATAGAACACAACCTGAATCAACTCATGTATATGTAATTGGTTAAATTTATCTAACGTAGGGTGGACTTTGATCATGAAACACAATCTAGATTAGTTTTATGAGAAATTACCATGAGCCCAATTGGTGTTTTCCTGTATTTTCATACAAGAAACCAGGAAAAATGGAGAGGGTAAGGACATATATCAAAAACAAATCCAAAGCGTAATCGATGTTCTTGAACAACAATTCTTTACTGCTCAATCGCGTAGGAAGTTTGGCATCGATGTCAGCCTGAAAAGGTACAAAAAAAGCAAAGTTAAACACTTTGCAACAATTTATACACTTTAAATTTGTATAAAATGCAAGAAATAATTTAGAATAGTACTGTTTCGTTGGGTTCAGTTTGGATGCCTGCTGCAGCAAGATCAGATGCAACAGTTTTTGATCCTTCTCGTGCTGCTTTAGCACGATAATACTTCACAACCGGTAATTTAGCAAATACAAAGGCGTAGAGGAAAATGCATAGAAACTCGAAGAATGTAGATATTGCAAGGAATAACACTGCAAATAATATTAAAAAAGAATAATCAAAATTAAATATGAAAAATTCTATTCCATCCCCAAAGTTGATAAAAGACTCCAATTAAAAAATGATGTAAAACTAGAAATAAACACTTACTAGTCCCTTTTCGTAAACCATTGGAAGATTTGTCAAATGCCGCTTTTGTAATTAGTCTTAATCCTGAGGTTAGAGCACCTGATGCTGCTAAACCAGCAAAAAATGACTGCAAAACCAAAACAATGGTATTCTTAGTAATTTAATAATAAATTAAAAAAATAAATAAATACATATTCAAAGTATGAATGTGTCAAGAAAAACCTCACTTGGATGAATTCTGGTTTCATGAAGGCCAAATCTCCAACCATTCCGCCTTGAACATGAGCATCAGCAACACCAAAACCCGCCACAAAAACACATATGCCAATGTAATTGCCAATTCCACCTTTCCCTGATGAGGCCAAGTCTATCTGTAAACACGTTTATTGTTTAGAACAATGTTTTCTTAATACATTATACAAGTCATGATAAATGTTGATAATTGGCAACTCCGATGCTACAAAGCTTCCCCATGCATGATGTCTAGGAAGGTATGAGGCTAACTTAAATCTTATGTATGCAGCTTTACCTCTAAGTCGCATTACAATTATTTTACCATCAGTCCAAAGTTCATCAGTCGTGATGAGAGTTGACGAGGAAATAATTAAAAAAAATTCACAAATAGTGCAACTGGACAACACTAAAGATCTAGAAAAGGGTCCAACCTAAGAACAAAATATAACATGATTTAATTGTGGAGTTACAAGACCATTAAGTAATGGTTGACATTTCTCTATGAGCTGGACCCGAATTCTATCATGTAGACCCTCGATTTTGGACTCATATGTTACCCCCAATTACGAGTTGTGTTATATCTCCTTTTCTGTATAAATATGAGTTAATCTTTGATTTGAGTATTTTTTTTGCTTATTTAAAAAGTCAATTTCATATTTATGAAGTTAATTTCAAGTTTCTAAAATTTGGGTCGACTTGTGAAATTTAATTCTTTTTTTTTCTATAAGGGTGCGTTTGTAGCAATAGTCAAAGCATTGAATTATTATTACATTTATTTTCTTTCTTATTGTTCATTCTAAAAGGATATATCAAACTTTGACTTACCACAATGAGGGCTAGAGTGCATAGAAAGAATAATATGTATCCTGCAATGTTACGTTTCCTTGTATCGACTTTTGCTTCATGGTATGCAAGTATCGCCATTGTTCCTAAAGCAAACGGTTGGTAGACGAGGGTAAGCACCCTCGATGGATGATAATCCTGTACAAGAAAACTAATAACTGAACCATAATCAAAATAACCAAACTGAAAAACCGGTTATCGTTTTTCTACATCAGTGTTCTCTAGTTTTCTTATATAGTAACCTTCACTAAAACTCAAAGATCCCATGGGTCGATATTGAACTCACGAGATCTAAATATTTTATTAAATTGGTAAACTATTGTAAAAAGAATCCCTATATGAATAAAGAAATGAACATTTTGAAATGATGAATCTTGAAGCCTTTTACTTACAGGAAATAATGCATAGTAGTAGTCTCCAATAGTCAACATACTATTCCATGATACCAAAGATCCAAAACCAAGGATCCAACATACTATAATTGCAATCACCTTCCCCTGAAAATTCAACATATTATCAAAACATCAAATAAACAGATCTCGTGTGTTCTCGTAATATTTACAAGACTTCAAAATTCGTAAAAGTTAGGGAGATTTGAGCAAAAACCTCGACTTTCACCGGAGTTTCATTCGGACCAGCAACATTCATGGCTGCCATACTGCATCAACAAATGAAAAAAATAAGTTTCATTGAATCTTTAAGAGATGAAATTAAGCTCATAAAGATTTATGTTTCAAGGTTCAATAATTCACCATTTTTGTAACAAAAAAACCAAAAGAAACAAAACAAGAGCAAAGAAGAAGATGATAACTTACCAGTTATGGTGTCAAGTGGGTTGATTGTGTGTTTAAGGGAAGGGTGTGAATTGGATCATAAGAGTTGAAAACTCTATACAATTGGAAAGATACCCAATTACTTTTTAGACCGTTTGGGTATGTGTATATATATGATGAAATAAATATGATTTTAAATGATATTGACCATTAACTCATTTTTTAATGATTAAGATTTATAATAAGGGGATAGGTATGAATGCAAGGCCAAGATATTAGTTGATTTATTTGCTTTTGTTTTTGTTTATTTTAACCTGGTTTATTATTATTTTTAACTTACTTATATATATATATATATATATATATATATATATATATATATATATATATATATATATATATATATATATATATATATATATATATATATATATATATATATATATATATATATATATATATATATATATATTATATATATAACATAGGGCTGGTTACTATACAAAGTGTAATTTACATGTGAAGCTACAAAGTCACCACAACATGACACATGTTTTCTAGGAGGGCGTAATTTCGTAATTGCCACAGTTACGCATATAAGGTAGATAATTATGCACATTATATTAATAATTACGCAAGTTATATTAATTATTACGCAAGTTTTATTTATAATTACGCAAGTTAAACTTACTCAAGTTATAAATAATAATTAGCGAGTTATATGATAATTACGCAAGTTCTTTTCACAATTACGCAGTTAATAATCACACAAATTATACGCATAACAAATGAACGTTTTTAAAAATGTTGAGAGAAAAAAGGTATAGCAATACTACACTCAAATTAAAGATAATAAAATGCTCGGTTTTGTGGCGTAATTATTTTAAAAAATAATGTTGTATAAAAATTTATATGCATTTAAAAAATTAGGAGAATTTAAAAAAGTCAACAATTGTAAACTATTTTCAAATTTAACCCTCCAAGCCCTTCTTTGTGTAATTATTCAGATATCTAATCTGAACCGTTAATTTCTTAAATCAAAAGTTGAGATTAGTTCTTACACTTCATACAGAAACAACACTTTGTATTCTAAAATTTTCCTATATATATTTCTTATGCTATTAATTTAAAACTTTGTTCTTTTTAATCCAAATATGGTATTACTTTACAAAATATTTAGAAAAATAATCGATTATCTAGTTGACATATTGCACATATAACTTTCCAAGTTATATATGTATTTGTTGGTTATATATACATGTTGCGTAATTATATGTACGGTACATAACTATATGAAAATATTCACCTTACATGTGTCAGATTCTGATATTAATATACTAAAATCATTTCTTATGTATAGTACTGAAGTGTAGTAAGAAGTTGTTATCTAAGTGATTTAAGGTTCAAGTCATATGATAGATAACTATAACGAGTTAATAGTTAGTAAAATTACATATAAAGATTATATAAGGTTGTAGTTTTTTTGACCTTGAGGCCATTTATTCAAATCATATGAAACAACCATCCGTATAAACTATAAAATTTGAGGTAAGACAACACATATTAGATTCTAAAGTGATACGAATCCTTTTTAAACTTTATATAAGACATGATTAAAATTAAACACTTGATACACCCCGTTCTATTGTTATAGAATATGATCATGATGGGAACCTACATAAATATTTTAATATTATATTTAGTTGGAATTTGGTACGGTGCTGAATTTTAAAGTATTTCATTTGACAAAATTTAAGGTATTCATTGGGATAAGATATGACTTATGAGGGTCAGCGGTTCACAATTTCGGTGGGCAATGTGCACACCCTTGCCGCTATAAAGTGATGACAAATTTGTATTTAATTCAACAGATATTTTGATATTTTTTAGTTAAGATAATAAATAATGTTAATATTGTATTTGCATTACGTCAAATTAAGTTAACCTCGAGAGTTAAGGGGGCCTTTATAGTTTTAAACTAATTATAGTAGAGAACGAATCAGACATGTGCAAGTGTTTGGTATTTTTCTTTTTTTAAATCAGACTAATAAAGAAAAAATAACCTGTTTAGACGACATGATGTTGTTACCGAGAGAATGCTGGGAAGTCTGGCCCCAAGGTGGGAACATCACTCTCTGGTCCCGGCATCAAATTTAAACCCCGACCCACTGAATATTTTATGGGTTCCTCGATTGAATTTGTGTGTTTGAGTTGTACTGTACAATTTTCACACCACACTAGGAGGATGCGGGGAAAAAAACGAAAAACAGGACGCAACCTGTAAAACATGGAAAAACGAGGGAAATTGAAAAATCTAATATGGTACTGATGTGACAATTCGGGGTATCGGGGAAACATGAGACGACTCCCACTCCTCTTGTAATGGAATCTTGGGTGCTATATATTTTCAGATATGATTGTAATACACATTAATTAGTATAGAAAGTATTAATTTTGAATTAGCAGGAAAACAACCAATAATTTTGTTCACATGGCGTATAATTATGCTGGTTTTTTATATAATTTATTCCCAATCTCAAGGATTAAAAAACAATTTCAGGTATGAATTGATTTTTAAAGCGAAATTAGCGAATAAAATGGTGTGAACAGTCAACCTTTGAGAGCGGCAGCTTACCGTCCTCGACAATGAAAGATTTCTATTTGCAACTTATTAAGATATAAAAGACAAAACAGATTAAAAAGAAATAAAAATTGACACAAAAGAAGAAAATAAATGCATAACACATGGATTTAAGGGGCCGGCTTAATTAGTATAATTAAAATTAAAGTTCTTTTCACAAATAAAAGCAAAAAATTAATTATATAAACCAATTCATGCCACAATAACCACACATTATATTCATGCGGAATTAGGTTATAGGGTATCGACGGCCTACACCATTCTTTTTTGTGTTACATGTGAAACGTATGACACAATAACCACACATAATTTTTTTGACCGACACCATTGTTTTGTAAGAAAATTTGTGACCTATCATTGATGAAAAAGATGAAATTAGAAGTTAGAAGTGTATATATAAGTATCTATTCATGTAAATCAAAAAGCTATAATTTCCCACTATGATTGATTAGTAGAAATGGAAGGGTTTTTTTTTTTTTTTTTTTTTTCTTTTTTTTGTTCTTTTTTGTTTTGTTTTGTCCAGAATTGATTATAGTAATGAAAAAAACAAATAAAGCCTATTAACTTGTTTGCTACTTATGTAAGAAAATTGATAAACAAATGCATTTGTGATCGAGAACATTAATAAATGAGACAAAACATATAGACTTATTGGTTATGTCGTTGATAAAAATAGTTTTCACAATAAACATTTAAAATAGACAAGATCAATCTATACATGTGACATTTACAAACAAGCTATTCTTATAATTTAGCGACATTGTATTTTTATTTTTGTTTTCCAATAAAAATTTCTTTTATTTGTGACCTAACCTGACCATTGATTGATCGAAAATTATGACACATGGGTTGTTAGAATTACTGAAACCATATGAAAAAAATTCTGGTTTCAACACTGATATTCTCATATTCATGCTCTATTATGATTGTATAATTTGCTATAAAAGTTATAATAGTTTTATAAAATAAAAATTAAACCATAACCATGTATTATCTTTATATGCTAATGACAAAAAAGAAATTGTCATGATAGGCTTTTTGAACAAAGGAATGCCAAACTCATTCAAATTGAAAGTAAAATTCTTAGGTAGCGTTTGGTAGGCAAAAATAAGAGACGAAATGGAATCATTGAGTGAGAATAAAAAGTCATGTTTGATTGGTGAAAGTAATAAAATAAATTATTACATAGTTGATTTCATTCCCTCTAATTCATTCTATCCACCTTTTCTTTTATTTTATTCCTACTTCCATCATTAGTCACCAACACTGCCTACCTACCCACCATAATAACCACCACCGGCAACCAAGATTGATCGTCACCGGCTACCAAGATCGATCGTCACTGGCCACCACTACCAAGCACGACCACCAGCGCCGCCAACCACCGTCCCCCAGCGCTGCCACCACCAACCAGTCGTGTTACCATGGCTGCCGCCAACCGCTGGCCACTACCGCCGTCGCCAACGACCACCACCGCCCCTACCGCCGCCAACCACCAGGCACCTGCGCGGCCGCCAACCTCGGGCGACCACCATCGGTGCCGTTGCCGCCAATCACCGGGCACCGGTGCCGCCGCCAACCACCGGTCACCGACGTCGCCCACCTCCGGCCACTACGCCACCAACCACCGTCCACTGCCGCTGCCGCCAACCACCGCCACCGGCCACCACCACCAACCGCCACCACCATAACCACTTTAACATTTTATTCTTTTATCTTTTCATATCTAACAAACAACACAAACTAATAATTTATTTCATTTTTGAAAGGGTAACCAAAGACGAGAATAGAATGTAACTAGTTTTATACTCGTCCGGTGGCCGAGCAGCATAATGTCCTAATGGTAAAACTATATTTCTTTGCATTCTAATAAAAAACGATATTTGTTTAAGATAAATATGGCTTGCTTTTAACTTATTAGTAAAAAACAACAGACTTTATTAAAAGAGCCACGACAATGTCAACTAAATTGGTCATTGAAACATAAAATATCATACAAAGTCGTCAAGTAATATAATCCTTGGACTCGTGGAGGAAAATACATAGCAAAATTATTTGCCAGAGTTGATTTATTAGTACAACAATTATCAATTAACATCATGCTTTTTCTCGCTACTAATCTTACCAAGACCAAAATAATATATCTTCAAAACTACACTAATATTGTTGGTTTATATTCACTACAAATGCAAAGTGCCAAAGCCACCCTACATAGCATTTTAGACAAAATTGATTCACTCAAACTAAAAGGTATAGCCAACTTGTCACCACCAAACAACATGCATATTACACAAGTCATGTTTTGATATCAGTGCCTTTCCTTAATCCCTTCATTGTGCATTTTTTATGCATAAATATTCAAATATTTGTGTATGAGCGTAAACATTACACGTCATCAATCCCAATACAAAGACCAATATAACAACTACAATGATCATAATCCAATTAAACCAAGAGCTAAAAGATTAGCAGGGGATTGCTTTGAGAAAATGATCTCAAATCATATAGATTTACCACTGCTATCTCATATTCGGTCACTATAAAATGCTACTTAACGGTAACATATTGGTGTATAAATATATAACTTACGATTAGTGATGGGTGCAAATGAAATTAGCATGCCTATGTGAAGATAGCCCTCCACTTCTTCCACATCTAATTACATCAACTTCTTTGAAGTAAGCTTTGTGTTGTGGTCAATAAAATCTTGAAATTTTTTGAATATTTCTTTTTATGTGCATTTGCTTTTCTGCAGAAAAGTTTCAAAAGATAAGAATTAAGAGAATTGTATTAAATTACATACAATGGGATTTTGTTGATGCTATACTCGCTGAGTTTTATTGTTCATAAATTTAGCATTTTATATGGAAGATTAGTATATGTACCATTATGTCAGACTACAAATATGCTAGTAAAGTTACATAACAAATAACATTATATAAAACAAATCTTATCATTTAGAAGATGATATGCTTATGACTTGATTTGTACTGCATCTTTTACTCCTTCAACTTCACTCCTAACAAATGACAAAAGCACAAAGATTGTTAGAACATGTTAGTCGAACTTAATCAAACTTCTTGTGATCGTTTATACGGTTATGTTTCTTCTCTCCTCCTTTATAAGACTTAAGAATTGAACATGCTTATCAAGTTATAATTGCATGAAAAAAGCATGCAATTTGACTTATTACTAACAAAGAGCAACCTGCAAAACCTGTTATTTACAAGCTTACCTTTTACCAAGGAAACATAAATCTAGAGTGTGCAATGACCCGTTACTAAGTGAAAAGAGAGTCCAGTTTGCCATATTCAAGCTGTAATATGCAATCTATATGCAAATTGAATGAACACACATTAAACTATGCCTTTGAGAAACTGTTTCATTAAGATCATGATAATACATCCTAAATGATAGTGAGTCAGTGACTTCTGTTCATCACTCAGCAAATAAACAATCTTATACAATTAGTTACGTTTGCAGAACTTACTAGTGGTAGTAATTCTAAGATGTTCTTGTAGATTTCCCGAAACTTGGAGGTTTTGTACCTAATAAAGCATTAACAGCAGCAAACTGGAGCGGTAAACTGATCATACTTGAGGTGCTTTGGGATATCAATGAAATTAATTCGACTCTAAAGCATCTTAGCATCAATACCAAGTCTGTAATACAAGTAAGATGTAAGAAATATATGTTGCTGTTGCATTATTTTTGTTAAAATTAATCTTTCAAGTTGTCTAAATCATAAAACTAACTACAAACCCACACATCAAAAGGATTAAAAAAATACTTAGCCATTTGACGTAGAAAAACAAAAATGGAATTCAAAGTAATTTCAATATTTTTAGTATATTGTGTAGTGAAATTAAAGTGAACTGGGTAAAATTTTTGCACATGAAAAATCTTGAGCTTGTTGTTTGCTAACGAATCTTGAGCCACTTTGTTGTAAAGACTACAATAATACAACTTATCACCTCACATGTAGATATTCATTAATCCTCATTGATGCCTTCAATGCCTCATCAACAATTTTCCTGTATTCTAACTTAATTACTACAAAGAAATAACATAAAGAAAGTGATACCAACAACATTAACGGATAGAAAAATCCTGTCGGGATGTGTATTTCTATGGAGTTTTGTGGAGTCGACAACTTGGTATACCTGAAGCATTCAAACATTACACGCATCACCTATCATAGACAAAAACATATACACCAGTCCACGTTAATCAAGTCAGCATATCAATAGTACTTTACAAAAGCAAATTTGATATTGATAACGGTGAACAATTAAGTACTAGTATTAATGTATACACCAATTTGATATCCAGGGTATAATACGATCACACAAATCCCCAAATTTTACTTATCGTATTTGATATTCCATCCATTGCATTGATAATTTCAGAAGAAGACGACATTTGAGAAATGTAACCAACCAAGTTCAATGTAGACTTGTGAAGAAGAACAAAAGCAATACATAATTACACAAGCATATAGAGTAACTCAGTTTACCTTTTTGTTTAATTTTAATTTGACTTGTTTATAATATACAGGACAAAGAAAACACACACATCACGTTTTACTTTTACCTTTCAATGTCGTCATCTAAAGATGATAGAATAACATATGAAACATAATTTTCTCTATGAATATAATGAAAGCGTAGATATTCTTCCCTGGTATGTGCAAAATCTCACTATCCTCTTCATCCGTACCATCAGGTTTCTGCTTGATCTAAATAAATTGAAGCACAAGTGGTCGATTGAAGATCCTGCATTAGTGAATGTTATTGAGACGTGGAAGTGACCACCTACGATTACTTCTACTAAATAACTGCACCCCTAGTAACCGCACTTGTCTAACCGGAACACTTGCTGATATGGTTTCATGACGCAAAATAGAAACACAACGTCTGTGTTACGACTCTACTCAAATGAAGACCACGCGTAGTCATGACAACACCACTGCTTGACCTCCAATTTAATTTTCTTTGTCATTTTACAACAATTGTAAATTAAATCTATTAATAATTAACTTCTTATTTACAACACTTATAATTTCTATTTATCTTATCTGAAATTTATTATATCCTGATATTTAACTATTTAAATAACTAACATCTTAAGACATCTCCAATTAATTAGAACATAACTTATTAACATCTAAGTATTTACCAATTATTCTATAATATTAATTTGTGCACTACAGTATTTTCTCAAATCTATTAAGTTGCTATACGAAACCTAATTAAAAATAAACCCCCTGAATTTATTATTTAACTAGCTTTAGTAAACCCGTATGTTACATGGGTTGAATAAATAAAATATTAATATAATAAAATTTATTAATTATAAAATGATATTCTAAGATATGATATGACTGAAATTACGTATGAGAAAATGACTATAAGTAATAAAATATTGATATCAACTTTTTAAAATTTTGTTTCTAATTTTTTTCAAAAAAAATAAATATTTTGTTATAAAACAAACCGTATAAAAATGTCAAATTTAAAAATTTCCTTATTAGAACTCCCAAATTTAATTATTTTTGGTTTCAAAATCTTGACTTTTTAAAAATACCAATTTTAAAATATTCGTATTTTTAAAAAAGTTTTATGCTTTAGAAAAAATTATTATTTGATAAAAAAATTATTTATTTAGAAATAACAGTAATAAATAGATATCTTTTTTAATTTATTAAAAATTTAAAAAAAGTGTTAAATAATATTATTAGTAATTAAGGTAATTATTTAATAAGAGAGAGAGACATAAAAATTTTGATAAAACTGATTATGGTGTTGTCATGTGTAATCTCAAGATACTCTATTATTAGAGTAGGAAGATAAATGTTATAAGATCGTGACAAACTCCATAAAATACTTGTTTATTCAAATCATAAATTTATTTGCAACCCTTACAGAAATTTGACTCTTCTATTCCTAATTACTTTTGGTAACCAACAATATTAGGATTTAGGGTATGTACTCAACATTTGTTAACGATGTATTGTTCGTGGGCCTGGAAAACACTAACTGGGCTGGCCCAGCGGCGAAGTCTCAATTTGACAAGAAAAGGACAAAAGAGAGGGGCCTATATATCACCTGTACAATTTTAAAGCTACTGTACGAGTCTGTTTAACTCATTTGATCGGACCAAGTTAATGTTTTCAGAACTGGATAGGACGTTGGATCGGACTTCTTACTGGCCCGGTGATCGAACCGGTCGGATCAGATTTAAGTACAGGATGATGTCATAATTAAAATCTTTTTGTATGTGAAAGCTAAAGTTAAAAATGTACATATCCAACTTTAAGACTATATGAGGGATTGTTTACTGTGTAAGTATGTATCAAAACTTATATTAAATTTTGATATTTAACTTTTACAAAATGAAAAACTCATACTAGCTAGATGTTGTTGGTTTTATAACCCAATTTACAAGCTAATGAACATGGCCGTCACCGAGAACCCTCAAAAAATTTTAGGCTCTGGGCAAGTAGAAAAATAGGGCCCCTATAGTATAAGATCAATAATGCGTATGTAAAAAGGTTTATAATACAACAATAATTGTTACGCCAATAAGCAAAAGTATTGTGGCCATATAATCTTATTTACGTACTTAAGCGATCGTGAGGCTCTCCTGACATTTTTAGAATCGGTTTAGATTGGATAAATGGTAGTGGACTAAATTAAATTTTAAAATGTTAGTGGTCCCTAATGTTTAATAAATTAAAATAAGTAAATTATTATTGGGTTTGTTAATGAACTATAGTTTTTTTAAATATATACAATAGAATTTTTTTTAAAAAAAATATCAAGCACTTGACGAGATCGAGCCCTGAGCGGTCGTCCATTCCGCCCACCTTCAAGGCCGTCATTACAATGAAGTTGAGAGATATAAGTAGACAAGTCGATCAAATTAGATTTAATTCGTATATGTAAACCATTGTTTGACAACCAGCTAATTAATTTGTCTATTGGTAAAAACGGTTAAGTTAATTCATTTATGTTACCCATTGTTTGACAACCAACTTTAAACGTGAGTGCATCTAAGCTAATTTTATTTAATAAATCCATCTAAGTTTCGCTTCAACTAAAATTTAGCATGAGTTAAGTTCGGTTTTACTACTTGAGATTTGTTAAAAATAAACATTTTTCTTCAAAAGATAAAAAAACATCAATTTAACTTCAAAGTTTTATAAGTTGTTTCAATTTCACTACTAAAGTTTCATTAGTTACTTTAACTTTATTCAAAATAATGAAGTTTTTTAAGTGAAAATGAAATAACATATGAAGCTTTTATAGATAAATTGATTATTTTAATATTTTGAAAGAAAATTATTTTTTAGCCAAAACTTAGGGAATAAAACTAAAATTAACTCTTCTAGCATTCATTTTAATTTATAGACAGAATAATTGGTAACTAATGTATTATATATGAAAACTTCAACAAAACTTTTCTATCATATTTACAAAAAAAATCACATACATAAATGTAGGTTTTAATATCAATTTGGTTCAACTATTCGATTATTTATACACATATAATCATAACCAAACTATAAAATCAATAATCAAACATATCATAGATTATGTTACTCGGTTTTATTTACACTTTTAATTAAGTCTGGCAAAACAGATTTTATCGTGTTTAACAAATTAAAGATAGCGCGCGTAACACAAGTATGAAATATGAAAAAGACTTGTTTAACTAACTATATATCATGTCTATAATTTTTTTAAAATGTTTTTATGAAGCAAAAATTAGAAATAATCAAGTCAAGCCTCCTAATTTTAATTATTTTTAAAAACTTAGAAAAATAAATAATACAATTTTTATCAAACAAATTTAATTGTATTATAATCAGATTGGAAATACCAGCCCTACTTCATTTTAAGCAAAATGTTCACAGTTAATACAAGGGGTTTTCTTAACAATGAATTTTCTTCTGAGAGGGTTGGGGGTGCGATCCCAATTGAGAAACGGATGAATGAGTCTGATTAATATGACACTTATTTTTCGAAGTATGATCGTACATTTACCATTAAAAAAAAGAAAAAAAAACATGGTGATGCATTCAATAATGAATGTTACTTCAAAATGTCATGTCACAGCAACATTTAGGCAGCATGGAAAAGACCCATCGTTAAGATAATACATCAAAATGTTATGTTGAGGTCTATTTTGTCTTTTGCCTGACTAGACTTGCAAAAGTGTGGTGATGTATAAGTAAAGTTAAATCTTACACCTCAAACATGAGTGTGCATTCTGCATATGTCTACCGATGACAAAAAACGCATCGATGACATGCAAGTTTTATTAGAAGGTAATATTTAATTTAAGAGTAAATTTTGGTTTTGGTCCATATGATTTAACCATTTTAACCATTTCAGTTTAAAAAGAAATCTTTGATTATATCATGTCTTATGGTTTTATTTTTGTAACGATTTTGATCCTTGACACTAACTCTGTTAGTTTTTATAGTTAAATGTGAGGGTACTTTGGTCATTTTATATTTGGAGGACTAGTTATGTAAATTATATTAGATTAGGATAATTGTTGTAATTTTTTAAAACAATAAAAAAACAAAAAAATAAAACTTAAATCTAATCCAGCCCACAAGCGGTAGCGGTGGCGGTGGTGTAGGCGGGGGCACAGGCGCAGGCGGCGGTGAAGGCGCAGGAGGTGGAGGTTGTGCTGGCGGTGGCACAGGCGGCGGTGGTGGCAGTGGCGCAGGCGGTGGTGGTGGCGGTGGCGCAGGCGCAGGTGGTCGTGGTAGCGCACGCAGTCGCGCAGGCGCAGGCAGTGGCGGTGGCGCATGTGCAGGCGTTGGAGAAGGTGCAGGCGGTGGAGGAGGCACAAAAGGTGGAGGTGGCCCAAGCGGTGGAGGTGGCACAGGCGGTGGCGGTGGCATAGGCGGTGGCGGTGGGTTAAATTAGATTTAAGTTTTTTTATTCCTTATTGTTATTTAAAAATTACAACAATTATCCTAATCTAATATAGTTTACATAACTAGTCCTCCAAATATAAAATGACCAAAGTACCCTCACATTTAACTGTAAAAACTAATAGAATTAGTGTTAGGGAGCAAAACTGTTACAAAAATGAAACCACAGGGCACAATATGATCAAAGATTCTTTTTTGTAGTAAAATGGTTAAAATAGTTAAATCACAAGGACCAAAATTGAAATTTACTCTTAATTTAATCATTAAAGAATCATGAATAATTAAAAGCTAGTCAATAATTAATGGGTGTGGATATATAAATAGCTCAAAATTATAAAGTAACACCCAAATTTCTATATGGGTCGTATAGTCCAATACACGTCGTATAGGGAGGTCGTATAGCCCTATACAGGCGTATAACCCCTCTGATAGCCCCCTAAATTTTCCTCTAGTCAGTGTCGAAATTTGCTATACGCGTCGTATAACCCTATATGTGTCGTATAGGTGGGTCGTATAGGGCTATATGGGACGTATAGCTCTCTGACAGCCCCCCCTGAATTTTCCTCGTTTTCAATGTATTCGACCCTATACGCCGCGTATGGACTCATACACGACATATAAGGGGTGTCGATTAATCTAGGTGGGTGTCTCAAAATATATATATATATATATATATATATATATATATACATATATATCTATATATATATATATATATGTATATACATATATATGTATATATATATGGATTGAATATAAATATAAAATTAAAAGTTAGTAAATTAGAAATTAAAACTTAATTTTTTGAGATGAGATATTACTTAAAATTACGTGTAGTTAGCTATCATGAATAATAAAATAATAACAACATTTCTAAAACTTTCTTTTTTTAAGAAAATTGTTTTTTTATACATTCTATTTTTTCAAAAGAAATTCTTTTAAACAAATTAATGTTTTTAAAAAAATTCTTTGTACTAAAATATTTTATATTTCATAAAATTTTGTTTTTACCAATGATCTTTAGCTCAAGTGGTTAAGATGACGTACGTAAAAAATATAAAATTGAGAGGTCTTGGTTTTAAATCTCAATTTAGAGATATTTGATCTTTGATGAACATAAATTTCCAGCCACCATATCCGTATTCTTTCTTTTTTAATTTATTAATTTATTTATATACTGTTTTGCTGTCAATTGTAAATTTTGTTTTTCTTTTATCTATTGTAATATGGATATTTGATTACTAAAATTATTTATATTTATTTGTGAATGGTGTTCTGCATATCGATCAGTAGCCGCAATGTATAGACAAGCCACCAATTATCATAGTTGCTAATACTATTCCTACCATGGATGCTCTTAATCATGTAATCAGTCAAGAAAATAATCTTTTTAGAAAAAAACATAAATTATGATTTCTTTTGAACGACAAATCTACTTACCTTTACTCTTAAATTACTGCAAACTAATTTACATAATGTTTATGTATAAACACAAAATTCCTTTTTGAAAATTAAAACCTATCAAATGGGCTAGTTTACGTCAACCTACAACAAAAACTGTAATTAGTTTTATGTACTTGTAAGCAATCTGAATACGTGTATGCGTACAAAAGTTTTGACTAAAATGAATTTTAAACGCATGTGAATTCCCCTATATATTATTTCATTTTCCACGTGTATGTAGTGTCAAATCTAGGCATTGTACATCGCGAAGGTAGAGTATTTTATCTTATCTTTAATTGCAATGTTTTACTAGTATTTTTAAAATATACTTTTAGCACCAGAGATTGTTTACTTATATAGAACTTACTTTGACCAAAGGATTGAAACACAGAATCAATTGATATTGAAGTTTCTTGGAGGTTAAGTGGAAGTTGCTTTAGTGTATCTATTACACTTACAATGATCATTGTTTATAGCAGTCAATCAGTGATCACCATGATACTCCATCAGTTCATGATACTATTGACTTGAATACAGTTTATACTTAAAATTGAAGAAGTGATGAGGACTCCAAGTGGTAAGGGTGAACACTTGTTTAAAGAAAGGTTCATGGAGTCTTGAAGAAGATCAAAAGTTGATTTCTAATATTAATAGATATGGCATCTGAAACTGATCTTATATGCCCAAATTATTTACGCAGTAAAATAATTTATATCAAAATCATATTTTTCATAAAACGTGTAACACTAGAGTTACATCAAAACTTTCGATATTATATATATTTCTGATAAGAGATTTAAAGACTCTTTGAATTTACAAACAAAATTTGCTTTAAACAGATATTCAAAAGTTATACAACCACAGTGAAATAACGCCTAGAGAGTCAACATCTTTTCGGCATCCACTTGGCAAATATGTTAAGTGATTCGAGTTATCCATGACTAGTGAGTCGTAATACTTTGGGACATAACCCTAACTAACATATTTTAAACATGCTTACATGTAAAAGGTTATAAAAACATATATCAGGAAAAGCTAAAAAGCTGGTGAACACACTCAATCGATTTTAAAACATTTCAAGGCATGAATAATATTCAGGAATCTTAAAATCATAATTTCATAGGCAAACTACATATTTAGCACCTGACTCATCTATAAAGTTCACCCTCCATGGTCTCATCGTTCAGTTAGAAACATCAGTTTCAATCTAAGTTATCATTTCTAACAGAATCTGAACAATCCTAGTATGGGATTTGCACCTATCTCCAAGACATCAATTTGGCCAAACCATATATATACTTTTGATCTAAATGTATCTTAATCAGTAGAATACGCGTCATGATTTAAAGATACATAATTTCATTTATGCCATTTTTGTAATTCAAGACATCATATGTTTTGTTGTAAAATACTAAATATATTCACCTTATTGAGTGTAGTTGAGCTGAATAGTATCTTAAAGCTTAATAAGGTATTTCCTAAGCAAGCATCACCTCGACTTAAGGCTCCAGTTACTCGTCATCTTGCTTCGTTTTCTTTGTTTTTGGGTTCTTTACTTTGTACAACACCTCGGAATAGCCTAGGATTGATCTAATATGAAGAGAGGGGTTGTATTTAGAGAAATCTAGAAAGAGATTGAGATTTTTTTGTGTGAAAATGATGTTAACCCAAGTGTTCATATTATAGTTGAGTTCCGCCGGTCGATACACTCCACATAGAAAATTCAATTCACCCCGCATTGTTTTTACCCCGTATTGTTTTTATCCACCGCATGAGTGACACAAGTCTCCAAGTCATTGCCTTGAGCCTCCTTTTTGTGATACACCACACCAGGGGCGGAGCATCAATAGGGCCGGGGGGGGGGGGCGCCCTCCCCCTATTTTTTCGTCCGTAGTGTTAAATTTTAGCCCGAAAGTGTAAATTTTTGGCCCCGTAATGTAAATTTTTATATAAATATCGAATTCGCACCCCCTAAAAAATTTAATTTCGCCGTCGCCCACCCCTACGAGATAGTTCAAGCTCCGCCACTGCACCACACATCACATTATACATGTTAGTTTTATTCTGTTACTTATCAGACACGTGCCAATACAAGATTGTTTGCTTCGGAGGGTCGATGCGCTTCACATCTCAAATTTGATGCGCCCCGTATAACCATAAGATACTTATTTTTACATTTTCATATTCCTCTCATTGAGATATCCAAAATCATATATTATGGCTTTCGTAATTCATTTACTACACTGAGATATGACAATTTTAAGTTTGAGGGTTCTTGTTTAATTTTTGACTTTCATTTCCTCATATTTTTATTTTTAGTCCCTTGGAATTTTTAAATTTTTTAAGGGTATCACAATATTAATATATATGTTAGAAGCATGGAAAAAGAAGGTAAGGGCCACTCACTAAAATAGGAACAAAAAGCATGGGGGTACGTTTTCCCATAGGGGGTTGATACCCTTACCATTTTTAGCCCATGAGGTACATATTTTTTTAAATTCAACTTAATTAGATGATGTGTCTATTTAATAACTTATATTAATTAACATATTGTTATAGTATGAGGTAACATGTTGGAACTAGAGGTGTGCAAAAAACCATAACAACCAAACCGCAACCAAAATAACCGACGAAACCGAATCGTAAAACCGAAACCAATAAGAAACCGACTGTTTGGTTTGATGATTTTTTAAAACCAATTTTTAGGTTTGGTTCGGTTATGCTTGTAATAAAAATCGAAAAAACCGAACCGAAACCATATCAACCAAACTTCTAAATTTAGAGGTGTATTCATACATTTATAAACATGATTAGCCTATTACTTACTTATTTAACTTATATTATCTAATTTTTTTTTTGAATATTTAGATTTTAAGAATAATCTTTAAACTTTTTTGTTTAAATTGGTAGATTAAAATATTTATTTGAACATGTTGTTATTGTATTTTATAGATTGCAATTCATTTTAATGTGAATTAATTTATAAGAATATGTAGATGATATTTAAATATCAACAAAATGATATAAGCATAAAGTTTTTAGTTTATATTCATTAATTTGAATCAAATTTTTCTTTAAAAACTTGAATGGTAAAACCGAAAAAACCCGAAACCGAAGTGAAAATCGAAAACCAAAAACCAAAACCGAACGGTTTTAAAAACCTAGAAACCGAAATATCGGTTTTTGGTTTTGATTTAGGCTAAAATTACTGCACCAAACCGACCCATGCACACCCCTAGTTGGAACCCATGTTAGGTGAATTGTACGTGAGGACCCACTCCAAATCCGGAGATGAGTGAGCAGATTTGGCCTAATTTAAAATAAGGCCCGTGAGATTTTGGTACAATTTTTCTAATAAAAAACAATTGTTTTATATGATTATGTGCTTGTAATGTCTTTTTATGAATATCATTTTATTTTGTTATGTTAAACTATGAAACGTCTATAATAGACGACAGAAGTAGCATTATCTTTCACTTCACATGTTGACGAGACCACTTGCGTTTTCCACTTCTTGCACAAGGGCTTGAATGTGTATGCTTGGAACACCATCATTGTATCGTGGGTACCTTTTTTGTTTATGTTAGAGCATTTACGGTGGATTCCTTATATTTATTCATATAATTATACTAAAAATCATTATTTTTTATCTTTCTTTTTCAATTAAATAAGTATAAATCATGGTCCCTTTGATTTGGCACAAAAATCTCAAAGATCATCCATCGATATCTTAACATGAACGGTTTAATTAGATATATGACATCATCATCCTCTTCAAAAATCATGTTTCTTATAATTAGGGTTTGTTGATTTAATATCTTACATAATGAAGCAACATGATTAGTACTTGATATAATTATTTATGTATTTAAAATTAAGAAAACATAAAAGTAATTACTTTTGTGAATTTATTAGCAATCCGTGTACGTGATGCGGACAAAAGTTTTGACTGAAATGAATATTATAACATCATCATACGGTTTCATTAATTAGTTTAAAGCGCATGTGCATTCCCCTATGTATTATTTCTTTTTCCACGTGTATATAGTGTCAAATCTAGGCATTGTACATCGCGAATGTATAGTATTTTATCTTATTTTTCGATTGCAATGCTTTAATACTATTTTTATATATACTTTTGTCACCAGAGATTAATTACTTATATAGAACTTACTTTGACCAACGTGATTGCAACACAAAATTATTTGATATGGAAGTTTCTTGGAGGTTGAGAGGAAGTTGCTTCAGTGTACCTATTAATTACACTTACAATGATCACTATTTATAGCAGTCAATCAGTTATCATCATGATACTCCATCAGTTCAAGATACTATTGACTTGAATACAGTTTATACTTAGAATTGAAGAGGTGATGAGGACTCCAAGTGTTGAGATCAACACAGGTTTAAAGAAAGGTTCATGGAGTCTTGAAGAAGATCAGAAGTTGATTGCTTATATTAACCGATACGGCATCTGGAACTGGTCTCATATGCCCAAATTTGCTGGTAAGTGATAGATCTATACACATCTATACGTAATTAATCCCTTGACGGATCATAAAAGAAAAGACATTCACTGATGCCAAGGGATTCGGTGATAGTTAGTTTTCTAATAATGGTTTGGTTCTATGGTTATATGATATTAATATAACATGATTTCTTATATCTTTTATTTTTTCGATCTTTAGGGTTGTCGAGAAGTGGGAAGAGTTGCAGACTTCGGTGGATGAATTATCTGAAACCTAACATAAAGAGAGGAAACTTCTCTAAGGAAGAAGAAGAAATCATACTACATTCTCACTCACTTCTTGGCAATAGGTATGCATAATATTAATCAATGGTTTATTTCAAAATCCATAAAATAACTAGCATTTTCTTGTTATATCAATTAAGTACCTAAAGTTGTTTTAGTTATACAGTACTTCAAATTTATTAATCTTATTCGTTTATGCATAGATTGAATCCGTAATTACATTAATATATAATCTATGAATTAAGTTTTTAAGTTTATTTGAGTTAATTTAAAAATTATACATATGTTTGAATAAGTCGATTAAACACTAAAGAGTACATAAACATTCGAAAAGCATTTAAGGCTTGATCAGTAGTTCAAAAAAATTGTATAGTGAAACCTTCGAGGCGGTATAGTAGTAAACATCTGATTTTTAATTACTAATTGGACAATTCTCTAACCCACCTTCATTAATCTAATATTTCCATAGAATTTATCTAGACACTTTTAGCAATGGGGTATGGTTAATTAAGTACATCAAATACAGATGTCTTAATCAATAATTAAACAAACCCTCTAACCCACCTTCATTAATCTAATATTTCCAAAGAGCTTATCTAAAACACTTTTAGCAATGGGATATTGTTAATTAAGTACATCAAATATTAATCTATGTCCTCGTTTCATTAATCTATTCACAGATGGTCTGCAATAGCAACAAGACTTCCAGGTAGGACTGATAACGAAATCAAGAATTACTGGCACACTCATCTCAAGAAACGTACAACACACAAACAGGTGCATGAAACAACCAACTCAAATGATTCAAACACATCATCCGCATTCGAACCCAATGATAACAACACGCGACAACAGGCTAATCAAGTAACTAATATTATCGCGATTCAGTCCTCAACTACTTTTGAGGATGATAGTTCTTCATCAACTAGCACCACTTCTTCCATAGAGCAAGAAGTTGACATTAAAGACAACTACTATGATATAGGATCCCCAGGAACCGTTGAAGATCTTCAATGGTTTTGGAAACAACTTTGCCCGATCGAAAACTTGGAGGTTGGAAACAATCATGATCAAGACGCGTTTTTTGATTCGGTTTTTCAAGACTCATTCCATGATTCAGTCAGTCTTTACAGCTTATACAGCCATGAGTTTGGCATCTAGAGTGGTTAACTCGAATGGCGTCCGATCTCGCGTGTAGGTGTTAACTTGTAGGTTGTTTTATACCGGATATAATTATCAACCTGCAACTTCAATCATGTATATTTTCCGAGGTCTGAGATGCTTAAGTTTTTCCTTTTGAATGAGATGCATTGTACATATAAAACCAAGGTAATGGAATAAGTAGCTTGTTGGAGCGATATTTTCACAACACAACTCTTTTTAATGCATTTTTGATTGTTGGAAACTATTTAACCTTATGTAAAAGTTAAGAGTATAGCTTTTTATTCTTCTTATTTATTTCTCCCCTATCTCTTAACACTACTAAAAAAACTAACATTTGTGAACGAAAGAACAGTTATGAAAATTATGTGATCTGCGAGGTAATCTAAAGAGTTGCAAAATCAACAATCGCAATGACGCAATCATCACACAAAAAGGTGAGCAAAATTTACAACCGTATAGATTTGGTTGTAAAAGTATATTTTGATAAATATAAGCAACTGAAATTAAATTATAACAACTCATCACATATTTAACTAGCCACAAGGATTTTGCTTTCGTGTACGGCACAAATAACTAATTTTCTAGTAGTGAAATAAAAAAACAAACTTGTAGTTTTTAGGATTTAATAAAAATGTTTTAAAAGAAACCACGAGATT
This sequence comes from Flaveria ramosissima, assembly GCA_025215565.1. Classification (NCBI taxonomy): domain Eukaryota; kingdom Viridiplantae; phylum Streptophyta; class Magnoliopsida; order Asterales; family Asteraceae; genus Flaveria; species Flaveria ramosissima. Next base: position 41,188,200 of record CM046032.1, on the reverse strand, counting down.
TAATAAGGACGAACATACAATTATTTTAATCCTACTTCTAAAATTATACTATTGTTCATCGTAAGATTCAAACACTTAACCTTATGAGAAAAAAACATCACTATACATACCCACCGGATACAACTAAACTGCAAATCATACGGAGAAAAACCTTAATTGATAACCCTTGAGAGGTAGAGGTGTACAAACCAGTTTTTTTACCCAAACCGGTTCGGGTTCAACACCGAATTGGTTTTTTGGTCGTGGGGTCAAACCGGTTTTTGTTCAAACCGGTTCGGGTTACAAACCGGTTTGGCTCACCGGATATTGAAACCTGTCAAACCGATTCGGACCGGTTTGAAACCGGTTTTTTTTAATTAACCAGTTTTAGAACCGGTTTAACGAGTATTTAACTATTGAAACCGTTTATAAACCGGTTTTGAGGGTGGGTTTACCAAACCGGTATACAAAGCGACGGTCTGGGTCGGTTTGAGACCGGTTTGGGCAAAACCGGTTTTTCTTTAAAACCGGTTCCGTTTTTTTTGGCCGAACCGGTTTTTTTGCCATGTCTATTGAGAGGTGGGAAGGTGAAGTGGATATTTTAGATTGATGTAAGTTAGAAGTTTGAAATATCTCGAACTCTTAACCCACGTACACCGTGAGGTCTGAAAATCATTTTTGAAAAGAACACAGAATATATTCTTGAAAATTGCATTCAAATATTGTAATTTCGTTTTTAATTACAAGTACTAGTGCTAGTCTTTGTCTCATGATGATCAAAGATTAACTTAGGGAGTTGATAAGTTAAAGCCACTTTAGTTGACCATTGCCTACACATACGACTTTAGTACTTGTTAGTATACAAACCTAATACTTAATGTTATTTTATGAAGGGAAAAGACGCTAAAGATGTGTACCAAGGCTAGACATGTATTAAGGAAGAGATCAAGCAAATAGACAGAAAAAAGAATTCGTATCACTATAGTGATTGGTTGTATAGTTTAAACGTTACTCCGTCATCCAGGACACATTAAATTATGTCGCACAATATCTTAGCGAAAATTGTAATGGTATGATCATATGGTAAGGATCTCAGTATCAGTCATTTTGATTGAGGTAAACATACAAGATAAACAACTCAAGGTAAATATTCAATCATTACGCCTTTTTTTTAAATCCTTAGATTTTTTTGAACATAAATCTAGCAAAAAGTTAGAGAACAAAGAGATATAGTATTGACAATTAGACCTAAACGCAAACTACACCAATTCTCCAACTTTAGATCTCGAGTTTTGCTTTTCTTTTTTACCCAAAGGAAGCCATGAGATTTTACATCTTCGATTGTTATGGATATGCAAGGCTTCACCTGCGTAAACTTTGTTATTTCTAACTCTTCAAATGCCTCATAATGTAGTGAGAAAAATTGATTTAAATGTTTTTTCATCGTATAGGAGAGATGTCACAGGTCGCTTTCAAGACTAATATCTGAGATCGCATTAACTTGGAATGTAGGGAATTTGCACCAATGCCTTATGATGGACAAGATTGTGTTTGCAGAACTGCAACTTGCAAATAAGGTCAACCATTTCCTATTGTAAACCACAAAGCAGGCATGAACACGAAGCGGCATTCACCATACCTTTTAATAACTCCCAAGATACCACTGATCTGTTTTGAATCACTCTATAGTCAAAGAACTTATCTTGTTTAGTACCCATTTATCTTAGTAAAAAGTAGCATCAATTTGGCATCTTAATTTGTGATAGGTTCAAATGGATCGATCTGTGTTAATGATGAACTACAATTAACAATAATATGCACAAAGTAATCAACTAAGCATATTATCAAAAAAATTCATAGTGATTTTATTGATATTAGCAAAGGATTACAAGTACAGAATGAGAGAGTTCTATTGCAAAAGTCTACCCTGCAAAATACAAATAATCCTATATATACTAATACAAGAAACAAAAAAACATATATTTACACAATAAATCACTATACTATGACAAAAATAAACTAAAAACTAATGCTAATCTTTAAGGCTCCAACAATACTCCCCCTAATATTTGCATTTGTCTTCAGTCAAAAAAAAAAAATCTTCAGGCTCTTCTTTGATCTTAAACATTGGCTTCTCTTTGTATAGATTCAGTTCTCTCAGAGCTTTCTTTATTGAAGATTTGAACTTTTCAGCTAATTTCCCTTGCTCGGGTTTTGAGTCATTCGTTTTGATTTTTATAGAATCCATCACCTGCAAAGTCTCCTTAGACAATGTTGCTATATCAACATTTGCATAAAATTCAAGTAGATCAGTTTGATCTTTCACATGCACCTCTAATACTCCTTTACTTGATATTCTCATGAACTCTATGTTATGTATATCTTTCTTTACAATGTTTGCATATGCCAGAGCTTTCCTCAAAGAAATCCGCTCCATGATTGCATTCATTACTTTGATGCTCGTCATAAAGTACTTTCTATAATTTTCAGCTTCAACTGATGACACTTACTCAAATCTCTTATTAGACAAAAATGAGATGTAGCTTCGATGTAATAACTTCAGCTCAAATACTCCAAATAAGCTTATCAAGTCTTTCTCCCAATCATCTTCATCTCTCACCAGCTTCAAATGAAATGAATCAGAATCATAAAACCATCTCTTGATTGGTTTTGATGTTTGAGTACCATCAATTACTTTCAAACCAGGATTGGTTACTTTTTCAAAGTATTGATCTCCAATTGCTTCTATATATTTATCAGCTATTTTTGATCTAGATTCACCTTTCTTCTCATCTCTCCTCAGTGTGTCAAAATAAGCCTTGTCCTCTTGATCACATCTTGTTTGTAGAAAAGATGGCATTCGGGTGATTCCTCTATCCAGTAACTTCACAAAGTTCTCTCCTCTAGTAGCTTTGGATGGGTTAATGAGAGGTAACTTATGTAATTCCTTCAAATCTTGTACTGGCAAAGTAACTATACTCGAGTAAAAATGATACACATCACATATAGCATTTACTCGTTTTATCAAGAAAGCATCAAACACCTCATCATACTTCCAAGTAACTATATTTACATCCTTTGTTTTATCAGGCACAATCATAGCATTCAAAATCTCATATATAGATTGTCCTGTTTGTAACACATTCCTCACTAAATCTCCAGCAGGTCTTGCTTTGTTCCATAATTGCTTTTGATCCAAATCAACTCTATAGGCTTGCTGCTCAGTGTTTGGAAACATTCTCATTAATTCTTTCCTTCTTTCATGTGTTCTTCTCACTAGCTCCATGGATTTTATCTCTTGAGGATTTAGAATCTTAGTTCTCTTGTAATCTCTAGATACTAAGGATTATCCATGTCTAGTACTATCATTTTGTTATAGATCTTCTCAGTTTGTTAAAAACTTCTCACCAACTTTCTTAATGATTCTCCTTGCAATCTTTTTAGTCTTTTCCAAGGATAATTCCTTGATTGCAAACACATCCTCAATGCAAGAATACTCATATCATCAGGATCAGGATGGTGCAATTCCTTCTCAGGAATATCATCTATGTTTATACTTTCACTCATAGGTGCCCATTCACCATGTTCTAGAATTATTTCATTTGGATCAACAGGTGCTGATGATTCTGCTATCATACACTTTTCATATTCTTCGTTGATCTGAGACACAGTTAATCCATCTAAGAAAACTGTATTGTACTTCTGTCTGACCAGATAATTATATATGTCTTCAAAGTCTAATGGAATTGGAACATCTTCATTCACAGTCATCATTGGTGAGTCAACTCCTTCACTAATATCTTCATCTTCTAGGATTTCATTATACCATTCATCAGGAAAATCAGAATCAAGATCATCAAGTGCTTCTATTTGTTGTTATGCTTCTTCTTCTTCAACATGCAATGTATCTTCAGCAGTCTTTTGAGCTTTTCACTTTGATACTAATTCAATTTCAACTTCATCTAGCTTTCTTTTTCCTTTCTCAGCTTCTCTATACTTTCCATATAACCTGTGGTTCTGGTTCATTATCTTTTTCATTCAAAGGTGCTTCAGCTTCTTTCTCTTTCTCTTGTACATTCTTTCTCAATTTCTCTATCTCTTCATTAAGTTCTTTAATCTTTCCTTCTAAATCAACAATCAATTTATCTTTCTTTTCAGTTTCAACCTTCAACACATCATTCTTATCTTGAAGTTTCTTTATCCTTTCATCTTGATCAACTATTTTTGCTTTTAAGTCATCAACTACTTCCTCATCATTATCATTCTCAGTTTGAACACACACATCACTAGTTTGTTTCAAAACTGATTCATTCATCATCATAAATTGTTGTTCTTGAATTTGACTTGGAGATTGTACACCAGAACTTACATTCTTTGTAATAGGCTTAGCTAACATAGCATCCATAAATTCAAAATCAAATGTTTGATTTTGATTAATATTAGCATCATCAGCTTCATCATTCACGTCATTACCAATCTCTCTTTCTTCATCATTCATCTCATTATCATCTTCATCATGATCAACAGTTTCATCTCTTTGATCAGATACAGTCTCTTCACTATCCATTTCCTGATCAACTTCTTCTTCATTTCCTCTAATGTCACCTCCTTGATTGTCTTCATCATCACTATCATCATCGTCTGAAGAACTATCATCATCGTCTGAAGAACTATCATCATTATCTGAAGAATTATCATCATTATCTTTTTCTTCTTCATTCTCATCTTCATCATCTTCTTCTTCTACAATTTCTTCAATCACATCTTCTATAAGATCATTTGGATCCACTGGTTCTCCTTCAATCAAATAAAAGTGTTGTTGATGAATATCAACCTCATCCATAGAAACATTCCTCATGTACTCAAATAAAAGAACATTTGGAGCTCCAGTAATAACTGCCAATCTCTTATAAATAATCTCAAACATATGTTCAAGCTCAAGTGTGTCACTTACTACACCATGAACATACATGTCTGGATGTTCTTCATTTATAATCAATTGAAGAAATCTTGGATACATCAAATACTTGTTCCTTTTCCCCTTTTCTAAATTGAAGATGAATCCATTCATAATTCATTTAGCCATGTTAAATCTCCTGTTTGTGGCTAAAGCAATGATTAGAGAAGCAATGTCCACTGGGAATGAATTCCTTCCAACACTTCTCTTGGACATACAATGTTGGAATATGTAGCATAGTAACTTCCAATGATTATAAACCCTTTCCCTGAAGAATTGTTTCTTAGGGAAGTTATCTGGGTGTCCCATCAACATGAAAACTTCTCTACATTCATCAAATGTGTATTCAGCTAGATCTTGAGGTTCATTCTCTCCCAGTCTAAGAGCAACCCTGATTTCCTGCTTAGAGACCTCTATCATTCTATCATTAGTAACAAAACCCCTAAGAACTATATGCCCATCATCATCTCTTTCCATCTCAGTTGTTCTCCAGAACTTCTTTATCAGTCTAGCATTGATAACTAGGCGTGCACACATAGCATAAACATACTTAGTCCTTAGAATGAATCTAATCATCTCTTCATAGCCAGATGCTTCTCTAACATTTTCATCCAGAAAAACTGCAACATTATGCTTTGGCTCAAACTTTAATTTAGCCATCTGAAATTTACAAAGAAACAACAATAAGTATGAAGGAAATTTATTAATATAACTCTCAAAATATTTTGTTAGTTTCATATTCAAAAATTTTGAAAATATTCTAAATGTTCAACACACTTGATTTTTCAATTTTTTTAATACAAATTAATCATTCTTATGAATTTTTAACAATTTTATATCAAGATATAATACCTTCATTATTTTAAGTTTTTACTTAACTGATTTTATGTTTTAAAATTTGATTATGTGTATTTTTGAAAATAGTTCTAAGTGTTTAAAAGCTTACTGACTTTTGTGGTTAATCAAATTTTAACATATATAATCAATTAAGTAACTTGTTTCTTGTTAATTTTAAATGATTTGATAAGTTTTTAATGATTTTCAATCAAATTTATCTGAAAAATTCAATTTGACGATTCAATTCTTATTCAAATTTTTATTATTATTTATCACAGATAACCTCAAGAATCATTTGACAACTTTTGTGATGAAATTCAAATTTATTGATGTTAAACAGGTCGAAACCATGTATTAACAAAAATATCAGATTCAATTTTGAACAAACAATCCCTTTTTATCAACAATTTTCAATTTGATCAAGTTCTTAGGTTTCAAAAGCCCAAATAGGGTTCAAACGCCTATTATGATGTGATGATTAAGGACATTAAAGAGATGAAATATGTTCAACATGATGTTTAGAATCACTAATTATACCTTTAAATGTAAACAATCTCAGTTAATCAATCTAAACAAAGTGAATAATGCGAGTCGAAAGACCAAGTGTAAGAACAGAGTGTAAACTGAGTGAAAATGTTCGAATGAAATGAATTCTGTCAAGTGTTGAATTTATATAAGTGTGAAAAACCCTTGGACGCATTGCAACCGTGTAGGCGCATGACCACTGTTGAGACGCATGAGGTTTAGACGCATTGGCACTATACAGGCGCATTACTCTTGTTCAGGCGCATGAGACTTAGACGCATGAGTTACACTTGGTCAATTTTTATAAAAGGACTTAGGTGCATTTGCACTGTTCAGGCGCATGATCCCTGTTTAGACGCATGAGCACTGTTCAGGCGCATAACCTATCCGGAAACGCCTAACACTTTTAACAAAAACATGAACCCTCAGTTAGTATAAGAACTGTTTGGGCGCATAGGCTTTCAAGATCCCACGCTTGGTTTATTTTTACCATGAAATGACTGGCACTGTTTAGGCGCATGACATTTTGTAAAACGCCCAAAACTTAACCAAATTTTTTAGACTCATGACTACTGTTTAGGCGCATGAGTTGGAATCAAAACGCCCAATACTTGTCTTAAAACTGAAAATTCACCATGCTTCTAAACTTGGACTTATGGTCACTATTTAGACACATGAGAATCATTTCATACTTCAAACACTTAAGCTTTTTCACCAATAAATATTTAAACTCTGATTTTAAAAAGATTCATTGTTCTTCATGAAATAGTCAACCATCGGTCAATTTTTGACTTTGACTTTTTGACCACACATAAATTTTGACTTTTTGACTTTATTAAAAACAATTTTATTTTCTCACTCAAACTTTTAACTTTTATTTTTCAATTAAATTCTCATCATTTTAGTCTCAATCATTTTGAATTTTTCAAGATTTTAAATAATCTCAACTCAATCATTTGCATGTAGCTTTTCCATATTTCAAATCAAAAACAATTTTAAATTTTTTTATTAGGTTCATTTTTGAATCATATCAAACACACATAGTTGAAAATTTAGCATCATCTTTTTCAACTTTTATTTTGATTTTCTCTTTATCAAATTTTACTTCCCCTAAACTTTTAAGTTTACAAACTTAGAAGTTTATATGATTGGAAATTGAGAAAAACAACCATTATCAACATGCCTGCACACAAGAAACATACAAAAATCAAAATAAAGTAGAATAAAAAATACTACTAGATGTACACTGAATCATATGCCTGCAGCGAGATCATATCAGAGAATAATCAGCACATTAAAATAAAAAAAATTATGACTAGTCATGGATACTGATTAAATCCTGATCATGTGTGTTCCAGGTCAGCATTACTGCAGCAAAGGAGACACAAGATCTAAGGATATACAATGAGTACTTTGGTAAAAGTATCAACACACTTACTTTTTCAATTCTTGGATTGTTAAGGTTTTATTAGACATGATATTATGGAACCCACACTTAGACTTAGAGAGTACGAACCTCGTCAAGGTATGCAATCAAGCACTTATTCTCAGCTTAATTACCTGACATATATGTATAACCAGATCCCATGTTTAGGTCAATGAGAGAATCATTATGGTAAAACCATTTGATAATCTCTGAGAAAACCACCATGGACAAGCCATTAGGTAATCCCTGAATCTGTTTCATAAAGAATTGGATATATATATGATTCATAAGAATCGGAGGACATCCATTATTGGACTTTTGAAAGGATCGTGCACATTGGCATCTTTTGCATCAGGTGAGAATATCCAGGTCTGTAATGACTTACAACAGAGGATACCTCGTCACTTCAAGTCTATGATGACTCATAACAGAGAAGTGAACAGATGCAGTAAACAGATCTTATGGTTATTCATATCACCTTTAGGTGTGAGTTTGTGACTTGATAAGCAATCAATCAGAAAAGTCAACACCACTCATAAGAACTAAGATGAATACCCACAAATACATAATGATTTAGTTAAATCACAAGAATCTACTTTTTCAGTATAATTGCATGATTATACCAGCACATCATATCTGATCACGTCAGACTTTATTATCAAGTGAAGAATGCAACTAATTACATCTGATGTACTATCATTTCTCACATGTTGTAAAGGTAGATTCAATCCTAAAGAAAGAAAACATCTAAACTATATTTTTGTATTTTCCTTTTATATTTTACTATATTGAATTTTTCAATTTCTAATTTTGTATTTGCTTTTTCATTTAGCACACACACACACAATATTTACTATCAGGCAGTCAACCTTGATGATTTTCCTTTCGAGTTGTTTATGAAAAGGAGGGAGGGTTATTATCATTTTGATGAAACAAAATCATTTTTCAACATGATTAATAAGGCCAATAGACTCAACCAGATACTCAAACCTTCCTGGTAGAAAGGCTTTAGTAAACAGGTCAGCTAATTGTTTGTTAGTTGAAATTTGAATCAAAATGATTAAACCTTTTTCAGAGTTATCTCTGAGAAAATGATATCAAATTTCGATATGCTTTGTTTTTTAATGTTGAACAGGATTAGCTGTTATAAACATAGCACTAGTGTTATCAATATATATAGGATTTTTAAGAAAATTGAACCCGTAATCCAGCAGTTGGTTTTGTAACCAAAGGATTTGAGAACATCCTGCTGACGCAGCTATGTACTCAGCTTCTGCAGTTGAGCAGAGACATTTGTTTGTTTCTTACACTGCCATGAGACTAATTTCGGACCCAAAAACTGACAACCACCCGTAGTAGATTTTCTATCTTGACTACATCCCCCATAATCACTGTTAGTATATCCATGTAACTCGAAGTTTCCTTCATAAGGATACCATAACCCTAGAGCTGGTTTTCCTTTGAGATATCTGAATATGCGTTTGACTGTGATTAGGTGAGATTCCTTCGGGTCTGATTGATACTTGGCACATACACAAAAATCATACATTATGTTAGGTCTAGATGCAGTAAGATACATAAGAACCAATCATAGATCTGTATAATGTTTGGTCGATAGATTTTCCTTTCGGATTAGGATCAATCTTGGTATTAACGTCAGTTGGAGTTCTGATAGATTGACAATCTTGCAGTTTGAATTTCTTCAATAACTTATCAACAAACTTCTCTTGGTTGATAAAAATACTATCTGCAAATTGTTTTACTTGCAATCCAAAGAAGAAGTTGATTTCTCCCACAGAACTCATCTGGAAACGTGATTTCATAATCTCTTCAAATTCTGAGCACAGTTTTGGACTGGTTGAACCAAATATGATATCGTCCACATACACTTGTACACATAAGAGATCATTTGCATCCTTCTTGATGAATAAAGTTGGATCAATTTTCCCTCTTGTGTATCCGTGTTGTATCAAATCTGGGACAATGTCTCATACCAGATTCTTGGAGCTTGATATAGACCATATAATGCTTTGCTTAGCTTGTACACACGATGAGGAAATTCAGTATCTTCAAAACCTTGAGGTTGCTTGACATACACATCATCGGTGATTGGTCCATACAAAAATGCACCTTTAACATCCATTTGGTACACCTTGAATTTCATATAAGAAGCATATGCCAGGAAGACACGAATTGCTTTGAGTCTTGCAACTGGAGCAAAGACTTCCTCATAATCAATTCCTTCCTCCTGGGTGTAACCTTGTGCTACAAGCCTTGCTTTGTTTTGAACAACTATTCCTCGATCATCTGATTTGTTTCTGAACAACCGTTTGGTGCCAATGACATTCTCTCCTTCAGGCAAATCCACAAGCTACCACATTTCCTATTTACGGAATTGAAGTAACTCTTCTTGTATAGCCTCAATCCAACTATTGTCCTGTAAAGCTTCAGTGATGTTTTTAGGGACAATTTGAGAAAGACAACACGAGTATAAGCAAATGTTTTCTTGCTTAGTATGACTTCTCGTAGTTCTCTCATTCAAAGGACCAATAATCTGTGAGATGGGATGTCTCTTATGAATACGCGTAGTTGGGATCTCGTCTTCTTGAACATTCACCTCTAGATTGGTTTGGTTCAAGTCAGAGAGGCTAATGCAACAAGTTTGAAGAATGTGAAGTGAAATTTGGAACTTGAGTTGGGGAGTTGATGAAATAAGCAAGCTTATCATTTAAATCTATATCTCCCAATACAAATGAAGTTCCAGACTCAGGTTGTTGAATTTCTGGTCCATCATTAGGAATTGGTTAAGAAACATCAGAATTTGCATATTCGAGGTGTTGCTCATTAATTTGTTGCTCATGAACATCTGAACTGAATAAAGAATCTCTCACAAACGAGAAAAACGGATAGTCCGGGCTTGAATCATTCATATCGTCAGAGTCTGAATCATCACTAAAGGATCCAAGATCTCCTACATGTTTCCTGTGAACACAAGGAGAGTCAAACAGATTAGAATTGAGTGAATTTGACAATGAATCTAAATCAAATAACCATGCTAGACCATTTGCAACAGATGGAAATGAATTTGTAAGGAATTTAACATTGAAAGTTTCAATAATAACATTCGTCTTAGAGTTATAAACTCTATATGCTTTAGAAGCTGACGAATATCCAAGAAAGAATCCGTCATCAGACTTTGCATCAAATTTGCCTAGCTGATCATTTGAGTTTAGAATCAAAACTGGACAACCAAATGATTTAAGAAAATCTATGTTTGGTTTCCTGCCAAACATCAACTCATAAGGAGTTTTCTGTTTGTCTTTCACCAATAGAGTACGATTCGAAATGAAACATGCAGTTGATATGGCTTCATCCCAGAAAGTGATAGGAATTATAGCATCTGCTAACATTGCACGGGCTGCCTCAATCAATGTTCGGTTCTTCCTTTCTGCAACTCCATTTTGTTGAGGAGTTCTTGGAGCACTAAACTGATGAGCTATCCCTTTCCCTGCACAGAACATGTCAACATTAGCATTCTTGAATTATGTTTCATTATCACTCCTAATTATTTTGACTCTTTGATCAAGTTGATTTTCTACTTTAGTGATAAACTCTTTTAGTAACTCAGCCGTTTCAGATTTTGCACGTAAAAAGAAAACCCAAGAAAATCTTGTATAGTCATCAATGATAACCAGACAATATGATTTCTTTCCAATACTTTGTATATTTACTGGACCAAATAAATCCATGTGTAACATCTGCAAAGGCTTGGAGTTTGAGTTTATAAGTTTGGACTTATAAGACGCCCTGTGTTGCTTCCCTTTCAAACAAGCTTTACAGAGATCTGTTGTAGCAAACTTCATTGATGGAATTCCCACAACATGATTTCCTGCTACAAGTTTGTTCATTTTTTTGAAGTTTGAATGCCCTAAACGTCTATGCCAAAGCTGGCTTTCATCATTTGAAGCATGAGCAATGAGACAAGTTGTTTCAGTTGAAGGATCAACGTGAGACATATCTAGACTTTATCAAAACTTATAACTCCGTTAGATACCGTTCCTTCTCCGGTTATCTTTCCACCTGCATCTCCACCGAAAGCTACATGTGCACCATCTTTTGTCTTAAAGTCTTGTAACAAGGCTTGGTTGCCTGTCATATGCCGGCTATACCCACCGTCAACATACCATGTATTCATTGGTCTTTTTGGGCGTATCTGAATTTCAAAGACATTTAAGATGATTTATCAACCCAAGCCGAGATGGTCTTGGGCTTGCCATATTTATCCACAATAGTAAATTGCTTGAAATGGAGTTTGTGTAAATCATGTTTCTTTTGAAATTTAGGATTTTCAAATCCTCTTTGAAAAACTATCTGATTATCGTTTCTTTGTTTTAACCTCAGAGCATTAAACCGATTCTCAAGATCCTCATTAAGATAATTTGAACCATCATTTGAAACATTCTTTGAAAAAATTTTCTTGTTAAATGTTTCATTTTTCATTCGCACTGAACGAGGAATGAATTTTCCTTGATTGTACTGCTATGATCTGACAGTATACTGATTATCATAATCTGAATTGATTCTTCCGAGAGATCTCAAGCCTAAAGAAGGTTGTTTTGATAATCCTTGAAAACCAAAATTTTGATTTTTTTGAAATCTTTGATTACAAAATCTTTCCAAGGCGAGCTCTTTCTAAAGAAGCAATCTTCAGTATTATGATTTTTTTCATCACACAAGGCATATTATTTATTGAAATAACAATCAGCCATTGAGTGATTTGTCATATCACAAATATGATAGTACTTGTTAAAATAACACTCAAATATGATATGATTGTACATATGACATATGTCACAGTATCTTTGTGGCTGTTTGAACAACATTTGCTTAACCCTAGATGTGGAAGCCACATTAGATCCTTGTCTAGATTTAGGCGTAGTAAGGTTAAACTGTTGTTTTGACTGTGTAAGTTTGGTTTTTTGATTTTTAGGATTTGGACTTTTAACATGTTCACAATTTTATAACTCCTTAGATTCAAATTTTTTATGAACAGTGGAAGACTTCGGACCTGAACCTGTTTTCATATCAGAGTTAGATTTGATCTTAGGTTTTGATGTTGTTTTAGAGATTGTGTTCATGTCAAAGGTTCCTACTGACACAAACTTTACTGGTTTAATTTGACTTGTTTGATTGATTGGTTCAAACTGTTTGGCTTTAGAAGATGCTTTTCTTCTTCTTTGATTTCTTGATCTTGATGAAGTTTTAGTGCTTTGGGTTTTGATAGAATCTTGAGAAGATTCTTTTTCAGATTCTTTTAATTTTTGATCAATAAGGTTTGTTTCAGAAGAGGTTAAATCATCAGAACATAAAGTCTCTGCTTTCTCTTCTTTAGATTTCCCTTTTAACTTGTTATCCTCTTTTTCGAGTTCACCTTTCTCAAAAACACATTCACCCTTTAGAACAAATAGCTTTTTATTCTTTTGTCGAGGTTCATAAGATTTGATTTTAATTGGATGACCATTTTTTATCTTCTCTGAATCTTTCTTTTCACATATTTCAATGTTTATCTTTTCGATTTCACTCTTGACATCATATTGAACATTTCTTTTCTTTTCTTGAAATTCTTTAAGCTTAGCTTTATTCTCTGGTGAATGATCATGGGTATTAAAGTTTTCAGGTAAGGTATTTGAGATTGATTCAGGCATAGGTTTATGAGTGAATCCTAAACTTGTTTTATCTTTATCTTTTCTACCATCACTAACTGCTCAACAATAGTTTTTGAGCTTTTCACTTTGGCTAAATCGATTTGAGTTGCTGCATGAGCCAATTTTTCTTGTTCAAGGGTTTTTGACATCTCTTTAAATTGTTTCTTGACAAGTTCAAGTTCTTTTAAAGTTTTGTTCCAAGAAGTTTGAAAAGATATGATTTATCATCAGAAATTTTATGATTTGCTTTCAGGTTACTGTGCATTAATTCTTCTTGTTTCAGTTTATCACATATTTTGAATGAGTAGGTTCTATAGTGTTCTACTTGTTCAAAACATATTTTAGTGCACATTTTCTCCCTTACTTCCACTGGAATTTCCAGATAAGAGTTTGAAGATTCAGTGTCAGTTTCAGATGAAGAGTTTACAACCTTGGGTTGTTCAGAATGTGCCATAAGAGCAACTTCTTCAGAATCTTCCTTTGGATCTGATTTGTCACTCCAGTCATAGTCTTCCTCATTGTCTGAATCTCCTTGTGTTTTTGGATCATTATCTTCAGACCAATCTTCAGTGTTGATCTCTGCAACAAGTGCTAGACCTAAAGTAAGATCTTCAGTAAATTGATCTGCATAAGCACTCCAATCATAACCATCCTTAATGCTGACTACTAATGCTTTCTTTGGTTCTTCAGTGGTCTTTGATTCTTCCTTCAGTTCTAGTATTGGTAGACTCTGATAAGGTTTCTGAAATGTCTTCTGAGTCTGTTGATGATACCTCTGACTGTTAGAGCTACTTTGACCATTTCCTCCTTTAGTTCTTGGAGCTTTGCACTCTCTAGAAAAATGGCCATAACTATTACAGTTAAAACACCTGGACTTTGACTTATCAAAGCCAACTGTTTTATCTGCACTTGGCTTATAGTTTCTATTCACATATGAATGCTTTTGTGTTCTATAAGCTATCATCACCATTTGCCAATTGAGATCCATTTCTTCAACGTCATCTGGATCCATCTCAAACAAATCCTGCAAAATTAAATCAACTTGTTTTAAATGACTTCCCTGGTATGCTTGAAAACTTGCCATAAAGGCTGTAAATGTAGATTTGGACTCTTCATCCTGTAAAAGGATATTTATAACATATTTAACTTAGCTAGGGTTAGCAGAGTTAGAAGATGGAGTCTCATTTTGAGTTTTAGGCATTTGAGATTTTGGAGAAGACTGTGGTTGTGACTGAGTTGGGTAGACAGGTGTGCTAGTAAAGAATCCTGCTCCCACAAACAGATCACCCTCATCTTCTGGAGTAGCTTCATCCTTAGCAAGAAAAGCATTCTCTACAGTATTTGCTGGAGAAGCAACATACTTATATTGAGAAGTAGATGCAGCTCTATCATTATTTTTTGAGCTTTCATAAATTTCCACTGACTCAATCTTTGCAATTAACAGATCAAGATCCAGGGAAAACTTTTCAGTATGTTTTAACAAAGTTACTGTTTGTTTCCAAGATGATAGAAGTGCATTTAGAAGTCTATCATTTAGGTCTTTAAGATCATTCTTAATCCCTAAAGTTGACATTTCTGTGATAAGTTGCACAAATCTGTTCATCATCTGGTTTATAGTTTCTCCAGAGATATGCTCAAACAATTCAAGTTGCCTTTTTAACTTCTGTCTTTTGAGATCTTGAATCTCTTTTCCTCCTTCACATATAACTTTCAAAGCTTTATATAAGGTGTACCCAGTTTGATAATTCTCAAGCCTTGATAGTACTTCTAAAGGCAACCTTTTACACATGAGAGAATATGCTTTAACATCATTATTCACCTTCTTCAGATCATCCCCATGTAATCCATCTTCTGAATAAGGCTCTAGAGTATCTTTTGTGTATACAAAACCATCAGGACCATCAGTAGTAACAGGGATGTAAGGTCCTTTCTCAATTGATTTCCATAAATCAGTATCAATTAAGTTTAAGTGATGTTTCAGCCTGAGTGATCAATTCTTGAAGTCAGCTTTGTTCTTTAACTTTGGTACTCTATTCTCTGAATCTTCAGACTTTACCATGTTTAAGTTTTTGAATTTAAGAAAATATACTATTTTTGTTGTTTTAAAGATTTAAATGAAAAAAATATTTTTGTATTTTTAATTTTTTGAAAATTTTTGTAAGTGTTAGAAGAAAAGTCTGAATCTGATGCGCCTGAATAGTTGAGAAGCGCCCAACTTGACTTAGAAACGCCTAAGGGATTGCCTTAGTGAATTCTGAAATGCCCAAGTGTAGAAACGCCTGAACAGTATCAAAACGTCCAAACAGTTCCAAAGCGCCTAAACAATGATGAAGCGCCTGAATAGTTTCAAAACGCCTAATACTTAGTTTCTGAAAAACGTCCAAATAGTACTAAAACGCTTATAAACAGTGTCAAAACGTCCACTCTGAATACGCCTAAATAGTGCTAAAGTGTTTGAACAGTGTTCATGCGCCTAAACACTTGATTTTCCAGATGATTTCAACACTCCAAACGCCTAATTCATCTTCTTCGTAACAACCTGATCTTAACAAACATTTCAAACTTAATTAATTGATCTGAAACTCTTCAATCAAGTGTGAAATACACCGAATATCAATCCTTTAACATCAATTTCCTTCAATTAACAACAAATAATCAGAATTTTGTATAATTTTTTGTTCGACTTTTGAAGAACAGTTCGAACTCAAATCTGACAAAAATTCAGATCTGATGATGTTAACTCACTCGATTGTGATTCAAATAATGTTTCTAGTGTTGAAACACAACATTCAACAATCTATTGATTAATTGCTATAAAAAACACAGATTCAAGTGATTCACAGGCTCGAATCACTGAACCGAAAGCTCTGATACCATTTGATAGGTTCAAATGGATCGATCTGTGTTAATGATGAACTACAATTGACAATAATATGCACAAAGTAATCAAGTAAGCAAATTATTAGAAAAATTATAATGATTTCATTGATATTAACAAAGGATTACAAGTACAGAATGAGAGAGTTCTATTGCAAAAGGCTACCCTGCAAAATACAAATAATCCTATATATATTAATACAAGAAACAAAGGAACATATATTTACACAATAAGTCCCTATACTATGACAAAAACAAACTAAAAACTAATGCTAATCTTTAAGGCTCCAACAAATTGCTTGTAATAACATGTAGGGAGAGAACAAAAAAAAACTTGGATGAGCCAAGGGCCCATTCTCAACAATCAATAGACGAGTTTAGATTACACAATAAGAGAGTTCATTCATACTTTGTGGCTTGGTTCATCATCCATGATTAAGAATTGATTATGACGTTTGATGAGGATGGAATTTTTCAATTACTTTACACCATTTTTTTTTTGTTCATACATAACCAAGAATAACACGCCTACGGCACGCTTTGGGGACAATTCACAGCCCAAAAGTCTAGCCAAAATGCAATACTATTACCCTCCCCAATCGAGCCTTTCATAGCTTCTAAGGTCGATTAGTAATTTAGATAAATCTTTTTGGTATATTCCCATATTTGCTTACAACATAGCCCCCTTTCAAACTTTATACATCTACCACCATTTTAAAATTTGGATCAAATTTGCTTCCAACAAAGTACTTATCCCACACCCACAAACTTATTTGGAGCTATAATCTTTCTTAACTTATCCCACACCCACAAACTTATTTGGAGCCATAATCTTTTCCTATTTCACCCAACAAATATTTTTAATTCTCATGTTGGGTTATTGAAGAAACTTCTGCCAATTTTTCTGTTTTTTTTCAAGTTGTGTTCCCGATTTCATTTATAGAGAGAAAAAGGAAAGCAAAAGAAAAGAAAAAAAATAGTAGTCTTCAAGGTTTTTTTTCTTGAAAGGAAGTGAAATGAAAGTAAGAAACTTGTGTTCTCGAATTCACTTAAGGAAAAAAAAGATAAGGGGAGGGAAGTTGAACGCTACAATCAATCATTTCAAATTTAAAAGAAGTGGAGAAAATATAAGAAAAAGAAAGAAAAGAAAAAATAAAAGAAAGAAAACGAAATGTTTCATTTCTCTTTTCTCTTTATATAAACTTGAGAACACAACGTAGTATAGAGGAGGGTGGCTTGAATAAGGAAATTTAGAGCATGAGACTATCAACATTGTTTTAATAAAAGTTACCCTTCCTTCAAAAGCTAGACACTTTGCTTTTCATGAGGATAATTTGCTTTTAAACAAATTATTAACCAACTTCCGATGTATTATTTTATTCATATCAGCTCCGATAGCTAAACCAAAATAGAAAAATGGGAACTTACCTGCTTTGCATCTCAAGGAGTTTGCATGAATATTTGATAATTGGTTATTATGCATACATTTATAGTAGTTAATATCATGGTTTTATACACTTTATGTATCGAATGGTATTACTTTGTTACATGTTTAAAACACATGTTAAATAGAGTTCAATGGACATTATTTGGTAAGAATGAAAATATAAGCAAGAGTATGGATTAAACGGAGCTGAAAACGAAGAAAATCGAGTAGGGAAAGTTGATACCGTCTATGAAGACTGCATTGCATTACTACATCACCGTCTATGAAGACCACAAGATAGAGAGCAAGAACGTCGAGGAAGGGGGCTGTAACTTACGGCCTATGGGCCATAAGTTACGTTCCGACACGGACATTATAACTTTTTCAAATGTTGAAACCTATTTATACCTCAATCATTAAGGTTTCATGAGGACATTTCCCTATAGCCCAAGAATGATTTTCTGGACTATCTTTAGCTAAAAGAACCTCTTCTAATCATCAATTAATAATAATTCACATACTTAAGTTGAAGATTGAATAGATTATGATGAAGATGCAAGTTCTAAATCACCCGTGATCATCTCCGGATGGATGGTTTGTGATTTGATTGTGTTTGCTTATGTTTTTACCTAGTCAAGACATAAACTTGGATTGTATTTAAACTTTTTATTGTTTATGTGTTTTGAATCATGTGTTGATTAAAGAATTATGTTAGTTGATTTGGTTATTGCTTATCAAGTTATCAATTTTATGTTGTTAATCATTGAGTGGTAATTAGATTATTATCATTAATTGGTGGTTGCAAATGAAGTTTTTAGATCGTGGAATTAGTTAGTTTACTAATTAAGTTGCATAATCAGATATCGAGTTTGTAATTACCAATCAATGTATGTCATAAATAGGTTATGTCTATGCGATTTCAAGATTAGGTAAAATATAAGTCATACCTTCAATTAAATTCCTAAAACTTAGTTGTGTTCCCTTTCATTGCATTAGTTTCAAATCCAAGTCCAACTTTTTGTTTTGCTTCGTAAAGTGACCATTTCTCGCTTAAATTTATTCACCCTTAATTCGCAATCGAGTGACAATAGGAACCTAAGTTAGTTTGTTAATCAATTACACGTGACACCATCCACAGACTTCTTGTTGGATTGACACCCAACTTACCCTAACTAGTTAAGGTATTTAGACACATGAATCAAGTAAATCATCTTCTTATTTGATCGGCTCTTCGGCACCGTTCAAAAACTGAAATCAGATTGATCAACACCCTCCGGTATACATAAGTTTTTTTTGTAGATTTAGTTTAAGCCTCGAAGCTAGGTGAAAGCAACGTAGTATCGCAAGTTAGAGTAATTTGGGGGCATCGCTCTTGGTTAGAAAGATGGTGTCATTTGCGAAAAGTATATGGAAGATATTTGGCCCATTGTTAGGGGTTTGGATGCCTTGAAACACACCTAAGTGTACAACTTGATTAATCGTCACATGTAATGCTTCATTTGCCAATATATAAAAGAAGGGACACATCGGATCTCCATGACGAACACCTTTCAAAATGCAAAATTCCTTTATGGGGCACCGTTAACTAAGATGGGAGCTTTTAAGGGTTGTCGTAGGCTCACTAAATTCTTTTCGAGCGATAAACATGCCTTTATCTAACACTTTAAAGGAAAGTTCATTTGGGATAGAATTGAGATAAAAAAGTCTCGTTTAACATTGTCATACGCGTTTTCAATGTCATCTTTAAAAAAAGGACTTTAATTTTGATATTTTCACCCCAATAAGAATCTCACTAATGATTAGGGGGTGATTAGGAGTCATTGATCACCAAGCTTCATCACTTCTATTTTTTATAAAAACATCAAATTAGATTAATTGGTTTATATTCACTATGATATGGTTTATATTCATTATGATATGAGGGGTCTTTAATTTTTGCCGATGAGGATAATGAAAGAGTTGTTGCACCCCTCATTTATCATGGCGTGTTCATTGAAAAAATTAAGAAAATCAAAGTTTATTAAGACATTAGTTTGAAGGTTAATCACAATTTAGATATTTTTACGTTTTTCTGTTACAATATTAAGTAATTTTAGTATAATAACTATGATTATGCTCTAACTGACCAAGTGAAGGGTTTCTTAGGTTTGGGGCCTTCCATTATCCAAAACTTGGTAAGACTCTTGGCTTTCTCATTTCTCGAACTATGAGCTTGGTCCAAGTAGATGGAGTGTGGGATGTTTATGGTATCCACTAGTAAATACAACTCGCATCAACAAATGTAATGGATAAATAATGTTGTGTAAGGTTGTGGTTAAAGGAGTGAAAAATTGATGGGAATGACAAACAGTTTCCTAGATGTAATGGTACAAGAATAGGTAACCACAAAGAGATTAAAGTGCTATGAAAATCTTTATCAACTTGATTATCTTGTAATGGTGGGGTTAGTGGGGCTCAAATTTGTGATGGGTGTGTGCTTTATGTTGCGAGGTTTTGTGGCATGGTAGAGTTCAGGTTGGGCTACATTATTTTTACTCTTTTTTTCTGAGTAATGAGAGTAGAAGTAAAGGGGATAGGCTAACCTTGTTTTATGGGGTTCACTTGAGGTGGGTTGAGATAAGTGTTTTTATCCTAAATGGTTAAAGCTCTACTTTATTACTATTATCTCGTGGTGGTGCTCAGGTGTATTTAGACGGTTTACGCCCATTTGAAGACTCTTCCCAAATATCCTTCTATTGTTTTTTCTTGTCTGCGGACAAAGAAACGGAGTGGTTCAGTTCCAAGCTACAGATTAGCTTAAGGATCTTAAAATGGCTAAATAGGCTTTGTTGTAATATGTTTAGGAGGAAGAAATATTTGTTTTCATGTAGGTGCCATGTATGCTGAAGTGTTTCCTTTGCCCAGATTCATTGTTCGCACTGGCCCAGTTGAACTTTCTAAAGCAAGAAAGTGGGTGTTTTGGATAAAGACTAGGGGTGTGTACGGATCAGTAGGTTCTGTTTTAAAAGTTAAACTGAAACTAAAAACCGATATTTTAATTTTTAGGTGTTTACAACCGTTCGATTTTGGTGTTTTGGTTTTCACTTTTGTTTTTTTTCATGTTTATCATTCATTGGGCCAAAAATGGTCTATGTAATAACTTTACTCTCTACACTTTGGTCTCACATCATTTGTTGACATTTAGAATACAATCTATATATTTACATAGACAACTTGATATCCATATAAATTGCAATCCATAAAATACAATAATAAACAATTAAAAGACGACTTATTCTACCAATTCAATCTCTTTTAGAAATAGCATAAGTTTAATGAATAACTAATAGGTTAATCATATTTATAAGTGTATTAATATATATATGTAACTTACAAGTTCAATTATATGGTTTTGGTTTTTGCTAAATACAAACTAAAAACGAACTGAAACCATCTGTTTTTTTTTAAAAACATCAATCCAATCCATGGATTTTTGATCCCCTTCGATTTTTTCAGTTCTATTGTGTCAATTCTTTTCGGTTTAATGCACGCCTTTATCAAGACCACGGTTATATTACGGAATGTCGACGGATTTGTTTGTGGCCTGTTTGTTCATGGTCAACAGGCTCAATCTTCTTCCCAGGTTCGACCCAGCTGCTTATGTTGTAACATCTCATATTTTCCCGTTAGTGTAAAGTTACCATCGTTTGTTCGTGTAAGGACTATTTATGTTAATTATGAAATTTATGGATTTCTTATGCTTAACTTTTAATATGTCTTTAATTATTAATGAAAAAGTTAATAAACTAAGGATTGGATAATAGTAATAATAATTATAATAATAATAATAATAATAATAATAATAATAATAATAATAATAATAATAATAATAATAATAATAATAATAATAATAATAATAATAATAATAATAATAATAACAATACTAATAAGTTATAATAAAGAATAATAATATAACTAATAACGGTAATACTAATAATGACAACAATGATAACAAGAATAATTGTAACTATTATAGCAACAATAATAATCAAGCTTATGTCAATAATAATGATGATAACATTAGTAATAATAAGATTATGTATAACAATAATCTACGAGGGTTATTAAAACTTACTAATGTTTAAAACATAAAGTTTAATTGAGTTTTGGGGGTTTTAATTGCAAAATTAGAAACTTTCATTAATATGTTTATACATAAAATGATAAATAATAAACTAGAGGGACCATTTGTGTAACATTTTAAAAACCCAAACCCCCTTCCCCTCTCTCTCCCGCTTTTCCGGCGACCTCGCCGGCCGGCCTCCGGCCAAGTCCGGCGAGGCTCCAAACGCACTAGAACCCCTCAAATTCGACCCCAAATCGTTACCAATCGGTTCACGAGCCTAACTCGACTCCTTTAATACACATTAATTCGTGTTTAAGCCGGTTATGGATGTCGATTTAACTTAGTAACCGACGACATCAAGTTCACAACCGTTTGACAATTAAAACCTTATAATAATTCAATTAATCGAACATACACAATCACTTAACTATCTCTAGTCTATTCTCATTGCCAATTTCTCCTGAAACACTCAAAATCACCAAAAACAAACTTCCTCTTCGTCGTGACCTGCAACTTGATCAAAATCGACCTTCCGAGCATTATTAACTGCAATTGATCGAGGGCTTTGCATCAAGAACCCCACCCGAAGCTATCCTTAAGTTTAATTCGATTGTTTTCAGCGTTTGAATCACGAACCAACTTCACCTTGGTCACGGCTATTCCTATCACCATCTTCATCGAATCCAAACTCAAACACGTAAGTTTTCCAAACATCATTATAATCGGTTTGACATGAGGAACAAAAGCCCTAAACTTAATTTGATTGATAACATTGTATTGATGTTCAATTTGATTCAAGAAGAAACTAGGGTTCTTGGGAAATTGGGTATTTCTGGATGTTTTGTTTTTAACATTTAAAACCCATGTTATAACGCGGCTGGAAGCCTGGTTCACTGGTTAAGACATTGTTGCCCCATACCTGAGGTCACGGGTTCGAAACCCGGGCACCTCATGTAATTTTTTTAAAGCCTTTTTGGCCTTAAATTAATTATAGAAAATTTATAATAATTATAAAAATAACTTTTATAAACCCCAAATATTTTTGAGGTCATCTAAATATTTTTTAAAAATTTATTCTTGTAAAACATTTTTATATTTTAATATAAAATTATCTACAAATGTTATAATTAAACATTCTTATAAAAATTAGATTGTTATATAATACTTAAAGGTATTAAATTAATATTAGACCTTATGTATAAGGATTTATCATGATAATCATAGAATTTAAATATAATTTTATAAATAAAATCACAAGTTATTTACAAAGGATCAATTTTCTTAAAAATAAATTTTATAAATTTCGTAAATGGTATTTTTATAAGAATTTACTAACTTTATAAAAATCCCCAAATCCTAGTACCCTAGTTCAAATTAAATCGTTAACCTTATTATTAACTTAAAACTTGTAAATATATACATATTTAGGTACATCGTGAAGGTTTATTTTGGAACGTCGCTTATTATTCATATTAAACATCTCTTATATACTTATTGAACATATGAGTTTCCTTGTCCTCTTTTTACTTTATTTCACACTATTTTGGGGTGAAACATGATACTTATACATCATACACTTATAATCGTTTGAGACTTGTAAAGCACTTGCAATTCAACTTATTATTTTGTCATGGTTATTTGTGTTTTGTAAGTGATTATATGAGATACATAGTTTGTTTACAATCATTAACTATTGCTAGCCTGGCGACGTCTTAGATCTTTGGGCCTGACAAGCCTATTTGGTGCTAAAGCCGAGGTATTGCCGGCTCCTGATGACGTATGCTTGTTCATCATGGGAACCAAATACACTTAGCCAATCTTTTATACTTGTAATCAAGTCGAGGTTTGGTTGTAACGATATGTGTTCTATAACCTTACTTGCTTATGACCTATGACATGAATTGCTACTTGTAACCTTTTTCATATTATGTATGAAAACCTTGGAAACTCACCAACTATTTTTAGTTGACTCTTATTTTATCATGTTTCAGGAAATCCCCAAGTTTAAAGTGGACTTGAAGCTTGCAATGAAACTAGGACTTGGACCTAGTTAAATAAATAAATTGTTATGTTATGTTTTGAGTTATGTTTGAACTTATTTCTTGTTTGAGACTTATGGTTGTATTTCATTTTAAGACTTATGATAAATAATATTTGCAATTTAATATAGCGTTATGTGGCTGTGAACAATCTTAACCCTCACATCTCGACAATTCCGCCGTCAAGGTTGGGGTGTGACAGATTGGTATCAGAGCCCATAACTATAGGGATTTAGGTTATTAGAAATGGTGACCTAGACTATAGCTTATGCATGAACCTCATAGAATAATATTTATATTCTTGGAAATATATATATTGTTACATGCTACATAATGCTATACCTTACTTATGTGCAACTTGATGCCTTAGCATAGGTTTGCCTTGTAATTGTTTAAACTTTGTTACTCGTCTCCCTAAACTTACCTTTGACACTTTGACTCTCCCCAACAAATGAAACTTCTTAATCTTATTCTCGAAGACACGAGGAATTGTATACTTATGCTTATGACTTGGATCCTTAGACTTATGTCTACCTATGTTAAATCTCATCAAGGTTTTGATTTCATGAACCTAAGAAATTTTTGTGACACATAGACACCTGTATTCTGGATTTCCTGGCAAAAGGCCCTCGGGCTAAGGCAAGCATATCGCATAAATCCTACGGGACTAGTTATGCTTACCTGGGGATTTCTGGGATGAGTGATAAACTATGGTCAACATACACAAATTTCTAAGGCAAGTGGGTCAACTTACCTTGACGTGTCAACGTTTCCAAATGGTAATGCGTTACCAAATGGAACCATTCCATGTGCCTTACAACTTTTACCTTATCCTTGTTGAATTATGATCCTTGTTAATCCAATTCTCATATCTAACTCATTTTGTATATTCCAGCATGTCTCGTCATCATGGAAAGCGTGGAAGTTCCGATCGTAAGTTAGCCGCCATGATTGCTCGACAAATGGCTGCTGTCATCCCGACCATGGTTGCTGAACTTAATAGCACCTTAATGACCAACGCTAGCAACAATGGAAATGGTCATGGAGAGAATAGCAACAACCAAAACGGGAACAACCAACACGGGAACAATCAAACCTGCACTTTCAAACACTTTAGCTCTTGCAAGCCCACTAGTTTTAGTGGCAAGGAAGGAGCCACTGGTCTTCTTGAGTGGTTCGAAAGCATGGAGAATACTTTTATCAATTGTGAGTGTCCCGAGACGCTCAAGGTTCGTTATGCTACTAGTGTGCTCCAACAAAGGGCACTTACCTGGTGGAATAGCGAGAAGAGAAATCGTGATCCTGAAGCTGTGCTAGCACTTACCAGGGAAGAGTTCAAGAACATCGCCATAGCGAAGTTCTGCCCAAGAAGTGAATTGCAAAAGTTGGAAGAAGAGTTTTGGAACTTGAAGCAAAATGATGGTGATCATTTGGCCTACTCAACTAGGCATCATGAGTTGAGTATATTGCTGCCTCACATGGTCGACACTGTCCCCCGTAACATTGAGAAGTTCATTAAGGGTGTACCACCCCAAATTCAAGATGCTGTGGTGGGTAGCCGACCCACAACCTTGGAAGAAGCCATTACTATCACCGCTCAACTCACCGAGAACCATATACGAGCGGGCACCATGTCTGTGAAGGGTGCAAAGAAGGTAGAGAAGACGGCTACCGAGACGGTTAAGGAGACCAAAGCTGAACCGTCTTACAACAACAACAACAACAAGAAGCGCAAGTTCACACCAGCGCGTAACTATGCTGTGGCTGCACCCAAACAACCCCAAAGACAACTTGTACCTGCGGCTGCACCTGTGGCACAAGTGCCTGGGGCTAGGGCTTATGCTGGTCCTCAGCCTATGTGCAACATTTGTAGGTACCATCACCCGGGAAATCAACCCTGCCGTATCTGTACTTTATGCGGTAAATATGGTCACTTGGTGGCGACTTGTCACCGTGCACCTAACAACGCCGTCGTGGTCACAAGCCGTGTTTGCTACAACTGTGGGGAACCTGGTCATTTCCGCCCACAATGTCCTCGTCTTGTGGGTAATGTACCACAAGCCCGAGGACGTGCTTTCAACATCAACGCAAATCAAGCACAAGCAAACAACGATGTGGTGAATGGTATGTTAACTTACCTTTAACTTTCGTGACCTAATTCTTTTCATGTGTTACCTATGTCGTTAAATACCTTTAAAATTGAACAGATATGTTCCTTATTAATAAAACTTATGCCTATGTCCTATTTGATTCTGGAGCCGATAAGAGTTTTGTTTCGTTAGAGTTTGAACCCATACTTGCTAAGCCACATACGAAACTAGAAAGACCTCTTACCATTGAAGTTGCCGATGGAGAACCGATCACCATTGACGTGATTATTCGTGATTGCATCTTAAGTCTTGACACGCATGATTTTCTTATCGATCTTATCCCTATGAAACTTGGAAGCTTCGACGTCATTATTGGTATGGATTGGTTAGCCAAACACCATGCCGAGATCATTTGTTTCGAGAAGTGCATTCGTATACCGTTACCCTCTGGAGATACTTTGAAAGTGTTCGGTGAAAAATCTTCCAAAGGACTTAAACTCATGTCTTGCACTCAAGCCCGAAAGTGCTTAAGCAAGAAGTATATGGCTTTCTTGGCTTACGTGGTCAACACGAAAGTCAAAGGGAAAGAGCTTAAGGATGTCCCTATCGTACGAGACTTTCCTGAAGTATTTCCCGATGACCTTAGTGGTTTACCTCCCGTGCGTGAAGTCGAGTTTAAAATTGACTTGATACCGGGAGCAAACCCCGTGGCTAAGTCACCATATCGGCTTGCACCATCGGAAATGCAAGAACTCTCTAGTCAACTTCAAGAGCTATCCAAGAAGGGTTTCATCCGTCCTAGTTCTTCGCCTTGGGGTGCACCTGTTCTTTTCGTGAAGAAGAAAGATGGATCGTTTCGTATGTGCATCGATTATCGTGAGCTTAACAAGCTTACCATCAAGAACCGTTATCCTCTTCCTCGTATCGATTATTTGTTTGACCAACTTCAAGGAGCTGCTATTTTCTCGAAGATTGATTTACGTTCTGGCTATCATCAATTGCGAGTCCATGATGATGATATCCCAAAGACCGCTTTCCGTACTCGTTATGGGCACTATGAGTTTATGGTGATGCCTTTTGGTTTAACCAATGCTCCTGCTGTCTTCATGGATCTCATGAACTGAGTATGCAAGCCTTATCTAGACAAGTTTGTGATCGTCTTCATTGATGACATACTTATCTATTCTAAGTCCAACACCGATCATGAACTGCATTTGAGATTGGTTCTTGAGTTGTTAAAGAAAGAACAATTGTACGCGAAGTTCTCGAAGTGTGATTTCTGGCTTGAGGAAGTTCAATTTCTAGGACACGTGGTGAATAGCCAAGGAATTCACGTTGATCCTGCAAAGGTGGAAGCTGTGAAAAATTGGTGTGTTCCTACAACTCCTACCGAAGTTCGTTCTTTTCTTGGTCTTGCTGGTTACTATCGGCGGTTCATTGCCAACTTCTCGAGGATCGCGAAACCGCTCACTACTTTGACACAAAAGAATAAACCATTCGAGTGGGGTTCCGAGCAAGAAGAAGCTTTTGAAGCGTTAAAGCATAAGTTGTGCAATGCTCCTATCTTGACCCTACCCGATGGAAACGACGATTTCACTGTGTATTGTGATGCATCTAAACAAGGCCTTGGTTGTGTTCTCATGCAACGAGGGAAGGTCATAGCTTATGCATCGAGACAATTGAAGGTTCACGAGGTGAATTACACAACACACGATCTCGAGCTTGGTGTTGTTGTCTTTGCTTTGAAGATTTGGAGACACTACCTGTATGGTATGCAATGTATAGTCTACACCGATCACAAAAGCCTTCAACACGTTTTTAATCAAAAAGATCTCAACATGAGACAACGTCGTTAGGTGGAGTTGATTAGTGATTACGATTGTGACATTCGTTACCATCCTGGTAAAGCAAATGTTGTAGCCGATGCACTAAGCCGAAAGATTCACAACAAGGTGATCTCACTCCAAGAAATTCGCGATCGACGTCAATGGTTTGACACTTTGGGTGAGTTCGATACTGAGATCCGACTTGATGTCAACGAGACCACCGTACTGTTACAAAATTTGAGAATAGATAGTGACATCGAGTCTAGTATCTTGGAGGCTCAACAAATGGTGCAACAAGAAGGAAGAATGAAGGATGAACTGGAGCATAATCTTATAACCCGATTGGAAACGAAACCCAATGGGTTAATGTACTTCGCCAATCGAATTTGGATTCCAAATCGCGATAAGCTTCGTACCTTAATTATGAACGAAGCTCATCAAACTCGTTATTCTATTCATCCTGGTTCCGATAAGATGTACATGGACCTACGTGGTCAATATTGGTGGCCTGGAATGAAGAAAGACATAGTGACTTATGTAGCTAAGTCCCTCGCATGTACGAAGGTTAAAGCCAAACATCAACGTCCAAGTGGATTACTTGAGCAACCCGAGATCCCTATGTGGAAGTAGGAACACATATCCATGGACTTCATAACTAAGCTACCCCGAACCTCCCGAGGACATGATAGCATATGGGTGATCGTGGACCGATTGACCAAGTCGGCACATTTTATACCCATACGTGACACTTACAAGACATCAAAGTTAGCTCGTATATACGTTGATGAGATTGTAAGTCGTCATGGGGTACCTCTGCACATCATATCCGACCGAGATGCTCGCTTCACTTCACACTTTTGGTCGTCTATGCAAGAACTCTTGGGTACTCAACTGGATCTAAGCACGGCTTACCATCCTCAAACTGATGGTCAAACCGAGCGAACGATCCAAACCTTGGAGGATTTGCTACGCCTTTGTGTTCTTGACTTTGGTGGTGATTGGGATACGCATCTACCGCTTGCTGAATTTTCGTATAACAATAGTTACCACTCGAGTATCAAGATGGCACCGTTTGAAGCACTTTATGGTCGTAAATGTCGTTCACCGATCTGTTGGACCGACATCGGTGAAAACTTCATCACTGGTCCTGAACTTATACAAGAGACGACCGATAAAGTTTCTATCATTCGTAAGAACCTTGAAGTGGCGAGAAGTCGTCAAAAGAGCTATGCTGACAAGCGACGTAAGCCATTGGAATTTCAAGTTGGGGAGATGGTTCTTCATAAGGTTTCACCGTGGAAAGGTGTGGTTCGCTTTGGAAAGAAGGGCAAACTGGCTCCAGGATTTGTAGGACCTTTTAAAATCCTGAAAAGGATTGGGAAAGTGGCTTATAAACTAGAGCTACCTTCCGACCTTAGTGGAGTTCATCCCGTGTTCCACGTCTCAAATTTGAGAAAGTATTTGGCTGACGAAAGTCTGCATGTTCCGTTGGAAGACATCCAGATTGACGAGTCATTGCATTTTGTCGAGAAACCTGTTGAAATCATTGATCGCATAATGAAGAAGACTAGAACCACAACAACCCCAATCGTCAAGGTTCGTTGGGAAAATAAACGTGACGCTGAATTTACTTGGGAACGTGAGGAGCACATGAAGAAGAAATACCCGTTCTTATTTGTATAGTTTCATTTCTTTTAATTTCGGGACGAAATTCTTTTAAGTTGGGGAGACTGTAACATCTCATATTTTCCCGTTAGTATAAAGTTACCATCGTTTGTTCGTGTAAGGACTATTTATGTTAATTATGAAATTTATGGATTTCTTATGCTTAACTTTTAATATGTCTTTAATTATTAATGAAAAAGTTAATAAACTAAGGATTGGATAATAGTAATAATTATAATAATTATAATAATAATAATAATAATAATAATAATAATAATAATAATAATAATAATAATAATAATAATAATAATAATAATAATAATAATAATAATAATAATAATAATAACAATACTAATAAGTTATAATAAAGAATAATAATATAACTAATAACGGTAATACTAATAATGACAACAATGATAACAAGAATAATTGTAACTATTATAGCAACAATAATAATCAAGCTTATGTCAATAATAATGATGATAACATTAGTAATAATAAGATTATGTATAACAATAATCTATGAGGGTTATTAAAACTTACTAATGTTTAAAACATAAAGTTTAATTGAGTTTTGGGGGTTTTAATTGCAAAATTAGAAACTTTCATTAATATGTTTATACATAAAATGATAAATTATAAACTAGAGGGACCATTTGTGTAACAATTTAAAAACCCAAACCCCCTTCCCCTCTCTCTCCCGCTTTTCCGGCGACCTCGCCGGCCGGCCTCCGGCCAAGTCCGGCGAAGCTCCAAACGGACTAGAACCCCTCAAATTCGACCCCAAATCGTTACCAATCGGTTCACGAGCCTAACTCGACTCCTTTAATACACATTAATTCGTGTTTAAGCCGGTTATGGATGTCGATTTAACTTGGTAACCGACGACATCAAGTTCACAACCGTTTAACAATTAAAACCTCATAATAATTCAATTAATCGAACATACACAATCACTTAACTATCTCTAGTCTATTCTCATTGCTAATTTCTCCTGAAACACTCAAAATCACCAAAAACAAACTTCCTCTTCGTCGTGACCTGCAACTTGATCAAAATCGACCTTCCGAGCATTATTAACTGCAATTGATCGAGGGCTTTGCATCAAGAACCCCACCCGAAGCTATCCTTAAGTTTAATTCGATTGTTTTCAGCGTTTGAATCACGAACCAACTTCACCTTGGTCGCGGCTATTCCTATCACCATCTTCATCGAATCCAAACTCAAACACGTAAGTTTCCCACATCATTATAATCGGTTTGACATGAGGAACAAAAGCCCTAAACTTAATTTGATTGATAACATTGTATTGATGTTCAATTTGATTCAAGAAGAAACTAGGGTTCTTGGGAAATTGGGTATTTCTGGATGTTTTGTTTTTAACATTTAAAACCCATGTTATAACGCGGCTGGAAGCATGGTTCACTGGTTAAGACATTGTTGCCCCATACATGAGGTCACGGGTTCGAAACCCGGGCACCTCATGTAATTTTTTTAAAGCCTTTTTGGCCTTAAATTAAATATAGAAAATTTATAATAATTATAAAAAATAACTTTTATAAACCCCAAATATTTTTGAGGTCATCTAAATATTTTTTAAAATTTATTCTTGTAAAACATTTTTGTATTTTAATATAAAATTATTTACAAATGTTATAATTAAACATTCTTATAAAAATTAGATTGTTATATATTACTTAAAGGTATTAAATTAATATCAGACCTTATGATTAAGGATTTATCATGATAATCATAGAATTTAAATATAATTTTATAAATAAAATCACAAGTTATTTAAAAAGGATCAATTTCCTTAAAAATAAATTTTATAAATTTCGTAAATGGTATTTTTATAAGAATTTACTAACTTTATAAAAATCCCCAAATCCTAGTACCCTAGTTCAAATTAAATCGTTAACCTTATTATTAACTTAAAACTTGTAAATATATACATATTTAGGTACATCGTGAAGGTTTATTTTGGAACGTCGCTTATTATTCATATTAAACATCTCTTATATACTTATTGAACATGTGAGTTTCCTTGTCCCCTTTTTACTTTATTTCACACTATTTTGGGGTGAAACATGATACTTATACATCATACACTTATAAACGTTTGAGACTTGTAAAGCACTTGCAATTCAACTTATTATTTTGTCATGGTTATTTGTGTTTTGTAAGTGATTATATGAGATACATAGTTTGTTTACAATCATTAACTATTGCTAGCCTGGCGACGTCTTAGATCTTTGGGTCTGACAAGCCTATTTGGTGCTAAAGCCGAGGTATTGCCGGCTCCTGATGACGTATGCTTGTTCATCATGGGAACCAAATACACTTAGCCAATCTTTTATACTTGTAATCAAGTCGAGGTTTGGTTGTAACGATATGTGTTCTATTACCTTACTTGCTTATGACCTATGACATGAATTGCTACTTGTAACCTTTTTCATATTATGTATGAAAACCTTGGAAACTCACCAACTATTTTTAGTTGACCCTTATTTTATCATGTTTCAGGAAATCCCCAAGTTTAAAGTGGACTTGAAGCTTGCAATGAAACTAGGACTTGGACCTAGTTAAATAAATTAATTGTTATGTTATGTTTTGAGTTATGTTTGAAATTATTTCTTGTTTGAGACTTATGGTTGTATTTCATTTTAAGACTTATGATAAATAATATTTGTAATTTAATATAACGTTATGTGGCTGTGAACAATCTTAACCCTCACATCTCGACGATTCCGCCGTCAAGGTTGGGGTGTGACATATGTTTCCATGCTATTTGCACCCACTAGAGTAAGCCCAATAGTTGGTGGGTTATTGACTAGTATTAATTCTATCAATTTAATATAGATTTTGACTTTTGAGGTTTACTGATTTTTCTTTATGGTGAATGGCCCAAGATTTCACTTTTAAAACCCAAACTTGGTTAAATCTTGCTACTCGAAATTTCTTTGATCCATAGTTGATGTTGTTGGGTCTCAGTTATGTCACTTGTATAGATGGTTTGACGACCGATATAACTCGATGATCATTATGCGTCCGCAATGTGTAATCGGGGATAGGGACATTAACTATGATTAGGCCACATGCCAAGTTTCTACTATGGTGTTGTTGATCTCTATATGGTTGGGCCAATGATGTTAGTGAGAAGGATATGAAGACAACTTGGGTGATAAAAGACTATTAACAACTCAGTTAAGTTTTTATGAAGGGATTAAAATGTTATTTCTTTTAAAGAATATTGAACAACTCAGTTAATTCTGATGATCTATGTATCTTCATGAGTCGATTACCTTTTGTGTTTTGTTATTGTAAGCGAGTCCTGTAAACTCGTTTTTTTCTTAAAGAATGAAAATCATAAGGGACCCGCTACTTGAATAACACAAAAAATGACAATCACAAAATCAAATATGGGCCTACTTTGACCAGAAAAACACTCTACCTCACGTCTTAGTTATATTTTTTATTAACGGCAAACGAATAATTTTTAAGCCCGGTCATCCGGGTAAACCCATTGGCGAAAGACCACTCACGCCCGCGAACGCAAACATCGCTGGTGACCCGACTCACCCACTATTCCAAGGCGCACCCACCACTCAAAGGCACACTGTGATAAAACCCCTGGTCCACTTGAAGCATATTGCACCAAATGAGACTCCAACCCATGACTTCCACTTTAGAAAGTCATAAGGTGTCTCCTCCTAAACTAGTTGATCTGTGACTCATTGGCATGTCTTCGTTATATGACTTCACGTTAAACGAACAACGACCACCAAATTCAGCAGCCACTTCATCTTTTTCTTTAGGAAGTATGCTATATCACCATCCCCTCAGTTTACAATTAGGGCCGTAAACGAGTCAAGTCAATCGAGCTAAACAAGGATGGGCTCAGGTTTGCGTTGTTTAAAAATTTATATTTATATTTTTATTGGTTTTAATATAAAAAAAATAAAATCCTAGTTATACCGAATGTCTCCACCTACATACCTTATTTGATCAATTTCAACTTTAGTTTATAATAAACCTTGACAAACTTCTTAATTTTTATGTTAATCATATTTTTAGTTTATGTTAAGTTTGTGTTGAAGCTTGAAAAACTTTTATTTGTGTCCATTTATGTTCATGAACATGTGTTTATGTCCATTTTAATTTGTTTGTGATAATTTATGTTTGGTAAGTGTTCGTAAACAGTTTATAAACAGCTTATTTCCTTAATGAACATACACGAATAAGTAATTTGTTTGATGGGTGTTTATGAACAATTAATGAACAACTCCTTAATTATTTGTGTTCGTTTGATTTGTTTATAGCTATAATGAAAACAATATGTTAATTTAATATTTTAATACTAGCAAGACACAAGCTCACATAGATCAATTTTTTTTCACATAGATCATTTAAATAGTTCGTTAACTTTTAGTTGCAAGCCGCCCACAAGTTAAATATTATGTCAATTTATGTTCACGAACATGTGTTTGTGTTCATTTGTCTTTGTTTATGATAATTTATGTTTGGTAAATGTTCGTAAACGGTTAATAAACAACGTATTTCCTTAATAAAAGTACGCGAACAAGTAACTTGTTCGATGGGTGTTTGTGAACAATTTATAAACTTTTTTACTTCTTAATTTCTCTATAACAGCTCTTTAATTATTTGTTTTCGTTTGATTCGTTTGGCCTTAATGAAAACGGTATGTTAATTTAATATTTTAATACAAGCAAGACAAAAGCTCACATAGATCATTAAATAGTTGGTTAACTTTTTATTGCAAGCCGCCCACAAGTTAAATTGAAAAAAAATATTGTGAAATTAGAAGACTTTGTGGCTTGTTGCACGTAGATCTAGAAGAAGGCTTTGTGGCTTGTTGATAGGGCTATGTAAATTTGGTTGACGCTCAAACCTCGACTGAAAATACTTAAAAATTCGTTTGTTCGATTTTGGTTCAGTTGTAAACGAGCCGAGTTGTTCGGTTCGGTTTGTAAATGAACCGAGCATGAGCAAAGTAAGCTTGCTTGTTGCTAAGAGCGTGAATTAATGAAACGTAAAAATTTTCAAGTCCCTTAAATTTCTAATCGTTGTCATCATAATTTATTTAGTTTAGTGTTAAAACTTAAGTGTGCTTTGAATTTGTTTTTTATTAAACTTATATTATTGTTTAGTTAGAGTTGTAACTTTTAAATACTTGAAATAATGATAATTTTGATTTTTTAAATTAATTTTAGTTTAAAACCAAGCCAAATAGAGTAGAACCGTGCGCTCGGTTATAAATCGAAACGAGTTCGAGCATAAACATTCTATTTGTTTTTTTAAATCCAAACGCCAAACGGAACCGAGCAGCTTGGTTTGTAAATGAACCGAGTTCGAGTGAGCATTAGTTCTGTTTGGTTCGTGAACAGCCCTACCTGGGATGACTACCTTGAACACATGAACATGACATAATTGTTAATTAAGCTTCTTTAGAATTATTCTTCTAAGAGTAAATCACACGAAAAATCTTTAGGGTTTGCACATATTACTACTTTTAAAATTTAAAGATGCAGACCTGAACTTGACATGATCTACACACTTGTAGTCCCCAATGCTAATAGAGGTTAATTTTTTATGTTAAATCAATGTAAAATTACAAAATTTAAATTTAAAAATAATAATAATAAAAAGACCAACGAATATTAAATATTAAATACAATCTAACTCACTCACCCAATGTTTTGGAGACCGGATCGGACCGGCCGGTTCGACCGGGGATCGGTCCGGTGGCCAGTCCAGTCTGCTATGATTCGGTTTTGAGAGGTCGAACCGGCCGGTTCGTCCCGAACCGCTGGTCGGACCGGAAAACCGAACCGGTTCGGACCGGTTTTTGGTACTTTTTTTTATTTTAATGAGTAAAAACGGGGTGTTAAACCATAAATTAGTAGGTTGTATATACAAATATAGTTAAATTTTTATATAACTATAATATACATATATAAATCATATATAAATCATATATAAATTACTTATATTTAATTACATATATAAATATATATAAATATAGTTAAATCCGGTCCAACCGGTTCGACCGGTCCGACCACCGAACCAGTAAGGTGTCCGGTTCGACGTCCGATCCGGTTCTGAAAACATTGATTAATACTATTAAAAACAAATCTGATCAAATGTAGTATATTTTTACTTTACCGCTCATTTTAACCATAACTTAATTTTACAGTTCATATTTTTATCATTTTGAGTTTTTCTATTGAAAATCTTTTGTGTTTATTAATGCTTATTTTCATAATAATGTGAAATCATTTTCTTACACTTAATATACTCTTATAACGTTTTTATTTTTGCATACGTTGTTTGTTGTTGTTGTGTTCTTGTTGTTGGTGCTTGTGGTGCTGCTGTTGTTTATTTTAATATGATTATAATCACTTACAATAATTTACGTCTTGCTGCTATAACTGTCGACGAATACTTGGGGACATAACATTCCATGGAACCTTTAACATGCCATCAGGGCCGGCTCAATATTTTTAGGGGCCTAAAGCGAGTTCTAAAATTGGGTCCTTCTTCGTAAAAATAACTACAATCCTAACACGATGAATACAATGAAAATAGCTTTTGTTAAAAAAATGACTTCTAATCTACTTGTAATCCCTTTAATATATATGTATATTGCTTGATTTCAAGCGTTGAAAACTAAAAAAAAGACGATACATCCTACCAACATGTCATCGCTTAAAACATAATAAGATTAGCTTATAAGCATTAAAAATCAGTCCTACTAGTCCAATAATTATTAATTTATCATATCATCCTAATTATTAATCCAACTTAAGCAGTGGCTGAGCTAAAAGATAAGTTCAGGGGTAACGTATAATTTTTTTACCGTAAACGCAGTGGCAGAACCAGGAATTATTTACTACGGGGTCACTACTTTTTAATAATTAGCTTCTAACGAAACAACATAAAAATTTTTTGGTTGTTCGATTGGGTCGAGTCGGATCGGGTCGGAATAGACGTAAGTAAATTGCATGTAAAAAAACTTACATTTTACAATAGTCCGTACGCGTTTTCATCTTTTGATGCTTTTTTTTCCACTGCAAAAAAATTCATGTTCTCTAAATTTCAAGTTTAAACAATAACTAGAATCATTAAATTAAACATAAAATGCCTGTGATATAGAGCATTCATAGTAGATTCATACACTCTTTACATCACCTATATTTATTTTATTATCATTTACTTTTAAAATTGAGTTTTAATAAAATTTTATAGAAGTTTGAATATGAGCCATACTATCATCATTCTAACAACATTCATAAGGTTTTGATACAAATTGTCAAGGTTTTTAAACAAGAAACAACTAAAACATCAATTATTTTATTTTCTTTCTTCTTTTTTTTTTTACATAAAAGAATAAATAAAATGTGTATAACCATTGAAAACAGGTATTGTTTTGTTATATTATATACTACTATTAAGCTCACTCGAGTTGCAATAGAATGTGCAAAACCATGCCAAGTAATATTAATGACACACCACTGGCGGTGACCACCAACAATGAAGAAACTAATAAAACAAAAAATAAATAAATCGAAAGAAAAGTAGACATAAAAATATTGAACCATACATTTACGCAAGCAAAAAATAAAAAAATAAGTTAATTGATCTAGGACCAACCCGTTATGACGTGACCGTTAAACTAGAAAACATAAGTGAAAAAACGTTGAACCACACACGCACGTTGCGGCGTGTTAACTCGTAAAATTTAGACCGAAATGTATAACGAAAAATTTGAAAGTATAGAACAAAGTTAAAAGTAAAAAGAAATATTAAGGCTAATTTATAAAAGATGTAAAAGTATTGAGTAAAAAAAAAGGTTAGATATTGAAAAAAAAGTGGATACATCACATAAAGCACATAATACAACTTATAATACATACAAATAAGTAGTATATATATAATTTTTTTTGGGCTTATTATTCTATTGGGTTGGATAATGGGTATTTTGAGTTTTTATGTTATTTGGTAATGGGTAATGGGTAGTGGTTATTTATGTTTTTATAGAATGTATTGTTTTTTTATAAATTATTAGACTTTTATTTTTAAAATTAAAACTTTCTATAAAGTGTTGAGTTTAAAACTTTTTTAGGGGTAACATAAATTTTTCTCAGGGTAACGTTATTTCTTATAAGTGGTAACGTAAAACCGAAACTTTCTTTTTACATAAAACCGTAAAAAAAATTTTACACTACCCGTAACAAGTTGAGGGGTAGCGGAGGCTACCCCTCAATTACAAATATGTCCGCCCATGAACCTAAGTAGTGTTGCACAAAAGGCTACCCCTCAATTACAAATATGTCTGCCCATCAAAGCACATGAAATCATGTAAAAGTTCCCTTCACATTGAGCACTAAGCCACTAATCATACTTGAATGCATATGATAACTACTTGATATCAAGAATAAACAACCTTCATGAAAATGCAATTAGCATAGGTTCACACATCTGGAAAATCTCTTCTACAAACCAACATTAAACACTAAACTTAAAGTGTATTTGATAGTTATATCATCAAAAGTAATAGGCCACAATAGCAGCACACAATATAAATAAAATACCACCATTAACATTTAAACATACCTGACTTGTAATCACCGTAGGTTGGACCATAAATGTTAAATGTATGGGTCTAGGTTTCTTCCATCATCGTGATTGTCTTTAAACACCCCTAAAACACATAGATCACAAAAATTTCTTTATATATACACACAGCAAAATAAAAAAAAAACAAGAATGCAGAGAGTGAGTTATAGTGGATTGATTTCCTCTAATGTAACCTTGAGCGGAATAAGAGCAGGTGTCACTCAAGAACACCTCAAGCTTACCTTTTTTCATCAAGGTGTAGCCGCTAACACCAACAAAGAGTAGACCTACCAGAAAATTATGTGATTCTAGCACTTCATGTTTAGTCAATTGGGCGATGGATGAGACAAGGGGAAAATGAAACGGATATCGATGGGTGAAAGAAAATCTGAAAACTCGGTCGATTGATCGTCCTCCAACTCTAGGTTGTAATTAACTATTCCAACTTACAGGGCCTGCTAGTCCAAAACTGACCAGCAAAATCCAGTATAAAATAATTCATATGAAGGTGTTAAATTTTGAGGCCCTAAAAAAATGGGGGCCCAAAGCAAGGGCTTTATTTGCTTTGCCCTTTAGGCCGGCCCTGCATGCCATAATAAGAATATTATATATTACAGGGGAATGTAGGATGATTTATTAATTGAGTCGCAATCGTTTAACAATTTGACAACGATGCTCACTTGTCATTACTAGAATTATACATACCTTCACAATTCAAAACATGCATTTTATAGTAAAAACATTCCAACACATGAATACAATCCTAACAAATTACAACATGATTTAGGAGCTGTTTGGTAGCCTCTTAATCAGCCTCTTAATGGTTCAGATGTCTGAATGGTTCAGCACTTAATGGTTCAGACTGTTTGTTTCGCGAGCACATGTCTGAATGGTTAAGAGATTTACCTCTGAATGGTTAAGCATTATATTGATGCTGAATGGTTAAGAGGTCTAATGCTGAATGGTTAAGACATATTATCTGAATTGGTCAGACATTTGTCTTTGAATAGTTAAATTATATACTAGCTCTTAATGGTTCAGACCTCTTAATGATTCAGCACTTAATGATTCAGACCTCTTATTGGTTCAGCACTTAATCATTCAGATGTTGCCAAACAGCCCCTTATACTGATAGATAACTATGTGGAGCCCACTATATATGGTAGAAAACGTATATGGTTAATAAATTTATAACAAGCTCTATTATGCCGTATCATACCAAATTATATCATCCATTAAGGATGTAAAAAAAACTAAACTAAAACGAAGCTTGTTTAAGTTCGACTCAATGTGTGCCATTACGTACATAGTAACTCCTAGCCTGCTTTTAGTCATCTAAATCCTTGTTATTTATATCAAACTGAGACCAATGATCCTTAGCCCAACTGGTTAAGGTGAGGTACGCATGACATGTAAATAAATGGGAGGTTATGGGTTCAAGTCTCACTCTAGACAAAAATGTTCAGAGTTGAGCCAGGGGGTTTTCTCAGCAATGAGTTTCCTCCTGAGGGGGTTGGGGGTGCGGTCCCGGCTGGAAAACGGATAGGTGGGCCCGATTAAGATAACATCTATCCTCCGAAGCAGGGTCGTACATTTGCCGTTCAAAAAAAAATTTATATCAAACTGAGCTTTAAAATTGATTAAAAACATGTTTTAAAAAAGAGTTGGTACTTATTTGACCACGTGTAGGGAACATGTTTTAAAACGTTCAGGTGGCTACCAATCATGACAACCAAGTTGCTCACCTGATGCCACTTGATGTCTCGAGTATCTTAATTATTTTGTTTTATTGCTAATGATAATTGATATATAGGCGGCTAAAAAAATATAAAATATCTAACCTAGTATATAACTATTAATATTAAATACTTTTTAACTGTTAGTCTCATATATAACATTCGCTGAGTGCATCACTTAACATATTTCACTACCAAACGTTAATTAGATTTAAACTAGAAATAAGCTTTTCGCGTTGCGGCGAAGGCGTAAAACCGTGTCAAATAATAAATATGTCTCACCACATCTAACGACCATAACACTGAATTGCAGTGTGTTAATACGAAGAATTTAGACCAAAACGTAAAACATAGAAAAATATAACTAAGTCGATCTAATATTCGTGCGCTGTGACGAACCCTTCAAAAGGAAAAAATAGACGTAAAAATATTGAAACACGCATGCACATTGTGTTGTGTTAATTTATCAAATTTAGAACGAAACGTAAAAATGTTGAATCACACATGCATGTTGTGTCGTATTAACTTACAAAACTTAGAACAAAACTTAAAATAAATATTTACGAAATATGAAAAATATAAGGGAACAAAGTTGAAAATATAAAAGTTGTGAGATTAAATTACAAAATATAAAGAATTTTGGATTAAAAGTAAAGAACGTCAAATTTGAGAAGTTAAAGTGTAAAAAATGGAAAACTTTGTGTTAAAAGTGAAATTCATTTTTTTTTTTGAAAAAACCCCTATGCATAAAGTACAATACTCTTATGCATAGAAGGGTTGATAATATATAACTTATAATAAAAAACTAACTATGGATACACGTGGCGTCTTTTTAGCACGTCCACCTAAGCGCCACATGTGTATTGCCACATGTCGCTACATCCTTTACTTTTGAGTTACTATAAATTTGGAAAGTATTAACTCATATCAATTACATATTAACTCATATCAATTACAATAAATATCATATTAATGATCAATTATTATTTTTAATTTGTTTGATATTTTTATAAGAAATGTTATTTATGTTAACAAATAATGATTAATTTATTAATTTTAGTATTATCGTTAAAAAATTTCGTTTTATTAAAATAAAAGGTCCTGTCATATTTTCTTTTGAAATAATATTTTTCTCTTAATTAATTTTTAAATTCATGACATTATTCATATTTTTTTATTGTTTGTGTTTAACAACATTTCATTCCTATGACTTTTACTCACCTTTTATAACTTTAAATATCATTACATATAAGTATTTACATCTTTATGAACAATTAGTTTTCAATTTTAATTGTTTCTTGTCTTAGTTACGTATTATCGTTACATACTTTAGTAGATTTTATCAAATTTGTTCATTACTTAGTATTTTTTTATGTTCAGTTGTTCTACATTCATTTGTTTCTATTGTCGAATATCGTAATTTTTTGATATCATTATATTAAAAAAATATTTTAGTTTATCTTTTCAACATCATATATATATATTTATCATATATACATTTTACTGTAATTTATTTACTCATTTTAAATATTGATCCACCCGTGTAACACACGGGTCACTAACCTAGTTAATATAATATAAATATATAAATGTAACCCTAAGAACGAACAAGGCTAGCCATCAGATTGTACTGTAGTTCTTTTATTTATGTGTAAAGAATAATATATAAAACAAAATCTATGTAAAGTATTAAGAAACTGACGAGGATTAATAAAAAAACTATTTGATAACATACATTGAACATAAGAATGAACAAAAAGCAAAAGTTGAGGAACTAATCAGATTTTATTTTATTTAACAGGAACTATATATTAATTAATTGGACTACGCATAAATATTAATTGATTTACCATATATAGAATTTACGGAAAATAATATGATTTTTTTAATTTTTGCTGTTTTTAGTAGAAAAGTAAATGGTTAAATAGAATTGAACCAATGCAAATTAATTTACATTAATTACAAATTAAACTTAATTTTTTTTATATTTTATAATAAAATATTAGTTGGTAATATTCAATATAAGTATTTAAAATAGAAGTTGGAAAAAAAGAAATAAAAGTAAAGTAAATAAAATAAAAATAAAAATAGTGAAAATTAAAAATTAACATAATTTATCTTTATTTGATGTGCGTAGACGGACGATGTTATTTACGAAAATTTTAAAGAAAATATTAAACTATGTTAGTAGATGAGAAGATCAAATATCAAAAATCACAACTTTTTAAATATTTCATATTTACTCTGACGATCAATGCTTAAAAACAAGAATGCTGAGCAATGCAATGAATGCTAATATGAAGGTAGTCTTTTTGGTGAGATGGGGGGAGGGGCCAACCGACGTCGGAACCCCACGACGGTGGGCGCGTTGTTGCCGCCGGTCCCCAACACCGCGTCATTCGGCCGTTTCATGGCATCCACATGCCGGATTGTATTCTAAAAAGTTTTCATAGCTCATTACACATATCATATCTATCCTCTATATAATTTAATAATTCTTGTTTACTCATTTTAATTATTTTTTTTCTTCCATTCACAAACCAATCACAATTAATATGTTAAAGACTGAATAGTGTGTTTTTAATCTTAAAGATTTAATTTAGTTTTCCCTAAACGATTAGAGATGAAGCATGAGGATGGAGAATGGTGTAACAATGATTTATATATAACTCAATTATATATGCACTTAGATTCTCGTGGATATCTAAACATATTTTAACGATTTGCTACTATACAGTTATGATACTATCATCGAACATATGGTATTTGATAACTCGTGGATATTAGTTAAAACGTATACGCTAGAACCGTTCGAATAAAAACTTTTATCAGATGTAGAATATTGTATTATGATTAACCTACATTATTATTTGTAAAAAATAACTCTTTAGTCACACACTTGCTTTTAGTTCCATTGAGTTATAACCATCTGTATAGATTAAAGTATATTATTTTTCAATTAAGATAATATTACTTAAATAGCATCTAGTAATACATATATAAATAGTAAATTTAAATTAAAATGTTTATTTTCAATATTATAAGTAAGGTGATATTTAATGTAGTTAAAAAAAATATTATATTATTAAATAATGTATTCATTAGAATAAGTTTATTAAATGAAGAGAAAAATATGAATGACGCATAGAACAGTTGTACCTAATGATTAAGAAGTTGTATTAGGTGTCTTAATTCTTTTGTAAA
This sequence comes from Flaveria ramosissima, assembly GCA_025215565.1. Classification (NCBI taxonomy): domain Eukaryota; kingdom Viridiplantae; phylum Streptophyta; class Magnoliopsida; order Asterales; family Asteraceae; genus Flaveria; species Flaveria ramosissima. Next base: position 41,145,166 of record CM046032.1, on the reverse strand, counting down.
ATGACACTTGTGTCTTAAGGTTTTGATATATAGTAGTATAGTGCAAATGTCCGCGCGTTATGGCGGTACAGCTGTTGCGTGATTTTTTGGAAATTCGATTTTAGTCAGTATCGGCTCGGTGTGTTACAACGTAAATTTAAAAATCAAAATATATTTATTGAAAAAATTGAATGAAAGAAACAACTACGTATATTACAAATGTCTTTAAGATAACTATATTACCCCCAACAAGATTAGTAAAAGCATGGGTGCTATTTGTGATCGGAAATCACTTATTACCTAGATTTTAGGGGGGGGGGGGAACATTATATGAATGTTAGCTTAGAGTTAAATGATCATCAGATGTAGCTTTCAGTGGTGATTTGCATAGACCGAAGAAAGTTAATGCAGAAATTGTCACCACAAATTACCATCTTGATTGTTATTGAGTTGTTAACAACCGGTAAAGGAAAGGGGAAGAGTGATTAGTGTCGCAATGAATGAATGACATTTAAAGTAAATGGCGATTTTCTTTGGCCACGTGTATATGTTTTAGCATATGTATTATAAGCATCATATGTTATACTTTATTGTAATGGCATAAATAGAATAAAATGGTTAATTTTTTAAAATTTAAGCATGACATTTCATATGGGTGTCTTAATCCATATGTAAAATTATCATTCTATCATCCTTTTACTTTTATTATAAAAGATATAGATAAATATTAAAATTATTAAACTCATAATATGCCCATAGAAAAATATTAATATTATAGCTATTATATATATGAAATTATATATAAGCTATATATTTATATATTTAAGTAAAATTTAAATAGTATTTAGTTACAAAAATATAATAAGTAAATATAAATTTAAATGTCAATTTATAGTATCATAGATAAAATAAAATCTAATCTAGTGAATCAAATAATATCATATTATTAAATAATGTATTAATAATGTTTATTAAATACATGAAAAAATAATGGTAAAAATATCAAGGTATATAAAATTTAATAGATAAATTTACCATATTGCCCTAAAGTGTGTTAAAATCTTAATCAATTTTTTATTCTACCTCTCTTAAATACGTTGTACTCCTTTGTACATGTTGTTTCAAACTTATATGCTTGGTAAAATTAAATCTCTATTCAAAGAGATGTATTATATAGTAGTATAGATATAGGTATAAGTATTTAAATAAAATAATACTTAATTTAAATAGTATTCTACCTCTCTGAAATACGTTGTACTCCTTTGTACAGTTGTTTCAAACTTATATGCTTGGTAAAATTAAATCTTTATTCAAAGAGATGTATTATATAGTAGTATAGATATAGGTATAAGTATTTAAATAAAATAATACTTAATTTAAATAGTATTTAGTTATAAAAATATGATTAGTAACTATAAATTTAAATGTCAATTTATATTATTATAAATAAAATAAAATTTAATGAATTAAATTAAATATTATTATATTATTAAATAATGTATCAATAATGTGTATTGAATAATACAATAATTTGAAGAAGTAATTAAATTGGGGCAAAAGTGTAACTATTGCATAAAACACGTGTACTCTATGCTTAAAATGTTGTATCGATCTTACACTTTAAATGAAATTACCATCTTATCCTTTTAACATGTATTATATAGTAGTATAAATATATTTTTTAATAATTTAAGGATATAGATGGTGATGAGAAAACCATAGAGAATGCTGCTGTTAAGCAGCCGAAAAATTGTTGTTTGTTTGTAGTTTTCTAATACAACAATTGTTTTAATATAAAATGTTATGCATACTATTGTTATAAAAATTTATTATTATTTTGGTTAGCAATTGTTAATCAAAGTAAACATTATCATACTAAAAAGACTATCAACTTGCATATCATTCTATTTGAACAAAGAATTTAAAGTGGCTAAAGACTACAAAAAGTATTTGATAACTAGCTAGAAAACAACTCCGGTAAAAACGTAAATAGGAAGCATAGCTTTATCAACTCATTCTTGAACTCAAGTTAATGCTTGCAAGATTACTTGTCTTTACCCAAATTCAGTTAGAAACATATGCCCTTCAAGCTTTCTTATGCTTCTTAGAGCATAGTATGCATAGACATGACTTTATGACTAAATTAATTATGCGCATGCAAAATGTCTGATAAATGGAACTATGGGACGGATGGAAACTTATATATGTTGTTCCCCAATATTTAAATCATTGTAGTTGTAAAGCATAATTGTCACACCCTGACTGACGGCGGAATCATCAGAGCAAACGAATGTGAATCGATTGCTCATAGTTCATGGTAGTAAATACGTTGAAATATTATTAAATGTCATTTTCATTTAATAAGTCAAATCAAATATTTCATTACAATACAATAAACATTCAAACATATAAAGAATTTGTATATGAGCATGAAGAAGTCCTCTAAACTTCATTCTGAAACATGTTAAAAATACGATCAGCATATGATGTTGGTGAGTTCCATGAATTTTTACACACATATTTAAAAAACTTTTAAGAGGAAATATAAGTCATAGGTTAAGAAATAATGCAAGAATATATAGATAGCATAATGATACAATCAAAGCTTGACAAAAGAATGGCCACAATAAGATATACGATTAGCTAAGTGTACTGGGTTCCCATGATGAACAAGCATACGCCATCAGGAGTCGGCAATAACCTCGGCTTTAGCACCAAATAGGCTTGTCAAGTCCATAGATTTATGACGTCGCTAGGCTAGCAATAGTTAATGATTGCTTTTACAAGATGACTATCATATAATGCTCATCATTATCTCAAATAACCATGACAAAGTTTATAGGATGAATTGCACATGCATTACAAGTATTAAGATACTTTACAAGTGTGTATTTATACGGTTAACATGCTTCACCCCAAAAAGTGTAAAATAAATTTGAAAACAGGGTATGGAAAACTCACATTGTATAATGATGGTTGTAAAGTACATAAGGAAGCTTGGATGTTCAAGAGTCAAAGGTGATTTCCTAAAGGATAAAAAGAAACAATAACTTGAGGTCGGAATTCATTACAAGAAGTTAGGACGTTTAGAGAATGCCAAAAAGCGAAAGGTAGATTGAAAAAATATTATTGTACCAATTTTAGATTCTGGAGAATGTTTGGTACGTGTTTGAATAGGTTTTAAAAATAGCAAATGGTTTCATAAAATTATAAAAATTTACATTTGACTAGTTCAGAGTCTCCCGGACAACTTTCATTCAAAACATTTTTTATGAAAAGGTCCATAAATAGGTCAAAACAGCAGCACAAGACAGAAGGTGCTAAAATACGCATTTATCTTGTGAAGGCTAGTGTTGAGTCGTCCGATTGAGTTTGAAGACGTATAAAATATCGTTAAAAAGGTAATTCAATGAAATTAATATTGGAGTCTGAGTTTACGTAAATTTAGTATGTTATGACCAAGTTATGGTTGGTTGAAGTCAGACTATATTCTACCAAATATTTAGTAAGGCACTTATGTGCACTTTTAAAATTGCTAAAACATGAAACAGGTGAGAACAAACTTATTATATCGATATATGGAATATTAGACTTCATTTGAGTTATAAAAAAATACTCCAAGACTTTGGTATAGCCATCATTTAGAGAAATAATCTTGTGGAATAACCGAATACGACGGCATAGCTGTCCATATGGAAACGAGATTCTTTGTTTACATTAGGGTGTTCTTAGCTTGATTTAGGAATGTTAGTAATTGTTATAAGGTTAGTGAAAGTTAGAAGGTTAATGATTAAATGATAATGATTAAAGTTAAAAGAGATTTAGTAGAAGAAAGAATAAAAGTAAGAACATAAAGTCATGAGAATAATTGGATGTTAGGATGATTGAAACAATATAGAAATGTATAATATAAAAGCAATATAAGATTACCTTAGTATTAGAAAATTTTTGAAATTTCTTGTAAAAGAAATTTTTGAAATTGATCAAAACCAATGGATGAAAGAAAAATATGTGAGTGAGATTTTTGGAGAATGAGCAAATAAAAAGTGAGGCTTAAAACTTGCTTTTATAGTTGAGGTTAGGAGGGGATTATGAATGGTATTAACGGCGAGTTACAGTTCTTTTAAAAGGGGGTTATGATTGGAATTTGAAATAAATATAAGATTAAATAAAATAAATAGATAAAAGAATAATTAAAATTTAAACTCTTAATTTATTAAAACCTTTATTTTATTTAATCAAATTATTTTCTTATTAAATCTTTATAGACTTTATAAATCTCACAAAAGAATTACAATTTTATTATTTATTTGATTGAATATTTAAAATCTTATAAATATTAATAACCTTTCAGAATTTATAAAATTTATTTTATAAATTATAAGATTAAAATTGTTTAAGTGACACATTTATTATATTTTGAAACATAAGCATATATAAAATGACTAAATAATGTGTAAGGCCCCGTTCTCGGGACGCTTACAGTTGGATCCTCATCGCACATAAAACGTATAATTACATTTTCTTTCATAAATTGTTGCAGCGGAAACATTAAAAACAATATTTTCATTTCATCAAAATACTTTTGCAAAATATTACAACCGTTCACTAAACAATTTCATTACAAAAGCATTATAATATTGGATGCCATCCACAATAAGCTGAGTAGCCGCCCCGTGCCATCCTCAGCAACATACCTGCCAACTGGAAACACATCAAAGTCAGCGTTGCTGACTGAGTTCTAGTTTTATAATAAAACATACTTTACTATCATTAAAACCTTTCATTTCCTCATGCGATCATGCATCATACGTATACACAGATAATATCATTATTATCTTCATCATTCATTCATACTTTAACTTTTACATTCTTTTATCATTACAACTTTTCCTTTCCATCATCCATAAACCTTAACCTTCTGTTCATGGTAGGCCTATCATAGATAAAGTTTAGGAGTACTAGGCAATACCTTTCTGTTCATTGTTCTTACTTTCATTCGTTCGTTAATTATTATTACCTCTTTTCTTTACTTCAAACCATAAACTTTACACTTCTGTTCATGGTACTGGACCTAGGCCTATCATAGACCTTCTATAACGGTGCACAGCACCTCATGGTCACAGTACCTAAGGTAAAGTTGTGACATCCCTTAATTTTGTTAACTTAGAAGTTAACTTTGTTAAATCTTAAAAGGGTCTTTTATGCCATTTTGAAACTTTGGGGTTTGTTATACTTAATAATTAATTTGGTGATTAACAAATTAATATAATAATAATAATATTATAAGTGTTATAATGTTTGCTTATTAATATAAAATTTAAAGCGTTGATAATCCTAAAGAAAATAATCACTATTATTATTATTATTATAATAATGACACTAATAATAATAATATTAGTGATAATAATATTAATAACAATAATAATCATAACAACAAGATTAATAATAATAATCATAATAAGTGTTAATCTTTGAAATAAATAAAAATAATACAAGTTTCTATTATCTTGAAACTTGAAATTAATAAGTTATGCATGAAATAATAACACTTTAAACTTCAGGGGCCAAACTGTAAATTGGTTTAAACTAAAAATTAAACTTTGAAAACAACATAACAAAACATAAACTACAGGGACTTGATGTGTAAATTATTAAAACCAAACCCCCTCCCCCTTTTATTCCCGTATATCCGGCCGAGGAGTCCGGCCACTCTCCGGCCGACTCCGGCGAGTTCTTTTCACCCAAAACCTACCGATTTAAACCCAATTAAACACCATCGAATCGTTTACTCGACTGTTTCGAACCTTTTACTACACTTTAATTCGATTTTAAGGGCTGTTATGAGCATTCAAACATGAAACGGAAGTCGACTTTAACCACAAAGCCGTTTGAGCATTCAATCCTAATCATAATTCAATCAAACTAACGTAAACACTCATCTGACTATCGAAAATCAAATGCAACTTTCTATTTCATTTGTAACACACAAACACGTCTCATTGAATCACTCCAAAGTCGCGACCTGCACTTCAATTGAACGTCGCCAATTCGCCAAATTAAATCGAAATTGATAAGGGGCTTTGGATCCGGAGCATCACTCGAATCTGTCCACGAGTTTAATTTGGTTTTCATACTCGGTTGGCTACAATTTGAGTCAACTCTCAGTCGCGGTTGTTCATCGTCATGTTCGAATTCGAATCAACTCCAGTCGGGTAATTAAGCTTACATATATATTCGTTTTGACTTGATGAATGAAAGCCCTATGAATTTAAGCTTTAACTATAACGAATTGATCTCCAATTTGGCACAAATTGAAACTAGGGTTCTTGTTATTTGGGGGGATTCTGTTTGATTTGCTTTATAACATATAGAAATGGGATTTTATCAGGCATAGGCGCCCAGCCTAATTGGTAAACGCACACATTGTCCACCTTGAGGTCCCGGGTTTGAACCCGGGCACCTCTATTTATTTTTTTAAGCCTTTTAATTACAAATTAAATTATAGAAAAATTATAATTAATATAAAAACCATCTTTGATAATTAATATAATGGTTTTTAGACATTAAAATATTTTCTTCAAATTTTCTAATTTAAATATATATATATATATACATATATATATATATATATACATATATATATATATAGTTATTCCTTATAAAATGGATTTAAAATGATGGTTTTAATTAATAAATTATCATTGATCCAAACGTTACTTTTAAAATCAAGATTGTTTTTTTGAAAAAATATGTATTTATTTAAATTTTTTTATATTTAAACTTTATTAGTTGTTACAAAAGGTTTTCTTTTAAATTAATTAAATATTTATTTATGGTTGGACTTAAAAATATTTATGAACACTTAATTCTTTAAAGAATTAAATTCATAAATTGTAGTAATTATATATAATTACTTAAAATATTTAAAAATATTATTATAAAACATATTTTAGCTAATTAATATTTTGTTATTAATCAAAATGCTATTTTCTTATTATTCTTAGATAATTAAAAAGACTTAATTGTATATTGAACCTCATCATTATTATATTTAATTTCATTTTTAAATACTTAAATACATATATAATTCTTCTAATGGGTTTAAAATGAGAATAATTATTCTATAAATTTAGTTACTTGTCAAAACTCCTTAAAACTATCAAAGCCCTAATCATTAATAGAACGTTAATCTTATTATTAACTTTAATCTTTACCTTGTAATATATATGTTAGGTGCCTTGTAATGGATACGTTGGATTATCTTTTAATCTTTTATACCATCTTGAAATGCATATATCAATGTGAGTATTTCCATACCCCTTTTTCTTATTTTCACACTTTGGGGTGAAACATGTTAACTTATACTATTGCACTTGTAAACTTATTTGAGACTTGTAATCTTTATGGCAATTCATCATGCAAAGTTGTGGTTAGTTGAACTTTTGTGGTTACCATGTTATGGCGTTATATGTACAATTATTAACTATTGCTAGCCCAGCGAAGTCATAGATCTATGGGCAAGACAAGCCTACTTTGGTTGATCCAAGTACACTTAGCTGATCGTATAATCTTGTAAACGTTTGAGACTTGTAAAACTTTGTCGAGGTTTGATTGTTGCATTGTTCATAACATCCCTAATCACTTATTTCACTAACTTATGACTTGAATTGCCATCTTTTATATACTTATGTATTGAAAACTATGGAATGCTCACCAACATTTTTATGTTGACCTTTTATTTTTAACGTGTTTCAGGAATACCTCAAGTATGTGATCTACTATTTGAAGCTTGCACATCTAGGAATGGACCTAGATAAATAAATAAAATAAGAATGATTTGTTACATTATATGTTATGCTTTTAATTTCTTTGAGACTTATGTTGTAATGTTACAATTGAAACTTATGTTTAAATTATATTTGGGTTATTAATAGCGTTATGTGGCTGTGAACGGTCTTAACTCTCACTCCTCGACGTTTCCGCCGTCAAGGTTGGGGTGTGACAAAAGTTCAGGATCATTACATATGTTATGTCATCACGTTCTGGATCAGTGTCAACAGCTATACCCCAAACAATATGGCTACTGGGCTGAAGATCATAAATGACTTCCACATTGCACGTAGCCTGGTACCAGCACCGGGGTAAGCGATAACTCGAGTACTGGGCCGAAGATCATAAATGACTTCCACACTGCACATAGCCTGGCACCAGCACCGAGGTGAGCGACAAAGATCCCATCCACATACTACACACCCAACGATATGCATAACTCGAGTACTGGGCCGAAGTTCATAATTGACTTCCACACTGCACATAGCCTGGCACCAGCACCGAGGTGAGTAATCACTATACACTACGTACCACAACGTTGGTTAGTCACAAAGACTGGAACCCCCGCGTGTACCCCTGTTCATAATGCTTGAAAGCCTTTCATACTTTCATTCGTTCATTAATGCATGCATTCATTCATTTATCATGTTCCTCTTTTCATTTTCTTTCACTTTACGTTACATAATACTTTCGTTTCATTCATTAACATTCGACGTAAAGCCATGGAAAGATACATATACATAACAGGAACATAAACATAAACATACACACATCACCATACAGGGCATCATCATACATACGCATCAATCCTACACACGCATCAATCATGCATCACATCACACACATCTTACATACTATGCATCACACGCACCGCCATGCACAACATCACACATAACGTCATACATATCATCAACATCAACATGCCCAACATAACGACTATGACCTCGAAAGTCAACTTACACGAACCTACGGGAACCTCCCGAGTCAAAACCCATAACTGCACATTCCCTCGAAAGTCATAAAATAAACCGTTGTTCTTTCGGGCGTATGAGCCTTACTTGGGCGTATCGACACCCTCCAGTCGCATGGCCTTCCGGGCGACTGAACACTTAGGCGAATGGACCCTATGCGAATGGACTATGGGCGAATGGACATCTATGCGTATGGACTCTCAGTCGGATAGCTTTCATGCGTATGAACTTCAGTCGCATGACTTCAGGCGCATGGGCTTCAATCGCATACCCTTCGTGCGAATGAACCTCAGTCGCATGGCCTCCAGGCGCATGGACTTCAGTCGCATAACCTTCTTGCGAATGAACCTCAATCGCACACTTCTTCAATCGCATGCCTTACAGGCACATGAACTTCAGTCGCATGACCATCATGCGTATGGACCTCAGTCGTATGGCAATCGTGCGCATGGACCTCAGTCGCACGCCAATCGGCCGTATGGCCTCCATTCGCACTCCAGTCGGTCGCCTAGCCCTAGCTGATGCAGAATGCAGTTCATCCTGACTGCAGCCGACGGGTTTCGGCCTCCAACCTCTTCCAAACCTCTTTTAAGATCAAATCAACCATTCTAAACGTTTGGGAAACATACCACGACCTCATTCAAGCATAACCAAGCAAGAAATCAAGCCTCAAACGAATCATACACATACACACATGCATAAAAACGGGTTTACACCCAAAACTCAAAAAAAAAAGTTTTCAGATGTGTTCTAGCCCCAAAATCAGTTGAAAACGTGTGAAAGAGGGGTCCTCGAACTCACACAAACGTTCCCGTCGAGTAGAGCTTCGATTTGATCCGCTACACGACAATTTCCACGCTCGAATCCACCCGAACCAAGCTTTTCTCTTCTTTTTCTCCTTCTCTTCTCCTCTCCTCTCTTCTTGGCTGAAAAATGGCAAGAATGGGGTGCTCTCCCCCTTTTATACTCCCATTCATCGAAGTTTCTCTCGTTGGCGAGTTTGGTCCCTCGACTTTGGACTTTATTTCTTTTTTTTTCTTCTTTCGTCGGCTTCAAAGAAAATTTCCGGGCGTTACATAATGAATTTGATTTACAAGATTGACTCAAACGATTCGGGGTTTGGGTTTCTAGTTTGAAAATGGGTCGGATGTTACAATAATGTTTGATCATCCAAACTTTTATTTCAGGTTTTTTCTTGAACTCTCCTCCTATTCAATTTAATGCTTGCAAGATTACTTGTCTTTACCCAAATTTACTTAAAAAATGTCACATCTCAACGAAAGTATGAAATGCTTGGGTGTGACTTCTCGGCTCACAACACATTGATCATAGCATATCATATAATCACCACAACATACTAAACATAACATTCCATTATCACATGTTTTTAGGTTTACATTTACAAAATTTAGTCTAATAGTTTAGACTTATACATTAGTAATTCTACTTCAAAACACACATCTTCATAGTTTCATTATTTCTTCAGCTAGTGGTGGATGTGAACTTTCACAAATAGGCTGAAGTCAGATAGATCAACAGACACCCAAATGCACAGCTGTCCAATGTAACCAAACCAGTCATCAAACAGATTGAACGTATACACGAAACTATAAAACAGGTTGATTACCTGAAAAAGAAATACTTAAATAGTCAACATAAAGTTTATGAAAATATAGGTTTTTCCAATAACATGATATCATTTAGTTGATGCCACATAAACAAATTTCACAACCAACCTTACTTATATGCCAAGAGATTTATAACTGTCAAATATAAATCACAGAATCAAATAATATACCATCTTAACCCTTATTTGGCAGATGCAGGATTGACATATTCCTAAGTAGCGCTACCAATATTATCTGACGGTTCCTCATCCGAATTAATGGTTGTGTCAAAATGACAATGACTTATAAAAATTTAGCATCAATTTTAGTAACAATAGTATGTTTTTCCCCCAAAAATTAAATTAAAAATGGTTATGTTACTCACCTTATTTCCAGCCAAATGTCAAATAACTCCTATAAAATAATTATTTGTTAGAATAAAACATATTTCTTTAAAATTTTTAGCACTTTAATTCATTAGAAATTCCAAATTAATATCTACTGTTTTCCTAAAATCATCAAAATTTAGTAGTAGAAACATTCAAAAATCTAATTTATTTCATAAAATTTTAGATCAATAATTCATAATAAGCATTTTACTTGAACTTTTACAAGTTTCATAATAATCGGAAGAAATACTTACATGTCTCTAAAAATTCCTAAATTCATACATATTGTTCCATTCTGAATATCATAATATATTTAAATTTTTCATAATTTAATTTACTGTCTTGCTATTTCTTCCCATTTTCTAATTACAGAATATTCTAAAATGTAAAACTCAGTCATACCTGCGAATTAAATCATAAAATTTATTAAGTAATTCATATAAAATATAAGTTTATCATATAATTTTTCCAGATTTTTAACAGGTTCGGAGCTTCTGTATAGTAATTTCCTTTTATTTCCTTGAATTAATTATATAAATTAATCTACTAAATATTATTACATCAAAATTTACAGATTATATTTTCTAATATTTCTCAACAAGTTCAAAATTTTATTCCCACAATTACAGTCATTTAGATATTTAATCTAATTCATCAAGAGTATTCATGTTTTCAACCCTTTAATTCTTGTATTTTTGTTTAAATCTTTGACTTTTATAAAACTTCAATTTTTCAGTTTTTAAATTCCTTTCTTACTGATTTTTGAATAAAAATCATATGTTCATGAGTTTTTGCAAATAACCTTGATGATTCTTGAAGGGTTGGTTTATATGTGTTAATCAAACACACATATACACTTCTTATTTAGTGGCTTTAGGAATCAAACCTTGAGTGTTGATGCAAGAAACTAAGAGAATTGCTTGACTAGCCTTGGATGATCCACTCGGTGGAATAGTTCTTGAACTTGGAGATTGATGATGATGAACTAGTGAGGGTTAGCTTGGCTATAATGTTCTTGAAAGTGAGGATCGGTTTGGTGCAAGAGATGGTGGTGATGGTTGTATGATAACCAAGAGAGAGCCAAGAGATGTGGCGGTCAAGGATGGTGATGGTTGTGGTTTTAGCTCCATGCGGCCGAGAGTTTCAAGGGGGATTTTTCCTATCATTAGGTCTATACTAGGTGTGTTGAGGTGGGGATTTTAGAGTCCTTAGGTGTCCATCTTAGATGCTAAGGTGGCGGATTAAGGGGTGGTTAATGAGAGGGTCGGCTAGGTGGCGGTTTGAAGGGAAGATTAGTGTAAAGATGGTGCAAGGTGGCGGGTCAAGGGATTGCTTAGTGTGTGGGTCGGCTAAGTGTTTAAATTTAAGGGGTTAATGACTCACTTAGCTAGTTAGTTAAGTTTAGTTAGTAGTTTAGGTGTTTAATCGGGTTATTAGTATCTTGATGAACTGAGGTTAAGGCTAATGTTGTGTATTAGTTAGGGTTTTGGTGTTTAATGTTTGATTAGTTTTGTTTGATACAAAGTTTCTAGATGTAATCTTGTTTGGTAATGTTTGATTAAGTTTTGATCTTATTCTATTACAAGTAAATGAAAGAGTTTATAATGCAAACAATTAGTCATTTAATCATACAATTTGGTAACTATACCTGTATGATACAAAAATCACAAAATTCATATAAAAAGATTACATGCACACGTACTTTTATGCATGTATGCATGCATATTCACGTTTCATAGGTGCACGTTCAATTAAGAATTCAAAGATTTATATAATCAAAGAAAATTACCTTAATCATTCATATAAGATATAAACATACACTGTTAATTTATGGGAGATATAAGATTACCTAATCTTGGTTTTAGGGTTGCTATAAAAAACTATTCCCTTCAATCTTTCTTATGTATTTTCTTATGTCCCGTTTGGTTCACAAAATTCTCAGAAATTGGAATTGGAAGAAAATATTTTTATCCAAAATCATGTTTGGTTGGTCAACGAATGAGATTGGAATTAAAAAAATTTTCATCATTCATTGGAATTCACATTTCTTCCACTTACCAATGGAATGATTAACAATTCAATGTAATGTTCAAAATTAAAAATTTCTATTTCACTCAAAATTGACCAACCAAACACGTTATTAATTTTAACAAGATTTCAATTTCAATTCCAATTCAATTTCCAATTCCAGTTTATTTGCAAAACATTATACAAACCAAACGACCCCTTAGAGTATAATACACATAAATGTGACTTTTTGACTAAAGTGAGTACGCCCAAAATCTCTCATAAATAGAACAATGTGAAGGATGACACTTATAGATTATGCCTATCACCACTAAAATTATTGTAGTGTAAGGAATTAGGTTTGATCACTCTTTTGTATTTTGATTTCGGGTTTTCTCTTTGACTATCCTTGGCAGTCACTAACAAGGCCCACAAAACACTAACTGAAAATTTTCTTTTAAGTTAGCAACCAAAACATCCCCACTCTAATATTCCAAAAAACTAGTTTAGAGTTATTACACGAACAATCCCTCTGCATTAGTTTATCAAAGGTTTGCCACAATAATAGGGATATTACAATTATGTAAATATATATTATATTGCACACTAAAACGTACATAAGGTTTCAAAAATAGGTAACCCATAAACAATATATCCGGTGCTTAGTTTAGTTTTTGTTTCACGTATGCTCTTGGAAGGGGCATAATACACGATGTAAATTAATATTACGTACACAAGATTCAATAGTTTTAGAACAAATATAACGAGCATTAAAAGGGCATTATAGCACCTTAAAACGCCTTGTGTGCATTATATGGGCGTTATAGGTGGGGGGTGGGGTTTCTTTCTACAATAACGTCATAAATTAAATCTCATAATTGGTTAATATTAAAGGGTATTAAGGAGCATTAACCATTTTATATGTTTCTAGCAAAAAAATGATGCTGAGTTGGTGATAATGTGACGTAAAATGCCCCTTTCATGTAGACCACCAAGAAGAAGATGACGGGGATGATAATGACGAGGATGATGATGATGATGACGGGGATGATGATGAGTGAATGTAGTTTGTGTAAAATTTGGTATATTTGGTAGATTGTGGATACTTTGTTACATTTGGTATGCTAACTTAGGGTAACATTTGGAAGTCTAGATGTAAACTTTTATCAAACTTATGTGTGTGGTACATTTGGTATCAAATTCTTAGGTTTTCGTATTGTTGATGTGTTTTTTGTTCTTTCAATGATGTTTGTTGTTGTTGTTGATGGTTATTGGACTACAGAAACAAGATTTAAAATATGTACTATTACTGGAAAATTACCCGGAAAAAACCGGGTGGAAACAGGAAAAAACAGCAGCAATCTGCTGCAACAGAAATTTTTAGCGACGACATTGGCGACGCCAAAAAACATCAGCGATGGCTTTTGGTGACGACATGTCGTCGCCAATTCTTACATTTAGGGACGATATGTCGTCGTTAAACGTGATCACAGTTAGTTTTTTATTTTCTTTTATCTTTTCTTTTTACGAAGGTGGGCCCTACACGTGTCGCCGTTAAATGTCGTCGCCAAAAGGTTTAGGATACCAAGTTTAGGGGACGGAAACTTGTCGTCGCTAATTTGGTCGCTAAAAGTTATGGCGACGACAGTGGAAGCTTTTAGGGACGACATCTGTCGTCGCCAAAAGCCTTCTTTCTTATAGTGTTGCAAGATCACTTGTCTTACCCAAATTTACTTGAAAAACTATGCCCTTCAAGCTTTCTTATGTATAATTCTTAGAGTATAATACACATTAATGTGACTTTTTGACTAAAGTGCTTACGCCAAAAATGTCTCTTTGACTATCCTTGGCAGTCACTAACAAGGCCCACAAAACACTAACTGAAATTTTTCTTTAAAGTTAGCCACCGAAAAATCCCCACTCTAATATTCCAAACAACTAGTTTAAAGTTATTACACAAACAATCTCTCATGCATTACTTTTATCAAAGGTTTGCCACAATAATAGGGATATTACAATTATGTAAATATATATTATATTGCACATTAAAACGTACATTTCGAAAATAGGTAACCCATAAACAACATATCTGGTGCTTAATTTAGTTTTTGTTTCATGTATGCTCTTAGAAGGGGAATAATACACAATGTATATTAATATTACGTACACAAGCTTCAATAATTTTAGACCAAACATAACGAGCATTAAAAGGGCATTATAACATCTTAAAACGCCCTTACACCACCCTTGTGTGCATTATATGGGTGTTATAGGTGGGGGAGGGGTGGGGGTGGGGGGGGGGGGGTTTCTTTCTAAATAACACCATAAGTTCTCATAAATCTCATAATTGGGTAATATTAAAGGGTATTAAGAGGCATTAACCATTTTTATGTTTCTAGCAAAAAATGATGCTGAGTTGGTGATAATGTGGCGTAAAATGCCCCTTAAAGGATATAACCATTACATATGGTCTTAAGCACTACAACTTCATCATAGGGTAAAATCGATTATGCAAACGATTGATTTGTTAACAATTTAGAAAAGAACTTTGTACATGACTGTAGATCAACAGCTTCAAAACACATGAACATTTCACATCCCTAAAAGGGAAAGCATAACTA
Source organism: Flaveria ramosissima (assembly GCA_025215565.1). Classification (NCBI taxonomy): domain Eukaryota; kingdom Viridiplantae; phylum Streptophyta; class Magnoliopsida; order Asterales; family Asteraceae; genus Flaveria; species Flaveria ramosissima. Next base: position 41,129,759 of record CM046032.1, on the reverse strand, counting down.
ACCTTGTGCGTGGCAACTTAAGTATTACTAAGCAAGCCATTTATGATATCAATGCAATAGCATTCAAATTAAATGTTTGATTGTATCAAAATCATTGTTCTAAAAGTTGTATAGGCTTGTTGCCTCATTGTATGAATATGAAAAGACATGATCAACAGATATATCCTCATGTCTGGTTTCCACTTCAAAGTTTTCCAACCCACTAAATTGTTTCCAGAAACATTGGAGATCTTTAACGGTTCCAGGCGAACAAAGGCCATAATAATCATCATTGAATTCAACTTCATGGTCTTTAGAATTAGAACTGCTGCTAGAAGAAGAGCTGTCATCTTCACAAGTTTGCAACAAGAGCGATCCAAAACAATTGTTTGCATGATTGTCTTCTTTATTCTCATCTACATTGGCTTCACATAGTGATGATGCATTCATATCATCATGTTGTTCTTTTGTTTCACATATGGAGTTGTGGTTTGCACGTTTCTTCAAATGAGTATGCCAGTAATTCTTTATATCATTGTCGCTTCTTCCAGGAAGTTTTGATGCAATTTTGGACCATCTGTCAATATATTATGTAAGGAGAAACAAAACGTTAGTGACTACAAAGAAAACTTATGTGTAGATTATCATGAAATATATAGAGAACTAGATTGAAACATATGCATACCTATTGCCCACAAGTGAGTGATAATGAAGTATGATTTCTTCTTCTTCTTGAGAAAAGTTTCCTTTCTTTATATTAGGTTTTAGATAATTCATCCATCGAAGCCTACAACTCTTGCCACTTCTGTTTAAACCTACAAACGAAAGCAAAAACAATCGGTAAATCTTAATGCTTCTCTACTTTCGATATACCAAGTAACAAATATACTTTTTTGATTATAAATTACTACACAATTGGTACTTGCAACCATATTCTGCAGTCGTAAATACACAGTTATCTAGTTGTGATATTTACCAGCGTATTTCGGCATATGAGACCAATTCCAAATGCCATATTTGTTAATATAAGATTTCAACATCTCATCTTCTTCATGGCTCCATGAACCTTTCTTCAAATCTGTCTTCATTTCACTTGGAGACCTCATTGCTTTTAGGTATTATTATTATTATTATTATTTCTTGGAATGCAATGAACTCAATCTGTAACATGAACTGATGGAGTGAGTGAATCTAAGGCGGCTATATATATTAGTGACGAAGCTACCTCACCACGTGCACGAAGGTTCCAAAATTAATATTATATTGAACTATCTATATAAAAATCAATTATCCTATTTACAAGAAAATAGGAAACTCTATCTATATATCTGGTCAGCAAATGATTACTCTTCTAAAAATTCAAGCAGCAATTGAACTGTTGTTTGTAAAGAATAATGATGTGCATCTGATTACAATGATCTTTTGATCAAGTGGTTTTAAAAGAGGTCAGAGGATTTTATTTTTTTTTTAAGTTTAGGGTTTAAAACTTAACATTAACGAATTATTACTAATCTGATATTATTAAATTATAACTATTAACTACTAATTACTAATCTGTCGTTAAATAAAATTCTAATTAACAACGTATGTTACTCAAATTGATTTATTAAAATTTGTAAACATTAAAACTGGAAGCTACTTTAATTCGGATTTGAAATAGATATGAAAATTGATTTGAGTACGACTTTAATTAATCAAATAAAATCGAATTAAAATTAATAAAAATTGGCAAGATTTTGAAAAGCTAATTCATTGATGGGCCACTAACCCGTACAATCATCTCTATTTTTTAAGTGCGGAATCTTGGGGATCCAGATTGAAACGTTCCTCAAAATAAAGCTCGTACATTAATCCGTCTTCATATTTCCTGAACCTAATACCACCCCAATGGTCCAACGTGAATCCCTTTTATAGTACTCTACTCAAACTTATTGTTTTTAATTATTATGTAAACCCTTCACTTCAAATTTTCTGTTTCACCACGACTCCATTGTTTATGTGAAAATATACGAGGTCTCCCAACTTGATTACATTGTTAATGTCAAAGAAGATACAATTTCCGCCAACATGACTAAGGTAAGTGATCTCGACAAAAGAATAATAAAAACTAAAAACGCACATTGCTTATCTGTTAGTCTATCCATTACTAAAGTTATCTCTTGTTTTACTAGTTGCAACGATAAGTGTTTTTTGTAACATTTTGTATCGTTTTTATATTATGTAACAAACCTGATCCAGCCTAAACAAATCCAAAAATTGTTAGATCTGTTAAAATAATATTGAAGCATCTAAAATAATCGACTGTAAGTAAATAAATTCCGTACAAGTTTAATTGGTTGAATATTCCTATTAACTCATAAAAATGTTTATGTTATTCTTTTGGGTTGTAGGATACTATGTATCACATTTCAAAATTATTTAATCATTTTGTTTATGAAATGTTATTTTAATCAAACTCAAGAAATATATTATTTTAAATAAATCACGATGACGATTTTAAGTAACTTTCTCTTAATATTATTCTAAAGAGAGAAAAATATTACTATTCTTTAGACTATAATAACTTCACAGTCACCATCATATAAATCTTGCCGCTAATCATCAAATTAAAAAATAATATATTAAGTTATAAAATTTAGATGTATAATAATATATTTCTGAGGGGCTGGTAAACTAATAATGTTATCAATTAAGTGCTATTCTTTAATAGTTTAGTACCTTTTTCAAACATGCATTTTATAATAGAAACATTAGTAATATCTTAAAACCCAAGCACAAGCACAAGCGATGCATGTTGAAATGATTTATTATTATTTATTATTATAATTAATTTTATTATCATATTTTGTATTTCTATAATAACTTTAAAATATAAAGCTTTTCAAAAAATCCAAATAAACCGATCCAGATTTAATATAATATATTTCTAATTTCTTTTATATTGTAATTGTTTTATATTCTAAATATATTGTTACAATACGTTTTTTCCACCTATGTTTTGGTATAAGTTTTATTTGAGTCGGCGCAACGCGCATGCTAAACACTAGTTCTATTCTAATTTCTAACACAACAACAGTTCTCCTAATAACAAATTAACTGTAACGTGATTATGGGAAACATATTCTTTATTTATATATAAAACATTATTTTTTTGTTTTAATGACACATAATCATCTTATCCGTATTAGGCTTAGCTACGAGAATTGTTTTTAGATAAAAAAAGAGTTTGTACTTCTTTGACCATGTTTTCAAACACTACTCATCATGTGGGCACCAATAAGGAATGATACATGGCAGACAAATTGCTCATTCGATTGCGACTTGACAATTGACTCTTGAGATCAAAAGGAACGGTATCATAACGCAAAGATAATAACGATTTTGTTTTATGTATAGTTTATAATGGGCTGATAGAAAACAAATTAACCTTCTAACTTTGTATGCGCTTAAATTTTTAGCTTTAATATTCTTTCAACTGCTTGCTCTTTCAACATTTGCTGCTTTAGCATCCACTTTGTAATCAATTTGTTGTGTGGCTCTTAGATGTTTTCTAATATTTATGTTCAACCGTTTTACACGACTATGTAGCGAATCAAATGAATTTACAGTAGAACATTAATCAGACGTGAAGCATTAGAAAAGACTTTATGAGGTAAACACTAGAGTATGTTACAAATTATGTCCTTTATTAATGTATGAAATTGCATTTTACATTTTTTAATATTAATAACTACATACAATGTCCTTTATTTTAACAAATTTGCACATATATCGTACGTACTTTGCACTAACCACCATCCAAATACAGTTAACTCAGTTATGTGATCCTCACACGAGTAGTATTTATGTCATTTGCTTTTCACATCTAATATAGTAAAAAAAAACTTTTTTCTTTAAATAAGCAATCGTTAAACCGGATCGAATGTCCAAAATAAAGTACATAATTTGCTACCAAGTGTCATTCTTGATCGACTTGATAAAAATATCAAATAAAATATGTTAATAAGAGGAAGTGTATTTATAAATCACAGATGATAATCCTTTCATCTACCACAAAAAATAATAATAAAATGAATTAAGACATCAAAATTACATTAAACAAAGTAAAGATGTAGATTTAGTTTAGAAAAATGTAAAGGCTTTTAAAAACTTAAAGTGACTTGAATGGTGGAGAAGAGGTCAAATGGTGGTGGAGATGATCGGTGTTAAAATATAAAAAAAAAAAAGGAAACACTGAATTTAATGTTATTAAGCTTAAAAAGAACATGGGTTCTATCGACTTACCCAACGCTCTGATAGCGATCATGTGATTTTTTTCATTTAAAATTATTAATAAACCATTAAAAATGTATTATATAAAATGTGAAAAGCAAATGACAAAAATACGCCTCTTGCGAAGAACACATAACTGAGTTAACCGGTATTTAAATAAAGTTAGTGTAAAAGACAATATGTATGCAAATTTGTTTAAATAAAGGACAATGTATGTAATTATTAAAACTAAAGGATGTAACATGCGATTTCATATATAAATAAAGGATATAGTTTGTAATTTACTCCAAACACAAATATATGATACTTAGAAGAAAACAACTGGATTTGTTTGAAGTATTTCTTCATAGGATTCCTTTATCATATTCAAGTCTAGATTATGTAACATGTATCTTGACCTAATAACTTTATTTAGACATCCTGTTACATTATTTTTTATTATAAATTCATTGAGATAGCGCATTCGATGTTAAATATTCAACTGAGATATATTATGTGGGTGTTTGGCAATGCCAAATAAGTAACTTTTTAACTTTTTGGAGGGGTAAAAAGACCAAAATACCCCTCCACAAAAGTTAAAAAGTCAAAACTTTTTAACTTTTTAACTTTTCTGGAGGGGTATTTTGGTCTTTTTACCCCTCCAAAAGTCAAAAAGTTACTTTTGTAAAATTTGCCAAACATGGCCTATGTACCTTTATTATTGTCATGTGTAATGGCCAAAGTCATTCTTTGTTAGTATCGGGGTGTATGTTGTAATACTAAATGATGACCAAGAAGGTCGATAATAAACGTCTATAACGAGTTTGTTTGCTTTTATACGATAATATCATTTAAGCTCCCACCTCTTTAGTACTGCCACTCTTTGTTGTTTTTTATCAAGTGGTATCAGAGATCTCGATTCTAATCATATCTTAATGAACAAGTGATGAATAACACCACGAATCAAGAGATTGCCAAGGTTTTAAAGGATCATGATCAATATTTTGTTGAATTAAAGGCATTGACGTTAAAAGCTATTAGAACAATCACAAAATTAAGGGACATGGTGGAACAAATGTTGAACATCAGAACAAGAGTTTGTCAATCACGTTTTCCATACAACCGGATCAGGGACCGGGGAGAAGATCAGAATCAGTATCGCATGACAAGTCTTGAGAAGTTAGATTTACCAAAATCCAATGGTAAGGATGTGAATGTGTGACTTCTTAGGTGTGAAAATTCTTATATAGCTCGTTTAATCCTTCTAGGGCTAATGGGTAACAAAAGAGTCAAGTATACAAAATAGAAGCCCATAAAAGAACACTTGGAAGAAAAGGATCTACAGTTTAAAATGTATTATGAGTTATAATGTAACATAATATGCCTCGGTCAACTAACAAAGAAAGGGAAAAAAGTATGGAGGTACCTAAATCCATAAATCATCTATACAAGATCTCACTGAAGACCAGTTAACCGGTTTGTTTACTCAAATCGATCACAAACCAAAGATGGGTTGGCCATTTTAGTTCAAAAGCTATGAATCAACTACGTAACTATACGGTGAGAGACATACCACGGTTATCACACATCACCCAAGTTTGTGATGCTTGTTAAATTGGAAAGTAGAGGTGGAACTTTTTCCCAAAACAAGCAACATATCAAACCAACAAACCTCTCAAGATAATCCACACCGATTTTATGGACCTATTTAATCTCTAACAGTAGTGGTAATTGTTATTTTATGCTTTTCATGGATGATATTTTTTGATTTATGTGGGTTTATACCTTATAAAATAAGGATGATGCTTTAAATGTTTTGGTTAAGTTCAAATAGGAAGTGGAACTTGATAGTTTAGTCAAAATGAAGTGCCTAAGGAGCATCATTATGGCGAATATCTTAAACTTTGTTCACAAATTTTTATTGCTAAGCTAGGATCAAATGGATGTTCATGGTGCCCTACATAACTCAACAAAATGGTGTGGTGGAACACCAAAACTAAACGATACTAGAAGTAACAAGGAGTATGATGAAGGAGACTAACATGCCACAAACATATGGGGTTGAAGGTATAAGACACTTGGTATTCATATTGAACCATGTACCAAATAAGGCGTAAAAATCAGTAACTGCATACGAAGCGTGAAGGGTAGGAAACCAAACATAGCACAATTCAGGGTTTTTGGTTGCAATGTTTTATGAAAGCTTTTTCAGTGAACTTAGTACCACTCGATGACCGTAGGAACTAAATGCGACATTAAAGCCTATCAGCTATTTGTTCCAACTCGAAACGTATTTACATGAGTAGGGACGTTGTGATTGAAGAATCAAACCATTTCAATGATAATACTACAATGATATCTTGAAAATCAGTACTAGACAAGAATAACTAGATTCGTCATCTACGTGGACAAATATACTACTAGTATCTTGACCCAATCGGCAAATCTCGAAAATAGGTCAGGAGATGTAGTTAAGCTATCCAACGGAATGGACAACACAACTTCAATGAATAACCCAACGATCAATCTAGTCTAGAAACATCAGTTGGGCTATCACAACAGGCCTAGGTCGAAGGAAGTATAGGCACAAGCACATTAAGTAACAATGATCCAATTTGAAGATCAACTAGACCTACTATTTTTGGCATAACATTTTGTAGATGATTTTATGTTTAAAAATTACAACCACTTAATTTTTAAGAAGACCCAATAATAGTTCACGAGGCTAAAACAAAAATATGGCTAGATTCTATGAAAGAAGAACTCATAACCATTGAATACAATGAAACTTGGACTTTATGTGTAGCACCCTCTAGGGCAAAATTAATTCCCTCTAGGACAAAATTAATTGGTTTAAAGTGGGTGTTTAAGGTAAAACGTGATTCTAACAATGTCGTAAAAAAGTTTAAAGCAATCTTAGTGGCAAAGGGTTCTGTTCAAGAACAAGTTGTCAAATCTGAAGAAGACTTCGCACCCGTAGCAAGAATCTAAACCATGAGGTTGCTACTCGCAATAGCCATAAGACATAATGTTGTGTCTTATTTGGATGTCAAATCAACGTTTCTCAATCGTCAGCTGAAGGAAAACCGTATACGTAAAACAACCAGAGGGTCTTAAAATTTGTGGGAAGGAACACATGGTCCACTAGATAAAGAAAATGTTATATGGCTGACAATAAGCTCTTGGGGCATGGAACAAACAACTAGATATGACACTTAAAAATCTTAGTTTTACTTGGCGCCATAAAAAACAAGTAGTATATATGCAAAATCTTTGAAAACAAAATTCATTTAGTCAAAGTATCTGTCGATGATTTTATCATCACCTACTCAAGTAAAGTAAAGATGGAGTATTACAAAGCAAAAATGAAAAAGTATAACATGAGTGATATTGGTTGCTTGTTATACTACTTGGGTATCTAGGTCAAACAAAACAAATGTTCAATAACCTTGAAACAATCAAACTATGCTAATTGTATTTTGAATTGTACATATATAGGAGATTGCAACCTATTAAGGTGAGTTAATATCCTGCATTGCCATAAAGGTAAGTTCCCATTTATGCATTTGGGTGTTCCCATTGGAGTTAATATGAATCGGTTCAGCTGTTAGAAACCAATTATAGACAAGTTCAAATCCAAATTAGCAATATGGAAGCGCAACTGCCTTTCTTTCGGAGGTCGTCTCACTCTTGTGAAAGCCGTCTTAGGTGGTATTCCTTTATACTACTTCTTGCTGTTCAAAGCTCCTATAAAGGTTATTAATAAGCTAGAAAGCGAAAGGAGAAAGTTCCTATGGGGTGGTCCAAAAAAGATATCATGGGTGGCATGGGACAAACTTTTGGTTCCTAAATCAATGGGTGGCTTGGGTCTTTCTAGCTTAAGAGATGGAAACTTGGAATTATAGGCAAAATGGAGATGGAAGTTTAAGGACGATAAGGACGCTTTATGGACGAACATCATTCATGCAATTCATACGAATAAACGGAAGCCCGTTTCAATCCCGATAAAAGCTTCTATCCGAGGGATCTGGAAAAACATCATGACTTTTGATGATGAATTAAAAAAGGAAAATATCTATATGGAAAATCTTATGGAGTGTGCTGTTAAAAATGGCAATAACACCTTGTTTTGGTTGGATAAATGGGTAGATGATTCAGCCGTAAAAGATTTATACCCATTACTTTTTGCTCTAGAAAAAGAAAAAGATTGCAAGGTTGCTAATAGAATGTCAAGTTCAGAGGGCGAATTTGTGTTTTCATGGAATTGGAAAAGAAATCTAAATGCTTCTAACGAAAGCCATCAGTTTCAAGCTATGTTGGAAACGGTGAAGAGTTATCAGTACAAGAACGAAGAAGACTCATGGGCTTGGAAAGATCAGGGATCAACATCGTTCTCTGTCAAATCTATTCGACATCTTATTGAGTCAAACCGCATCCCAACTGATCATGACCCGGTTGAATGGCTGTCATGGATCCCGTTGCGCGTCTTATGTTTCATTTGGAGAGCAAGACTTAATAGACTGGCTACTAAAGAAGGCTTAGGCCACAGGGGTATGTCCCACCTTAGTGTGGAATGCTCCCTTTGCTTCGGAAAGGTGGAAGAGGTCGATCATGTGCTTATCAAATGTCTTTCGCAGCACGGGTATGGTCAAAGATCATGGCTTGGTGTCATCGTCCGCTGGGAGAAGGGGATACGGTTAGAACCTTGTTAACAAACACTCTAAACATGGAGACTGGCGAAAGGGTCAAACGCGTAATGTACACTATCCTTGCTGCAACTTTGTGGTTCATATGGAGAGCTCGTAACGATATCATTTTTGAAGCTAGGAAAGCATCTGTGGATAAGGTGGTGGATGAAGTCTGTCACACCCCGACCGACGGCGGAATCATCGAGACTGACGAATGTGAAACGATTGTTCATAGCACATGGAACTAAATAAGTTGTAATAATATTAAATATCATTTTTCATTAAACATTACAAGACAAATAAGTCATTACATAACAAACAAGATACAACCAATAACATAAGATTTTCAATTAACTAAGTCCAAATCCTATATGAGCACGAAGGGATCTTCAAGTAGTAAACCTGAAACATGTTAAAAATAAAGAGTCAACTTTGAAAGTTGGTGAGATTTTCATAGTTTTCAATACATAAGTATATAAAAGATGGCAATTCATGTTATAAGTTAGTGAGCAAAGTAACTAGGGATGTAAGACAGAATGCACAATCAAACCTTGACAGTTTTACAAGTCTCAACGTTTACAAGTTTATACGATTAGCTAAGTGTACTTGGATCAACCAAGCAGGCTTGTCAGACCCATAGATCTATGACGTCGCCAGGCTAGCAATAGTTAATGATTGTACATATAATCGACATTACATGGTAATTACTAAGATCAACTAACCACAACATACAAGTGAATTGCCATAAGTTTACAAAAATCAAACGTTTTACAAGTGCAACGATTATAAGATAACATGTTCACCCCAAAAGATGTGAAATAAAGTAAAAAGAGGTATGGCGAACTCACATGGAAAACTCAAAATAATAGTGATGGTTGTAGAGTACATAAGAAAGCTTGGATGTTCAAGAGTCAAAGGTGATGTCCTAAATGATAAAAAGAAACAATAACTTGAGTTTGGAATACAAGAAGTTAGGACGCTTAGGAATGCCAATAAGCGAAAGGTAGATTGATAAACGATTATTGTACCAATTTTAGATTCTGGACCGAATGTTTCGTACGTGTTTTAAAAGGGGGTTATGATTGGAATTTGAAATAAATATTAAATCAAATAATTTAAATAAATAAAAGAATAATTTTAATTTAAACTTTAAATTTATTAAAACTTTAATTTTAATTTAACAACTTTTGTTTTATTAAATCTTTGTAGACTTTATAAATCTAATAAGAACTTGTAATTTGATTATGTATTTTAATTGAATATTTAAAATCTTATAAATATTAATAACCTTTTATAGACCTTACATATTTGTAAAAATAATGATCTTTGTATTTTAATCCTTTATTTTAGTTTTATAATTAAAACTCATAAATGACAAATAAATTTCATGAATTTATAAAATTTTATTCTATAAATCATGAAATTACCATGAATTGATTTAATAAATGGAAGTTGAATAAATAGTATTATTATTATTTTCTAAGGATTAAAATAAATTAAATTTCTAACTAATGTATTTGATTTTCCAAAATTGACCCAAACGGATTCGGGTTTGGGTTTCTAATTTTTAAAATGGACAGATGTTACAAAGTCATCTTTTCTTCATTCTCGTGGGTCAAAAATAGGGGTGGGATAAATGATTTAGATTGGCATAAATGGTGTAATTTTGATTTGGTGTAATTGTTGTAAGTGCGTTTCTTGTTTCCGTTGGGCCTTAGCATCTTGCTAATGGTTCAGTTTTATTTTTTAATAAATTGGCTGTTCAAAAAAAAAAGGTGAGTTAATGAACGCCACTGAGTATAGGCGTTTGATTTGGAGCCTACGATATTTACTTCATACTTGACCAGTTAGACCCAAGTATAAATGCTACAATCTCAAACATATTTCTAAGTGTGATGCGACCACCAAACTTACTGCATCCTTTATCTTTAAAGGAAGTTAAATATGCAATTTGGGAATGAGGGATTGATCGTGCTCCGGGCCTAGATGGGTATAACTTCGCTTTAATAAAATGTTTTGGGGGTATCTTCAAAGCAATTTTATTATAGTGTTCTCTCAGTTTTCTAAAAGATGACATTATTAACAAAGTCTGTGGTTCCTCATTTATGGTTCTTATTCCTATAAAGACGAACCAAAATTCATTTCACTTTACCCAACTCATATGCTTGATTAGATGTATAAGCAAGGTGATTTCTAAGGTCTTAATAAATTAGTTAAAACCTATAACAAGTGCATCATCTCTTTGAATTTTCTAAGGACTTTTACTTTTATTTTCTAACCAAAACATTTAATTATTAGTGAAATCATATCTTGGCTCAAGAAGAACAAATGTAAAGTTTTTCTTTTCAAGATTAATTTTGCGAAAGCTTTTGACTCTGTTAGTTGGGGTTTAATTGATTCAGTTCCATCCCAAATGAATTTTCCTTCTTTACGAAGAACTTAAGTTCAACGAACTCTATATTTGTTAAGGGCATGGATCAGTATTGGTAAACAACTCCCCTACTACAACAATCCAATGTTACAGGGGCTCTGTTAAAGTGATCCTTTATCGTCTTCTTTTCGTTCTGATATGGAAGCTCTAACTTGTTTATTACAAATGCGTGCTCAAAAATTGGTGGCCCAACACGTATATGGTTTGTAGACTTACAAAGCCCATATGTGGGCACTTGCTTGACCCAACACGTATAGCAATTTTGAAGACAACACTTTATATTTTATAACATGTTTGGCTTGCAAAAAGCCTGTTAGTTTTTATTAAAAACATTTTAACATATCATGACAACATGTATGATGTATTCGGGGCTGGTGCCGAGGATTTGGGGCCCTTGACGAGTTAAAAAAGTGGGTCATAAACAAAAAACATTCTTTTACTATTTTTAATGGGTTTTAAATTGTTTGTTAGTAATAGGCTAATTAATTGATTTACTTCAAATCATATTTGAATAAAATGAGCTAATTTAAAGTGTGTAATAAACTAATTTTATGTATATATACATGTATATATACATATAATAATTTTTTTAAAAAAATATTGGGTCCCATGAAAGATTAGGCTCTGTGCGGTCACCCCTCCTGCCTCTCCTTTACGCCGGCCCTGGATGTATCCCAGCCCGGAAAAGGAGTAAAAGAGAAAATCGATATAACCTTCACTAAATTACACCTTTAATAACCGTAGCAATACACAATCAAATTTTATATAAATCGCTGCTCTCATCAATATGTGTCCTATATTCGATTGGTCGAGATTGTAGTACATAATAAACATTTATCAAACTATTACTTAAGATGTCATTAAGTTTTCATACAACTTAATCACCCCACATTTAATTCTTTTAGTATACTATTAATAAGTATTTGTACATCCTCATTCCTTAATTAGAATTAATCTATATATCTATATTATATTATATATACACATGAGAAAGATAAAAAAAAGTAATTTTACATAATTCTAAGAGTTTAAGTTATTACAAATTTTAAAACATATGGTGCAATCTCTTAAAGTTAGAATATTAAACAAAGTTCTTCATGATTTTTAAATAGCTATAACATTTTCACATGTTAATTAATTTATAAGAAAACCTACATCATAAAAACAAACAATTTATTCTATTTAATTTGAATATAATATTATTATAGCTTTTCTTAATTTTAAAACTTTACATGTGTTCACTATTGTATTATGTTTATAAACGTTCGTATAAGTGTCCCATCAAGGTCTTGAAAAAAGGTTCGTTTTTATATAAATAAATCAACAATAAAATTTTCATTATATAATCAATATTAAATTTGAAACAAGGAATTTATTAACTCTGTCAATTTGTTAAGGAAGCTGTCAACTCCCCAATTATAAACCTCCCTGTTTGTTGGATTGTCTTAAATTGTGATGTATTTACATTTTCAATGTAAATAAATAAATTTTATATTACAAAAACTTCAGGAATATAATGATATTTTTAAAATTTTAAAACATTCAGAAAATTGATTATTTTTAAGACCAAGTAAATCATATATATTACTTGTGCTAAAATAATTTTAACTAATAAATATTGAGTGTAATTTTCTTGACCACATATTAGTCCGCCTCTCGTGACAAAATTATAATTATAAATACTCATTTATTTATAACTTGTATCGTTAAATCAAACTTACATTTCTTTTTTTTTTTTCATTCAGATTCCCTATACATCAATCCACAGTTTCACACTCCCTTTTTTAACATTGACCGAACATTCCTCGTTTATATTTGTTATTCCACCATGTAGTGCTTCAAGTGGGTATTTAAAAGTAACTAAAATATAGACTCGTGTTGAAAATGGTAGAACTAAATGTTCGTTAATATGTCTAGTTGTTCAGTGGGTTTCGAATAAACGAAAAAACATGCAGTTTACCAACTCAGCTATGTAAATTGAATTACGTTTGTTATGTAAATTGATGTAATTAGAATTTGAATTCCATAGTCCGTTGTATATGGTTGGTAGAAATTCGTTAATATTAGAATTTAAATTCTATTATTAACGTGCTTGGTTGCGAAATAAATTGGAATTTGAATTTATTCCCTCAAATTCCTTCAAACTAAACATCTGAAAATCCTTACAAATTCTAAAGGATTTCAAATTCCACCAACCTCTGCCTCTGCCACCGACCGCCACCACCCCACTCACCACCAACCGACACCCAGAACGCCGTCGCCCAACCGCCACCCGCCGCCACCGTCGACGACAACCGCCACCTCCGACCGCTACCGCCGCCAAACACCACATCCTACTTCGGTCGGCGCGCCCTTGGCATCCGATTTCCGTTGATAACCCAGAACCATTCATTTGACGCCCCATCAATACTTGCTTGTCACCCTACCCCCAACAACCCAACCCACTGACAACCGATCATGCCATATATCATTGTCAACAATCAACAGTCGCCGTTAACTACACCCGCTGCCTACAAACTCCCTTCTCCACCGATCGCGCTTGTGGCCGACTATCGACCGTCGTCGCTGAAGCACGTCGGTATTGGACGCGCTCAACGGCGACTGCCAGTTTTCGGCGGCGAGTGTGATCGGTTAGTGGCAGTAGTGGGGTGTGGTAGGTTTTCGGAAATGGGTGTGGTTGGTGGTCGCGATCGATTGTCGGTGGTGACAGCGGCGGCGATCGGTGGTATGCAGTGGCGATAAATTCCATTTATAGATTTCAATTCCCTTGAATTCCAAATCGTTTGGAAAATATTAAATTCCAAATACAATTCTTCTAATTCCAATTCAAATTTATATTCAAATTCCAATTCAAATTTCATTTTCAATAAATTCTAAAAACCAAACGCCCCCTTATTATTTGTTACATTAATTTGTTGCATATATTTTGTATAGTGGTTCAACATGCAGTTGTAAAACTATTTATGCATGTTAATAAAAAACTAACTTAGATGTCATATAGTTTGTTCTTCCACCTAAGATTTGTCAACGTGCTATCACAACAATAAATCTATTATTTAAACAAGAATCAATTATGTTAAACTTTCCAAATTTAATCTTATTTCTTAATTTTTATTTTAAACAATATAAATGAAAAATAAATTAAGTCAAACTTTACAAATTTATTAATATTTTATAAATAGATAAATTCTTATTTGAAATGATAATAATATCCTAATACTCAAAAACTTGATGTTTTAATAATCGCAACTCAAGTTTTAAAGTTTGCGTATCATATGGTTTAATATGATAATGATTTTTAAAATTAATAAAAATTAAATAATTATTTTTATATCTCTTGTTCAACTCATGTAGTACACGAGCCACTAACATAGTATGATATATTCTCTTAAATTGTGTGTTGTTTTTTATCAACGAATATATCTATAAAAACTATTTTTTTTTAATCTCAACTAATATAATTAAAAACAAACACTTGTTTTTTTAGTTACTTCCCCTAACAACGAATATATTAAGAATGTTTGGACCAAATGATATTAAGTTACACTATATTTTCTTATAGAAATTTAAATTTTATATTTTAATCTGTTTAACATTTCGTTTTCAGGATATTGAGAACAGTCCGGCTGGTCCAACCGGCCCAACTCGCAAACCAACAATATGACATGTACGTTGAGTAACGGATTTGACTTTAAAAACATTGCTTTTAACCAACCCTTTTTAAAAATAATAATAATAATAAGTTGGTACATATGCTTTGCATAAAATACCTCAATTCAGTCAACAGAAGCCACCCATAATTCCACCACCAGCATCCAAAAATGAGTCAATTCAATATATTCAACTCTTCCATAATATTCAAAGTAAATGAGGACACTGTTACAAACTATCTTTCCATGAACATTCATATATATCTTCCAATATTCTTCTCTCTTTCCTTTTTTCATACATATAACATCCACAAGATACCTAAAATCCACATAAATTTCTACAACAGTTTATGAACATGTGGTACAAAACACCAACAAATCTTCTACTTGTTTCTTTCTTCTTTCTCCTGTTCAACTTCCATGTGTTCTCTCAGTCAAATAACAACAGTATCCCACATGGAGGCGCGATAAGAGACGGCCAAATCATCGTCTCTCCAAGCGAGGATTTCGCGCTTGGGTTCTTCAGTCCCACGAATTCGAGTCTACGATATGTTGGAATATGGTATTACAGGATACCTGGTCAAACAGTCATATGGGTAGCCAATAGAGATACTCCACTGTCCGGTACTTTTGGTGTTTTCGGCATTCAAAATGATGGGAGTTTGAGTCTTTCTAATGGGAATGGTACGGTATACTGGTCGACAGAGAGCTTTCCGTTGGCTGGTAATCTTACAGCGATGCTTGTTGACACTGGGAACTTTATTCTTTCAACGGTCGCGAATGCTGGAGATGATCGAAACGCGTTATGGCAAAGTTGTGAGTATCCGACGGATACTTACTTACCAAATATGAGAGTTTACATGAACCTAACAAGAGGTGATGGTGTTTCTTTTGTTTCATGGAGATCTAGTAATGACCCTTCAAGAGGGAACTACTCTATGGAAGTTGATCCTCGTGGTTCGCCACAGATCATCTCTTGGGACGACTCACGTCGTCGTATTTGGAGATCTGGTCCATGGAACCAGCAGATATTCACTGGGATGCCACAAATGAGATCTATATTTTTATCTGGCTTTAGATTAGTTCCAGCGGATGGTGATCTTATGTACTTTATATTTAACAATCCAAATAGGACACTTTTTATGAGGTTTATGATAAAATGGAACGGCGAAATAGAGCAGTTGACGTGGGATGAAGGAAGGCGCGTATGGGATGTGTCGTTGACGCTGCCTTCGACTCCATGCCAAGAGTATAATAGGTGCGGTAGTTATGGAATCTGCAACACAATGAATAGCCCTTCTGTGTGTTCTTGTATGCAAGGGTTTGAACTCAATTCTAATGGTCAATGTGCTAGAAGAACCCCTCTAGAATGTGGATCAAATTCTAGCAGAAATGATGGATTCCTAAGGTTAAATGGAGTGAAATTGCCTGATATTGCCACCACAACATTAGATGCAGATAATCAAGAGGAGTGTAAAGAGGTATGCTCCAATAACTGTTCGTGCACAGCGTACGCCTTCGTCTCTGGGATAGGGTGTTTAACCTGGGTTGGTGATTTGATCGATATCGAGGAATTTGAAGAAGGTGGAGAAACAGTTTTCATTCGCCTTGCAGATGCAGAATTAGGTAACTTCGATATTATCCTCTTTTTTCGCATTCGTCTTAACTAAATTTCGATTCGATCACTCTTTGGATAGGACAGAATACAATATTTGATTGTTCATGAGCTATTTTAATTAAATTTTTACTAATATGAGCAACTTTTTGGTTCTTAGGAGGTGGAGAAGTATCCAAGACCGCAGTTATAGCGATATCAGTAGCTGGAGCAATTGTTTTTGGTCTAATTGTATGGCTAATCTGGAGGTACAGGCAAAACATCAAAGGTATGCTTCATTTGATCTTAAGATATCTTTCATAGTTTAACAATTTGTACAATATACACTACAAACATTGCATCATCAAATAGAGTATATGTCGATGAAAAATTAGTCGGTATACTATACTGAGGTATACAATTGAGTCAAAAATGTGTTGCAAGGATTGATTATACTGTATAATAATTTAACATTCTTCATATACTACGACGAACAGAAATCTTGAATCATTGGAAGCAAAAGAAGAATTTGCTACTACTTTCTCAAGGATCACATAGCTTAGACATTTCTGCGGGTGCAACAAGACCAGTTGATCTTTCAGTTGAAGGAAAAACATTTGAAGGAAAATTGTTCAGTCTAGTATCATTAGAATCTGCTACAGATGGTTTTGCTAATAAAAACAAGCTCGGTCAAGGCGGATTTGGCCCCGTACATAAGGTTAGCTTTTCTTTTTAGAGCAAATTTCTTTTACCTATTTTGGACCCAAATGATACCACTTCATGTTCTATAGATTTGGTATATATAGTATATTAATACAAACTTAACAAGCTTTTATATGCTTGTTCTTTTTTCAGGGAATCTTGTCTAGTGGCCAGGAAATCGCGGTAAAGAGGCTATCAAAATCGTCTGGACAAGGCATGACGGAATTCAAGAATGAGATGATTTTGATTGCAAAATTGCAACACATAAATCTTGTTAGATTGCTCGGGTATTGCATCGAAGGGGAAGAAAATATGCTAGTTTATGAATTCTTGCCAAACAAAAGCCTTGATACATTTCTTTTTGGTATGCATTTCACCCCCTTTTCATGTTACATCTATTTCTACACCAGCTGAAGATAATTGATGAGATCATTGTATTTGTAATGACAGACGCAAAAAAGAAAGTGCTTCTAGATTGGAAAACTCGATTTTTGATTATTCAAGGGATTGCAAGAGGTCTACTTTATCTCCATCGGGATTCTAGGCTTCGCATCATTCATCGTGATCTGAAAGCTAGCAACATCTTGCTTGATAAGGACATGATCCCCAAAATTTCAGATTTTGGCATGGCTAGAATATTTGGAGGGAACCAAAACGAGGCAAATACAATACGCGTTGTAGGCACATAGTAAGTTGAAAATCATTAAAAAAGTCCATTATTACATTATCGTATCATTTTCTAACAAACCCTTGCTACAGTGGTTACATGGCTCCAGAGTATGCAATGGAAGGCTTTTTTTCGGTGAAATCTGATGTTTATAGCTTCGGGGTTTTGCTACTAGAAATCATTAGTGGCCAAAGAAACACAAGTTTTCGCTCCCATGACTCCTCAAACCTAATCAAACACGTAAGTAATCATCTTCTTTACCCCTTCCGTCTTGTACTCATAGTTGAGTTTGAAACATGTTAGTTACAATCCATACTTAGCGTAAATAACATAGAAACATAATATCATTAAGTAGAGCTGTTTTAAACGAAGTTCAATGTGCATACTAAAAAAGTAAAAGTTCACTTCAAGTACTCTACTTTTTAATCCGATTTACCCTACAAATAGCTTTTTAATGAGTCGAATATTTACTTGTCATGCTTGTTGGTTTGCCCCAATATAATTATATCTTCTATAGTTAATTTACTGTTCAACATTCTTTCTTTCAACCATATTGATAGTTAGCAACACTGATTTGCAGGCATGGAATCTATGGAAGGATAGGAAACCACAAGAACTAATTGATCCATCAATTTTAGATTCATGTAACGAGAAAGAAGCATTACAATGCATCCATGTAGCGATGTTGTGTGTACAGTTTTCGGCAGTTCATAGACCAACTATGTCATCGGTGGTGTATATGTTGGAGAGTGAAAGCACTAGTCTCCCTCTACCAACACAAGTTGGGGATATATCACTAAACTCTGATGAAATGGATTTGATCATGGAAGGTAAAAAGATTACTCTTCCGTCGAATGATGTTACAATTACAGAAGTGATTGGGAGGTAACAATAGAAGTCAAAAGAACAATATGTTGTATGTATGATTTGTGTGTTTTTAGTGTAACAAAGAGAAGAAGTTCCATACTTTCATTCTTTGTAGTTTTTTGGGAATTGCAAATATATACAGTTAGTACAGTTATTTATTTATTAATTTGACAGCAAAAGAAAAATGCTAGAGAAGGTGAAAAACATTTGTTAGCAAAAAGTATAAATAAAATCTTGATGTTTAGTTGTGTAGTTGTTATGTCTGAATGTCTGTATCTTTTGGCAAAACTGATGATTACCATGATAGTTGACCTCAAGAGATTCAAATAACAAATTAAGGGAAGCAAATTGACTTTCAAAACTCAACTTTGCTACTGAGAGATACTACAAAATAATGGATAGAGTGAAGTGGATCACAGTTTGAGATCTGCTTGATTTAAATTAAATTAATATACATGTTTTACTTCTATCCAAATTCTATAAGAAAACAAAGAATAGCTTGATTAGAACATATTAATATTACCATATAAGTATATATACGAATATATATGTATATATTGAATATATTATTTGATGTAAATCTTGTATATTTATCATGTATATCTCTTTCTAGTTTTCTTAGAGGAATTAGTTAGGTCATTGTAATCTATTTGTACTCTTTGACATTAATGAAAACATAGAATCATTCTAAAAAATAATGAACACTACTGCATAAAAAAATTTATGGTCATTTGACGAACATGATGCTGTAGTTTAAGAATTTCCATTCTATGTTTAATGAAGAGGCAAATTGTTGAGAAGATTGTTTTTTTTTTAACTAAAAACCATTTTTGAGTCTTTCGAATGAAAGGAAAGGAATTGGCTACTTTGGGACGTTGGGTTGTCCCAAACCACACATGTTTTCCACATGAATTGTCTTCCCTTAGAAATAGGGAACAAGTGGTGACGTCACCCACGTTTGAGCCGGTGGAAGATGGGTGTTTTATAGGAGTGTATAAATATATCCGAACCCGAACTAATAAAATTACTTTTACAAAAACTATTAAATTATAAATATTAATTAGAAATTTCTTAGATTGTGGATATATTTTAAAGGATTCGGATATTTGAAAAAGTTAATAAAAATTATTAGGTTTTTATGAAAGTTATTAATAATACATATTTTTTTAAATTTTGAATATCCGTTTGGATATCCGGATCTGAAATTTCGGATTCGTATATTAAAATTCATTATCCGAAATTTTCAGTAATCTGAATATCTGGATATCCGATTTTCAACACCCCTAGCTTTAAACAACACACTTCACACACTCACAATGTAGCGAGCCACTTGATAATGGCCTTCACCATTTTGGATTTTGTATGTAACTCAGTTTACTTGAGAACAACACCATGGTTCAGAAAGGGCCATGATATAGGGTTTCGGTTTGTGTGTCTGGGCATCAATACTTCTTGAATCGCAAACACGCGTGATGGTTTGAATCTATAGCTATTGTGATAGTTGTAACGAGGTCTAATAGATCACATAATGTTTGTTGTTTCAACCAAAGAATTATCATCGTGATGCTTCACATATTAGAACCTCACATGGGTGCATTGGTTTGCTACTTGGTATCAATCCCATGAAAAAAGGTAAAAATATATTATGGTTCAAAATTTGGTTGTGTGTGTTGTGTATGCAAAGGTGTATGAGGTTGGGATCACACTAGTTTAAAAAGTTGACTACTTGTCTATACGCTTCCATTCCTCTTGGCATTTGTATTTCATATAAAACCTTCCAATTCTTTATCCTTTCTTACACTAATCTACAAATTACTTTGTTTCTAAAGAAACAAAACTGTTAACAAGAAATGTCTAAGAACTCTATAATTTATCTGGTTGATCACGTGTCAATATTATAGTGTATAATTGATCTAAATGCTTGATTTTATATCGTGATTAATGTGAAGCAAGTTGACTTTGTTTATATTTTAACTTATAGGTGTTTGGAGCTTAAAGTAGTATAATTTTAGGCAAAAGAAGCAAAACACGAAAATTGAATGACTAAAGATGTAAATATTAAAAGATGAAAAGAAATGGCAAGAAAGAGACACAGCGGGCGGCATATGATGTCCCGAGTAAGGGCGTAGCAAACGTCGGTAGCCCAACAAACTCTGGATTTTGGGGATTTTAAAGTTTATTTAAACCAATCCAACCCTAATTCGAAAAACAACTTCTCTTGCATGAAATTGGCAAAATTGAAGCAGATCCTTGGTGTTTTCAAGCCTCCCATTCATCCCAAAATCATCCGAAGTCATCATCAAAACAAGATTGGAGATCTAATGAAGACTATGAGTGGCTAGTTTTTTCTTGATTGATTTCGGGAGTATGATTCTTGTCAAGTAATATATTTGCTATGTGTTAATTAGGTTTTTGTATTGAAGATAGGATTATTGAGTAAAGTATTATATTTTGGTCGATTTAAAAGTTTTGCTTGTAAATAAAGTTGTATGCTTTTATTATTAGTTTTTGGTTTTCTTGAATAGTTAACTCATTAAGAAAGTTAGACAAATTGATATAAATAAACTGGTAATCTTATGAACAAACGAGTCTTAAAATATTGTTCTTTGATTATGACTTTATCAATAGTTGAAATTTTGAAGTTAAGTTCTTACAAACCCTGGTTTAAAACATACCAATTATTAATCTTACGGAATTGAAAATCCGAAGGTAAATGTTTTTCGTTATTTTAGTAAATTCATTCCAAAAGTTCATTGCTTTTTGAACTTGTGTTCTTGAAATCATCCAAAGTTCTAATCTTTAAGTTTAAAGTTTGTGTCTTTAAGTTAATCGAGTCTTGTTAGTTAAACATTCTCCAACAATTCTCTGTGGAGACGAGCATACTTAACCTTACACAATAAAGGTAGATAAGACCAGTTATATAACTTGTTTTTGATCGAGTCTCGACAACCAAATCACTGGTACCTCTACAAGAAATGTCTATAATATTTTCTAATTCATTTGGTATATCACCTCTACTTGCAAGCATTAATTAATAGATTGTTTATTAGTTGTCTGTCTTAAGAGACCATGTATCATTGACCTGCATGTTGGAAGAGGGGTGAAATTATTTGAAGGATAGAAAGTACTTGTCATGGTAAAGTAACAAGTAGCCAAAATCTATTTTTAGTATTAAAATTTTTAAAAGCGAAAGGGAACTTACGTTAAAAAATGTTTAAAACATTTTATCATTTTTATGTTTACCTAGCTATTAGACGGCGTTCAAAATATGTCACACCCTCAATTTTCACAACGCGGTTTTACCATTAGGCGCGTGACATAGCAGGATCCCAGCCGTTAGTTACATCAAGTGACACAATAATTACAAAACATAGTATTAATGTTTATCAAATAAAACGAAAACATAATTTAACGACAAGTTTCAAGAAACCATCACAGAAGTGAAATCAGATAATATCTCATAAGTTGTTATAGCGCAGAACACGTTCAACTCAAGTAAATGTTAATTTACAGAAAAACTCATTTAACCATTGTGAATTAATCAATGATGCATGAAATGATGAAATTCTCCTAGTTGTGCGCACCCTAAGAACCCGAGAAAAACATTCTAAAGTATCAAAATAGGGTTGGTGAGTTCACATGTTTAATAACAGTAATGTATCAAAAAACAAATCCAGTAAACAAAGTATATCAAGTAGATAGGAAGTCTACATATCTTGTTACATAATGTATGAAGTTCACAATCAAAGCTAACAAATAGAAGTATGCCTTGGCTGTGGTTACCAGACCACAATAACAGAAATTAGGTCAATTAACACCCGTTTGACGTGTAGTCGTGCTAGCACAACTAGCCTGGGTGGGGTTAGTCAAACCCAGTAGATCTACTCAGAATTACCTCACTAAAAACATAAACTAACGATTCGAAAGTGAGGACTTAAAATGGTACAACACTAGTAAACAAGCGATAATACAGTAATATTGATCTAATGAAAGAACATTTAAAAGAATATGTTTCTTTTCCCCAAAAGAGAGTGTAAGAAAAGCGGGGCTGTAAACTCAACTTTACTACACAACAACAGATAAATGCAAGAACAGGCGATTAAGTTTTCAAATAACCTGAATTAATTTAATGCCTAATTAATATTAAATATAAATATTAAAATTGTATGCTTGCGTGTTTACAACTCTATCATAGTGCAACCCATTGGTGTTTCCCCCAAGATAGACCTAACATACAATACGCACATGCTATATATATAACACTCATAAATATATATATATATATATATATATATATATATATATATATATATGTATATATATATATGTATATATATATCTATACTAATAATACTTTACATTATTAGACACATGGCACTCTCTCAATCACTCTCAGGTATAATTTCCCGCCCAAGGTTCCTTCACCTGTATTCCCTCACACGCGGGTCATAATACCCGGTTTCTAATTTTCGGATCTCCTGACCCCTACCTTAGAAACTTCAAACATGAACCCAAGATTCACATTCCTCTCATTTGACTGCCTCTCATAGATAACTGGGTATCAAATATCACTTTTCTCTCACTCGATTGCTTGGTGCTGCTCTGGAAATAGATTATAGGAAGAAGACCACGACTCATTGCAAGGGTTTGCGCTTGATTTCCTCAATCCAGGTTTGATTTGGGGTTTTGAAATCAAATCGTGTTCTTCGATATAAGTTTGATTTCTGGTTCTGTTTAATCGATTTGAGTTTGATTTCTGGTTAGTTTAATCGATTTGAGTTTGATTTTATCCCACCTACTCTTCCATTCCCTTACCTTCTTTCGATTCTTTCGTCTTCTTTCTTGTCTGATAAATTGTTCTCAAACCCATCTGGGTTTTGTTTATCTACTCCTAATTATTTCGTATTGACGTATTGTAAAGTACGATTCGATTTGGTCATGTGTTTGATTGCTTGACTTTTGGGTTTTGATTAAATTTGTTGGAAATATGAACAAATATGTTGCTTCACTTCTGAGAGAATAAATGTAGCAACTTTTATGACTTTGCATTACTACATCTCTAAGTTAGTACTTTTCATATGCCAAGTGATTGATGAATTTGTCTACATAGACCAAAAGTGTTCTACCCATTCGTGGAATATGCAATAGGATATGCTGTTAGTAGCATATTCAACATTTGATGCCCAACAAGAAGGAATTACTTCAGAAACTTCTTTTGCAAGGTAAGTTTTGGAAAAAAAACTTATTTTGCATTGAAGATGATTGTCTTCATTAAGGATTGTGATTGTTATTTGACCCATCAAGTTGTAGTTTTGGTTATTAAATCATATCAAAAGTGAAAACAGTATTATGAGTTTATAAATTTGTTAAATAGGATGTAATAGAAGGTAAAAAGGTTTTGTTTCATTAATATGAAGGTGCAAAGGAGATTATGATGATTAAAACACCTATTGTGCAACAATGGAATTAAAGGGCAGATAACACCTTCGAATCAATTTGGTTTAAATAATTTGGATGTTGAAAAACTAAATAAATCATTTCATGTGTTTTGTGTAAAAGTCCTAAATTATGCCTTTTAAATTTTTTGAACGTAACATTAGATACTATTGTGTTCACTAAAGTTGGCTTGAGTTCCTCTGATTTTGGCTAAATGATTCGAGCCACTGTTATTCAGGATTTCACCATCTTGTATGATACCCTCCTCCTTTTGATTTGATTTATTTCCTACTTTAATCAGTTTAATCAACTTTATGAACTTCTAACTAGCCGGTGTTGACTAAACAATTGTTTTAATATGAAGATTTAGTAGTTATTTAGTTTATGGATAAATATTATCAAACTTAACTTATTTTAAGATTCTCTTTATATGTAACGACAGATAAAACTGAGAGATTATTAGCTGAAGTGTAAGGCCTCGTTCCCGGGACGCTTACAGTTGGATCCTCATCGCACATAAAACATATATTTTCATCATCTTACATAAAAGCATTGCAGCGGAAACATTAAAAACAACAATTTCATTTCATCAAAATGTTTTTGCAAAATAATACAACCGTTCATTACACAATATCATTTTTACATTTCATTACAAAAGCATTATAACATTGGATGCCATCCCAAAGGAACTGAGCAGTCGCCCCGTGCCATCCTCAGCAACATACCTGCCAACTGGAAACACATCAAAGTCAGCGTTGCTGAGTGAGTTCTAGTTTTATAATAAAACATACTTTTCTTTCGTTAAAACCATTCTTTACTTTCTTTCAAATCATACTATGCTTTCTTACGTGATCACACATCATACGTACATACAGATAATATAATTATTATCTTCCATTACGTTCGTTACATTATTCATTCATTAATCATCGCACGGTACATTATCATTCACTTCATTCGTTCATAACATCTTTTCTTCCGTTTGTTCATTTCATACAATTCGCACTTTCGCTCAAATCGCACATTCGCATCATCGTACCCGAAGTACATATCGCACGGATCGCACACATAAGGTAGTTGTCACATCCCGGCGGAAGCGTGAGATGCTTAGGGTGTGACTTGTTTGTTCAGAACTCATTGATTTACAAATTTTAACAGATAGCACAGCAGCACAAGACATACATAACATAATTCATAAGATAATATTAAGGTTAGGATTACATCAAATCATAATTGTCAAAATTTGATCTAAACATAATCCTATTACAAACATATTATCTAACTGCTATATCTTCAGTAACGGTGGAAATGTGCGTCCACCAATAGGCTGAGATCATACATATTCACAGTAAGATTCACACAGACTTTCCCCATTATTTCTCCCCAGCCGTTATACACATCAAAATAAAACATTAAGCTTTTAGTCATGATGAATTCCTGAAAAAGCATACTCAAAATAGTCAACGTAAAGTTAGTGATAACATAATTCATAAAATCAGATAATATAGCATCACAACACTCATCCTGTTGATGCAGGAAATATTTACCTAAGTAGCGCTACCAATATTATCTAACGGTTCCACATCCGAATTAATGGTTGTAACATAAATGACAGTATATCTCAAAAATATTAATAATGCATCAATTCATAAAAACAGTATGTTTTTCCCCCAAAAGTTTATAGAAATATAAATGGGGCTATGAATCTCACCTTTTACTCCAAATAATAATTAACCTATAAACACAAATATTTATAGTTTAGAGAAAAAAAATGTCTTTTCTTTAACATTTTTAGCACCTCAAACTATAAAATTTATTTCAGAAATCATATTAAGGCATACATCACGAAATTTTTATAGTAAGTGGGACCTAAAATTTGACATAATATAGTAAAATTTCATTTTCTTATTATTTACAGTTTATTTTCTATAATTTTTATATTATTTGAATAATTTATCAAAAATACCTTCGGGCCTCTAAAATTTCCCAAACTTGGTCAAAATATTTGACACAACTTTTATAGATTCTCAAAATTTTCTAAAGTCCAAATCATGGAAGAGTCAATTTTCATGATTTTTATCATTTTACCAATATTCAGTGAAAATATTAAAATATGTCCAAAAATTCCTATTTTTATACAAGCTATTCTATTCTAATTTTCATATATATAATTTTTTCAAACATCTGCCAGGGTCGGTTCTTCCAGCATGAAATTTTCTTTCAAATACGTAGATAAATTATATAAATTATTTTACTCATAATAATGGCATTAAATTTTACAGAACTATATTTCTTAATGTTCTAAACATATTTCTAATGTTTTTTCCCACAATCACAGTCAAATATATATCAAACTGAATTTAGCAAGTTGCACATAAATTTTTAACCCTTTGTTGATAATTTTCTTTATATAATTTTTTGATTATCAAGATTTACTTATTTATTTCAGATTCATAAAATCTCCTTACTAATTTTAAATAAGGTTGATATATTTATAAGATCCATGAAGATCTTGAATGTTAAATCAAAAGGGTTAGTCATATGTGTTTGTTTAAACACATGTATAGTCTTTTGTAATCTTAACTAGTTATGGTTTAGAGGATGAAACCTTAATTTTGACAGAGGGAGAGGATGAGAAAATGGTGAAGATAGCCTCTAAGTCTTGGTGAATTTGTTTGTTAAGCTTGGTTTTGATGTTCTTGATTTCTTGCAACACAACCTTCGGAAGATGGTGGTTATACGAGGCTTGGATGTTGTTGGTTGCTATGAAAACCGAGAAGGCAGGTGAAGATGATGGTGGTGTTCGGATGTTGTGGTGAGATGATGGTAGTGTTCGGATATTATGGTGAAGTGATGGTGACCGAGAGCTTCGAAAGAGTAGAGGTGGTGGTATGCGGTTGAGGGGCGACCGAATGAGTGTGTATGGAGTTTGAAGATGTGAATGTGATGGTGGTTATGAAATAACCTTCGGCCGAGAGGGTTAGTTATAGTGGAGATGGTCATGATGAGTTCTATGCTTAGGTTAGTGATTTGGCAACATAGCTTGCATTAGTTGGACTCCATAGGGTGTTAAGGTGGCGGTTTGATGGGTGATCCGAGTAGGTGGCGGTGTAAGGGGGTGGGTTGGTGTCATGGTGGAGCTAGGTGTCAATCAAGGAGATAAGTGAGTCATCATGTTATCATTACAAATTTAATCAATACTTAGGGTGTTAATCGGGTGACTAATGGCTCTAATGAACCGAGACTTAATCTTAAAGGGTGTTTAGGTTTGATGTTTGGGTGTATAAAATTTGCTTAGTTTTGTTTTGATGCCAAGTTTTCTTTGATATTTGTATTGTATGGTGGTGTTTGATTGGGTTGTATTTGGTTCATTTGGTGTTTGTTTGATGTTATATGGTTGATGTATTTTTGTCACATAAGGTTCAATATCAAAGGATTACGTATTCGAATACATGCATACGTAAATTTTTGTGCATGCATGCAACGTAAAACATATATATACATTCACATAAACATATATAATTTATAACAAATTACTCAAATATAGAGTAATATGTATAATGGTTTAAAAATATTAACGTATGAAATCCTATATTTTTAGGGTTGTCACAGTAGCTGTCACACCCCAACCTTGACGGCGGAAACGTCGAGATGTGAGGGTTACGATTGTTCACAGCCACATAACGCTATTTATTAATTCCAAATATATTATTCGTAAGTTTAATTAGTAACATTACAAGCAAAAGTTTCAACAAAGAATACATCATGTACAAATGCTACAAATAACATGATCATCCATTTTATCTCTAGGTCCAATCCTAGATGTAATAAGCTTCAAAGAGTAGAACACAAACTTGAGGTATACCTGAAACATGTTAAAAATAAAAGGTCAACATAAAAATGTTGGTGAGCATTCCATAGTTTTCAATACATAAGTATATAAAAGATGGCAATTCAAGTCATAAGTTAGTGAATAAAATGATTAGGGATGTTATGAACAATGCAACAATCAAACCTCGACAAAGTTTTACAAGTCTCGAACGTTTACAAGATTATACGATCAGCTAAGTGTACTTGGATCAACCAAAGCAGGCTTGTCTGGCCCATAGATCTATAACTTCGCTGGGCTAGCAATAGTTAATGATTGTACATATAACGCCATAACATGGTAACCACAAAAGTTCAACTAACCACAACTTTGCATGATGAATTGCCATAAAGATTACAAGTCTCAAATAAGTTTACAAGTGCAATGATAATAAGTTAACATGTTTCACCCCAAAGTGTGAAAATAAGCAAAAAGGGGTATGGAAATACTCACTTGATATATATATAAGATGATTATAAGAATTTAAACGAGGCTCCAACGATTTCTTTTACAAGTTACCTAAATGTATTGATTCCAAGATTAAGTTCAATAATAAGATAATTGGAATTTGAGGGTTTAAATGATTAAGTAAAATAATGACTCGTTTATGTTTGGTTTAATAATATAAATCTATTAAGTCCAAGAATAAAAAGAAAAAATGTCTCAACAATTTAAGTTATTGATTTAATAGAAATTAAGTTTAATATGTGAAAAAAAATAATTAATTTAATAATTAATTATTTAAAACTTGGCAAAGAGAATTAATTAAATAGTTATTTAAATGACGTTAAAATTATTTAAAATCATTTGATAAAGTTTTGAGGTTTAAAATGATTTATCATAAAAGTTTTGTAATACAAAAACTAATTATATTGTTTTATAAATTTCAAGAATTTAAATGAAAGTTAATGAATAACTTTATTAACTAATTATGATATAAACTACTTAAATGATTAGATAAATAATTAGTTATTTAACACATAAATTTATAATATTTTGAAATAATCTAAATTTGAACCATAATATATTTTTAGCATTTAAATTACATAAAAGAATTTATAATTTTTTATAACCTTTGTTATTCTAGGAAAAAAAATAATTACGTTTAAAATCATAAATTTTTAATACGTTTAAAATCAATTTAATAATCTCTGTAATAAAATAACTTTTACTTTAATAATATTAGTATAAATTTTAAAGTTTAAAATACACAAAATTAACTTTAAAAAAATTAATGCAGGAGGCCGGGTTCGAACCTGCGACCTCTTGCTTGCAAAGGTGGCTTGGTAACCGGTGGGCTAGAGCCCAGATTTGATTAAGATTCTCAAATAAATTAATTAATTCATAAACTACATAAATCCCCCAAATCCAAGAACCCTAGAATCGGATTAACACCAAATTGAATCATCAAACTATGATGATAACGAAATCAACATTGGGGCTTTTGACCCCCATGAGATTTCGAATCTAAAGACTCACTTAATTACCCATTTTGATGATAAAAGGGGGACGAGCCGAACGAAAGACAGCCGCGACTTGGTTGAGGATCGTTCACAACGCAAATGTTATTCACAATTCAATTCGCTTTACAGAAAACTCCCAAAGGCTTCGACAAGAGTAAGCCCTCTGTTAATTTCAGGTTAAGAGTCTCCGATGTTGGTGTTCGATTATCGAGCAGACCGCGGTTAACAGGGGAAACGAAAGGGATGTTTGTGTAGTTTGCAAGTGAAATTAAGAGTAACATTCGATTGAGGACAACTAAATGATTGTTTAGATTGGCTTAATTAGTTTATAATTATGTTTTAAAGCACGAACGGCCATGTAGTTTAATGTGTTGCGGTTATGTAGTCGATTAGTCTAGAAACGGACGTTTAAATGCGATTAATCAATGCATACAGATTCGATTTTGCCTCACGATTATTTTGGTGTAACTTGGGGTCGAAACCGAGGCTTAAAACCCGGTTTTTGGCCTTGCCGGAGTCGCGGCCGGATGTTGGCCGGACTTTGGCCGGAAAAACGAGGGGAGAGAAGGGTGGGGGTTGGTTTTGGTAATTTACACCTTTGGTCCCTGTGGTTTGTTCTTTTGTTATTTTATGTTTAACTTTAATTTCTAAGTTTTTAAAATAGCAAAACAACCCTTGTACTTAATTAAGTTTAAAGCATAAGCATTTTTAAGTTTAATAACTTTCTTTTCATATCACCTTTATTGTTCTTATTGCTATTATTCTTATTATTATTATTATTATTATTATTATTATTATTATTATTATTATCATTATTATTATTACTATTACATATTATTAATATTAGTATTATTATTATTACTTACAATTATGTTCAATTTCATAATTACACTATTAATTTTCAATTTTGAAGAATTAAAGGCATAAGCAAACCACAAGTTTCATAATTGACAACTTTGGCCCTTACAAGAATAAACGACGTTAACTTTTAATTAACGTAAAAATACAGAATGTTACAGTAGCCAAAATCGCACGCTATCTCATGGGTTAGCCAAGATCGCACGCTACATAATCCACATGAGTCAGCCAAAATCGCACGCTACCCTTGTGCTGTCCATCGCACATATCGCACAAATCGCACCATCGAAGTGGTCACCAAGACCGACTCCCCCTGTGTGTGTGAGAACTCTCGGGGTTTAGCCAGAATCGCACGCCATCTCATGGGTTAGCCAAGATCGCACGCTACATAAACCACATAAGGTAGCCAAAATCGCATGCTACATAGCACACAGTAAATACCACATCGCACGTATCGGAGCAGTTACCAAAACTAAACTCCCTACTGTGTCTATGTCCCCTTATGAGTTAGCCAAGATCGCACGCTATAATACACACAGTTGAGCTAACAACTCTCAATGAGTAGTGAACCTCCTTTCTTCTTTCGCAAGCCCTCCTTACTCTCATTTGTTCGTTCATGCTTGCATTCATTCATTACGTTCCTCTTTTCATTATCTTCCACTTTACGTTACATAATACTTTCATTACATTCATTTACGTTCAACGCAAATCACGGGAAGACAATCATACATAATAATAAGGAACATAACAACATACAACATCAATCACACAAGGCAACATCGCACACCCATAACATACATCATGCATAACATACAATATCATACAATTACACAACATCAAACATCATACGAATCACGCGCATCGCATCATACATAACCATACGGCATCACACATCATCATGCATCGCTTCATCATCATCATAAATCATCTTACATCATCCATGCCCATCACATCATCTACAACCCCAAAGGTCCGAGCCTACGTCCGCACTTCCCAAAAGTCAGACTCATTTGGGCGTATGGACCCTATTCGGTCGCATGGTCCCTCATGCGTATGAGAACACTCAGGCGAATGGACCTCCAGTCGCATAGCCCTCGCATGCTTCCCATGCGGATGAAGCTCAGTCGCATGGCATCTGGGCGTATGGACCTCAGTCGCATGACCTTCATGCGAATGGCCCTCAGTCGCACACCTTTCGTGCGTATGACCTCAATCGCATGACTCACAGGCGTATGGACTCCAGTCGCATGACCCTCATTCGCATTTCATTCAGTCGCATGACCCTCATTCGCATTTCCTCCAGTCGCATAGCCCTCATACGTATGACCCTCAATCGCACTACTCATATACGAATGAACCTCAGTCGTACTCCTGTCGTGCGTATGGACCCAGTCGCATGCCATTCGGTCGCATGGGCCTCCAGTCGCATAGCCCTAGCTGTGCGCAGAATGCAGTTCATCCCGAACTGCAGCCGATGATTTCGGCCTCCAAACTCTTCCAAACCTCTTTTAAGCTCAAATCAACCATTCTAAACCTTAGGGAAGCATACCATGACATCATTCAAACATAACCAAGCCCGAAATCAAGCCCCAAACGAATCATACACATACATATACATACATAAACGGGTTTACACCCAAAAAACTCGAAAAAGGGTTTTCAGATGTGTTCCAGCCCCAAAATCATTCAAAAACGTGTAAAAGAGGGGTCCTAGAACTCACATAAACGATCCCGTCGAGTAGAGATTTGATTTGACCCGCTACACGACGATTTCCACGCTCGAATCCACCCGAACCAACCTTTTCTCCTTTTTTCTCCTTCTCTTCTCCTTCTCGTTGGCGAGTTTGGTCCCTCGACTTTGGACTTTATTTCTTTTTCTTTTTTCGTCGGCTTCAAAGAAAATTTCCGGGTGTTACATGAAGACGTTTTCTCTGGATCATAGTTAGTTGTCTTTCCAAAGCATTTGTTGGTGGATATGCTCGCGGGTCAAATTTTAGTGCTACTATTAGTAGCTGTACACTTAAGGGTATAAAAGATTTTAAGAGATGCCATGCTTCTTGAAGTTTCTTCTATTATTTATTTATGCACCTTGATGTTTCTTCTTTTATCTAATTATGTAATAAAATACATGTATGTCACATCCCGGCGAAAGCGTGAAATGCTTAGGTGTGACTTGTTTGTTCAGAACTCATTGATCCACAAATTTTAAACAGATAGCACATAAACATAACATGATTCATAACATAATATTAAAGTTAGGATTACATTAAATCATAATAGTCAAAATTTAAAATAACATAATCCTATTACATCATAAAGATCTAACAGCTACATCTTCAGAGATGATGGAAATGAGCATCCAGCGATACACTGAGGTCATAGAGGTTAACTGTCAGATTCACACATACTTTCCCCATTATCTTTCCCCAGTCATTATACACATCAAAAGAGAATATTAAGCTGTTAGTCATGATGAGCTCCTGAAAAAATATACTCAAAATAGTCAACACAAAGTTGGTGAGTTCACAGGTTTATCTTAAACAAAATATTATTGTTGCATCAGATACAACCAAACCTTACTTAATAATCAGATCATTCATAACTGTCATAACATAATTCATAAATCAGATAATATAGCATCACGACACTCATCCTGTTGGTGCAGGAAATATTTTCCTAAGTAGCGCTACCAATATTATCCAACGGTTCCACATCCGAATTAATGGTTGTAACATAAATGACAGTGTATCTAAAAAAAATATTGCATCAATCATAAAAATCAATAGTATGATTTTTCCCCCAAAAGCGTATAAAAATCAAAATGAGGCTATAAATCTCACCTCTTACTCCCAATGATAACCTATAATCAAAAATATTTATAGTTTAGAAAAATGTATTTTCTTTAATATTTTTAGTACCTCAAACTATACAATTTATTTCAGAAATTATACTAATGCATACATCACGAAAGTTTTACAGTAGGTGGGTTCTAATATTAGACATAATATAGTAAAGTTTCATTTTACTATTATTTTCAGCTTATTTTCTATAATTTTTACATTATTTGAATAATTCATCAGAAATACCTTCGAGCCTTTAAAAATATCCAAACTTTGTCAGAATATTTTTCATTATTATTACAATTTCCCAAAATTTTCTTATATCCTAAGTCATAGCAGAGTCAATTTTTACGATTTTCTCATTTTACCAATATTTAGTAAAAATATCAAAATATGCCCAAAAATTCTTATTTTTACACATACTGTTCTATTCTAATTTTCATATTTTTTGTAAATTTCTCATAATTTATTTCACAGCTTAAGTATTTTTTCTGATTTTTAGTTAGCAGAACATCTAAAAATTCATAACTTAAACATATCTTTGAGTTAGGTCACGAAACTTTTTCAGTAAGTCCTATAAATTGTAATAATCAATATATAAGTTTTCCACATATTTTCCACGGTCGGTTCTTCCAGCATGATTTTTCCTTTTAAATACTTAGATAATTTATATAAATTAATTTACTTATAGAAATGGCACCAAAATTTACAGAACTATATTTTTAATATTCTAAACATATTTTCAATGTTTGTTCCCACAATAATAGTCATTAACATGATAAACTGAATTTAACAAGTTATATCTAGGTTTTTAACCCTTTTGTTGATAATTTCCTCTTATAAATTTGATTATCAAGATTTACCTTATTTATTTCAGATTCTTAAAGCTTTCTTATTGTCTTAAAAATAAGTTTGATAGGTTTATCGAATTTATGAAAATCTTAAATGTTAATTCAAAAGGGTTAACCACATGTGTTTATTTAAACACATGTATAACTTTTGTAATCTTAACTAGTTATGGTTTAGAGATTGAAACCTTGATTTTGACAGAGGGAGAGTATGAGAAGATGGTGAAGATGGCCTCTAAGTCTTGATGGATCCGTTTGTTTAAGCTTGGTTTTGGTGTTCTTGATAATCTTCGGGAGATGGTGTTTACACAAGGCTTGGATGTTGTTGCTATGAAAACCGAGAGGTCGGGTAAGGATGATGATAGTACCTGAGGGTGGGGTTGGTGATTGAGAGATGATGGTGTGATGGTAACCGAAAACAAGGTGGTGAGGTATGCGGGTGAGGGGCGACCGAATGGTTGTGGTTTGTGTGTGCATTCTTTCGGCCGAAGGTACAAGTTTGTAGTGGAGTATGCAATCATGAGATCTAGGTTTAGAGTGTGATGTGGAGGTTATAGGCTAGGTGAGTCGGTCCTTAGGGTGCTAGGTGGCGGGTTGTGGTTTAGCTTAGTGGTAAGGTGGGTGTAGGTGTCAAGCAAGGAGGGTGTTGAGTCATAGGTCATTAATGGGTGTTTAGGGTGTTAATCGGATGTCTAAGGGTGCTAATGAGCCGGATCTTAATCTTAAATGGTACTTAGGTTTAAGGTTTAAGTGTAGGAGATTTGTTTAGTTTTGTTTTGATGTCAAGTTTCTTTAATGTTATCTTGTATTGAGGTGTTTGGTTGGATTGTATTTTGGTTCACTTAGTGTTTGCTTGGTGTTATGTAATTATGGTATTTTGATCTCTTTAATGTTTGGTATCAAAAGGTTATGAATATGGATACATGCATACGTAAAAGATTGTGCATGCATGCGATGTAACACATATATTCACATAAACATATATTATATATATGTATTTAACAAAAAATGGCACATGCATACGTAAAACATGTATGTAAACATGCATACGTACATCACACATATACTCATATAAACATATATGATTTATATGAGTTAACCAAATGTAGCGTAATAATATGATGGTTTATTATTAAATATATTAACGTATGAAATCCTATATTTAGGGTTGTCACAATGTATTACCATAATTTGAATGAAATTATATAGGATGCATATATATAATATAGGTTATAATGAAAATTGTGGATAGAATCCGATTAGAGGTAGGCATTATGCAAGTTTAGTTTTAAAATATATAATTGCTATTTAATATTTAGTTTATTAAACATGGATTGGTTGGTGTAGCATAGTAGAAATTTTTTATGTGGCCTTTGATAATATATGATGATCAATGGTGGTAACTTTAATAGATTATGATGATCATATAAGTGGTTGATTATAGTTAAACATATGTTGTTTGATTCAAATCACGGTTCCTTAATAAGGGGGTGTATATTTGGAATTCAATTAGCTAACTTGGATTGTAAATTTGTAATCACAATTTTATTTGTTGAAGTTCATTTTAAGAGTAAAGAAATACATATGTAGAGTTGCACATCTTTGAATAATTTTAATACTAGAAGATTTGTGATTTATATTTTTTGTTATTTAACCCGTGTAATACACGGGTCTATAACCTAGTGTATATATATATATATATATATATATATATATATATATATATATATATATATATATATATATATATATATATATATATATATATAATCATTACAAAACCACTTTTATTTTCAGAACCACAATACTATTGATTTACATAAACATAAATTAAGTGTGATGTTACTTAAACTGTCTTACACATATGTATATATGACATGAACAAGAAACTATGTAAAAGAATTAAATATCACCAGCTATAACTTACATATATGTAAATCAATGGTTCGTAATTTATATTTATGTAAACCAGTGGTTCTCTTGGTTTTGAAAAAAAGTTGTTCTGTAATGATCCTGACCATAGGGGGATATATATAGAGAGAGAGAGAGAGAGAGAGAGAGAGAGAGAGAGAGAGAGAGAGAGAGAGAGAGAGACACAGAGAGAGAGAGAGAGAGAGAGAGAGAGAGAGAGAGACAGAGAGAGAGACAGAGAGAGAGAGACAGAGAGAGAGAGACAGAGAGAGAGAGACAGAGAGAGAGAGAGAGAGAGACAGAGAGAGAGAGAGAGAGAGAGAGAGAGAGAGAGAGAGAGACAGAGAGAGAGAGAGAGAGAGAGAGAGAAGAGAGAGAGATAGAGAGAGAGAGAGAGAGAGAGAGAGAGAGAGAGAGAGAGAGAGAGAGAGACAGAGAGAGAGAGACAGATAGAGATAGAGAGAGAGATACAGATATATATACATATATATATATATATATATATATACTATATATATATATATATATATATATATATATATATATATATATATATATGCATATGTATATGCATATGTATATATATATATGCATATGTATATGCATATGTATATACATACATACATACATAAATATATGTGTATATATATATATACTATAATATTAATAATAATTAATATTACTATTATTATAAGAATTATGTATTATTATTAATATTATTATAATTATTATTATTATATTAGAATTTTGAAAAGGTTTTTTAAAAAATGGATTCTTTTTAAAAACATTAAGTATTTTATTTAAACAATATATAACTTGATAGTAAATTGTTTACATTCAAATTAATGATATTTGTTTTCTCAAGTACGGAGTACCAAACAAAATACAAAGGCCTCAATATTTTTTTTGTATTTTCATATATATAAAATGTGAAAAAATAAAGTTTATTATAAAATCGACTGGCTCGAGCTTTTCATGAGCCGAACTCGACCGGTGTTTTCATCTCGTTAAGATTTTCGAGCCCGAGCGGAGCCGGCTCGATAATCTTCGAGCTCGAGCTCAAACACATCCTGGCTCGGCTCGACTCGTTTACAACCCTATGATTTAAGGTAAATACATTTAATTGACTATTTATTATAGCCTACAAGTAAATGTAACTGGAATTTGTTTCTCGGCATTAAATTACTCACCGTGAACATCTAAACATTTGTTATTCGTATCACTGGATTCACATTTGGGAGTTGGGACATAAAGGGTATTGAATAGGATGCCTTTTTAATCACTTTATTCTAAAAATAGTAAATAAAATATTAACAATTAAAGGGAATAATGATTTAAATACATACATTTGAATACCCTTTATGTATATTATGATTTTAAGATATGTAGTTTATGTATTTTTTAACGGTAAATCTATAATACTTTTAAACTAGTTATACCATTAAATATTGGAAAATTTTCTAAATTGTCCATGTTTCTTCTTTTTTTTTCTTCAAAATATCCTTTCAAATAATTATCCCTTAAAATATTCCTACCAGACAAGGTGTTAGCTAGAAGCAAACACCTGTACAACATAAACAATCACAAATGGACAAGTGTCCTAAGCAGACGTATTTCGAATATTATTATCGTGGTCACCTGTGGAGGAACAGACGCCCATCTGCTTAGAGATGGATACATGATTATTTGTGACTAATTATGTTGTACAGGCACCTGCCCCTAGATGTCTGTACAGACACTGATAGTTTGTCCAGTAGTGACTTTTTAAAGGATAGTTGTTTGGAGTAGACAATTTGAAAGAAAAGATGAAATAAATTAGATATTTTGAGAGTTTTCCTTAACTATTTTTATCAATTTTGAACTTAAGTTTACTGCAAATATGATTTGATTCTTACCATCAGATTACAACTCAAGTGGCAGATATGTAGTTTATGTGAGTGGTTGCAATTTGCAAATAACTTATACTACTATATGTTTAATTTTTCAAAATTGAGAGACTCATAATGAGAATTTTTTTTAATAACTTCTTAACAATATGAAAATTTATACCAGGATTATTACTTTAAATTGTCTCCAATATTTTCCTCTGACTTAAGAGATTTTCACTACATTTGCTATGGTATATTTGTTGACTCATACCTCGGTTGCGTGATTAACACCAAAAAAGGTACAATTCAAAAGAGATCATATTTTTCAATATCACATTAATGTAACCTGGGAGGATTGGTACAAAACTTTTTGCATACACTAATAAACTCTTGCTTTCCTAAAATTACAAATGTTTTTATTATAAAAAAAAACTGATTCATTTACATATAGCGTAAAAATTCATATCTTTCTCTACAACATCATATATTTTTTTAAAAATCGCGTTATCTTCTTAGTCAACGACGATTTAGAGTGTTCAACTTACGTATTCTTCTACAACTCCACTTTTTATATAACAAATTCCAGCGGTCGGAGAGTTGTCGTTCCGCCATTGCATGTATCACCGCATTTGCTGCCTACTCTACTTAAGTAGCAGAACTGGTTAAACCAAAGTTTTGATTTTGCGTGTCGTTTTTGTTTCCCCTTTCGTCGATCTTCACATAATTTTCTTCCCTGGTAAGTATACTTTTCGCATCATAACTTTGCTTTTGCAGAAGTTACAACACACATGGAGAATGCAAACCAAATTAGAAGTTTCAATCAAACATCCCCAAAAGTTCCTTTCGGGTTAGATGAATCATTCCATCTCTTTCACATAATCATCGCAATTTGCCCTAATCTTATAGATTGAATCAAGCTTATCGCTACTATTTCTTTCCTTCTTCCTATCCTTTTACTTAGTTTCCGATTGCTAATAATCACCAAGATCGGCACGCTATATCACAGGCACACAATTTCTAAGATGAAAAGTTTTTTCTTCTTTTTTTTTAATTTAATTTTTCAGTTATCTTTTGAACACTTATTTTAATGTATTTTACTAAATAAATTGACCTTTTATTTTTTTTATTATACTTTGAATATTGTCAACCCTGAGAAACATGCTTACACCCTCAAAAAAAGCTCAAAACACTCGTGCAATTAATTCATTATTGAAAAATCACACAACTTTCACACCAAGAAGCATGTCTGTCATCTTCTACAATCTCAAGGCTGCAGCCTGTAATTTAGGGTAAACAAATCAAAGGGTCAACATCAAATCAGAAAATCTTCTTTGATTTCTTACCCAATTTAGTATATAGAATAAAGAATTATACCCGTCAATGGCTGTTTGCTTTTGGGTATTCACAGTTCTTTACATATACGCATCACATGCATCTCCGATCACCACCATTTCTAGTTTAATAACTCAACAACTTCACGATGGTGAAACATTAGTGTCTCAAAATCAAAGATTTGAATTGGGTTTCTTCTGCCCTTCAAATCCATGCAAAGACACAAAATTTTTGGGAATTTGGTATAGAAATATAGCACCGATCACTGTTGTTTGGGTAGCGAATCGACGAAGGCCTATTCGAAGACCTTCGTTAGGTGTTCATATGGTGGTAAATGATAATGGGGTGCTTATAATTCAAGATGGGAGTAAAAGAGTTATTTGGAGGAAATCTCCGAAAGGTTATGTTCATTCGATGGGTCGAAAACCCCTTTTGCAGCTTTTGGATTCTGGTAATCTTGTTCTTCGAGATTGTGATAATTCATCGTGTGGAGGGTATATATGGGAAAGCTTTAATCTTCCTGGAGATACGTTGTTACCTGGGATGGAACTCAGTTTGGATTATGGATCAAGATTTGGCTGCAACTCAATCACTTCATGGAGAAAGAAAGATGATCCGTCTGATGGTGATTTCAAGTTCGGGTTTGATAAATTTGTTCACGCTCCACAGTTGGTTCTGACAAAAGAGAATGGGGTTAGACTGTCACGATGGGGGCCGTGGGATGGAGAGAAGTTTAGTGGTATGAATTCTCTAAAGGATAATCCGGTTTTGTCAACCACGTTGAGGTTTGATGGTGGTGAAGTTTCTTTCAAGTTTGCGCCTTTGAACGACTCGATGTTGTTGAGGTTTGTGCTGAGTCCACTAGGGAGCCTTGAGTTTCTTTGGTGGAAGAGTAAGAATGATGGTTGGCTAACAATTCTGACACTGAATAAGGATAACTGTGATCGGATTGGATCGTGTGGTTCGTATGGTATATGTTATAGTGATGATCCAAGTTGTAGATGCTTGGAACAAGGTTTCATGGCAATTTCATCAGTTGATTGGTGTGGGTTTGAGTGTTCAAGTGGATGCAAGCGGAAACATGATCTGAATTGCTCGAATGGAGATGGGTTTTTAAAGTATGAACAAATGAAATTGCCTGATAATGCAACTGTTTGGGGTGCTTTAAGCACCAAAGAGTGTGAGAACAAGTGTGCAAAAAAGTGCAACTGTATGGCATACACTAGCTTGAACATGTATGGCAATGGGAGTATATGTGTGGTTTGGTTTGATGATCTCAATGATTTGCGAGTGATTCATGGAGGCGGAAATGATCTTTACATACGCATGTCACACATTGAGCTAGGTATTAATATGCTTTTAACTTATGCAGCTTCATTTGTGCAAGTTCTTGTAAAAGATCATGAGTTAGAATTTTTCTGGGACATGTCTAAGGGAGTGTAGTTCTTGAAAGCATTTAAGTTAAGATTATATCAAACATCATTATGGTGAATGTGATGTGCAGCCTTACAGTTTATGTAATTGCTGAATCAGTATTTTTCATGTACACTTAACTGAAACAGTCTGATCATGTTCATTGACTTGTAAACTACAAAATTACTACCACTGGCAATGCAAAAATAAACTGCGAACGTAGTAATAGGCATCACAAAATGTTATTATTGAGCTGCACTTTGGTTTTAAAAAATGAACTTTCATGTAGTGTTAAACTATTCTTTTGTGTTTATGGATTGATGGTTGACCATCATCTGCAACTGTCGTTTGAATCTGAAATATAGTGCATGAACTCAAATGAAATTAATCATTTATGGTGTTCAAATTCATGTGTGGGTGTCTTTTTTCATTTCACTAGCTTATACATTACATGGATTTAAGTTATGTAATTTAGCTTGCTTTGCTGCTTTTGTAAATCTCAAAAGAAAACATTAGTGTGCCTAATGATGTCTCTGGTAAATTTTAATCATTTGCAATACTATAATTTACTTAGTTTTCATTAACATATTGTTTCAATAATCAGATTCCATCAAGCACAAGAAGAGGAAGAAAGTAATATTGTTTGTGGCTATAGTTTTCTTGTCTACAGCATCTTTTGTACTTCTAGTGGCTGCTGTCATTCGAGTTGTTTGTATGCTAAAGAAATCAAAGAAAAGAGGTACTAGAATACATACCCCTTTCATCTTTCACATATATCCTATGTATTCATGCTTTCGCGCTGTCGTTTGTGTTCTCTTATTCGTGTCGTTGTATTTAGCATCAGTACAGGAACACAGTCCATTGACAGAATTCATATCTCCAGATGAAGATTCAGATTGTCATTTCTTTGAGTTGGACGAAATTGCCACTGCGACTAATAACTGGTCTGGTTCTAATGAGATTGGTGAAGGAGGGTTTGGTAGGGTCTATAAGGTAAAAATTATATAATGTATGCTGCAGTTTTTGAGAAAATGAAAGAAAAACAAATAAAAGTGTCGTTTCTTTCAGGGCCAATTAGCGCGGGGAGAGGAAGTAGCTGTTAAGAGATTAGCAGAGAGTTCTTGGCAAGGCATTCGCGAATTCAAGAATGAAGTCACTTTGATAGCAAAGCTTCAACATAGGAATCTTGTGAAGCTCTTGGGATATTGCATTGAAGGAAATGAAAGGATACTAGTATATGAATATCTTCCAAACCACAGCCTAGACCAAATCATTTTCGGTAAATTAGTTCTTCAAATTTTTAAATCTGATCGTTCTTTTTGAGGTCGGTTTGAAAAAAACAGAAAATTAAATGGTGAATCTTAAAAACCTTAAAACTTCACTATTCATCAAAGTTTGTTATTAATAGATATATAATATAATGTGTAGATCAAGTCAAGAGAAGGCTCTTAATGTGGGATGATCGTTTTAAGATTATCAAAGGAGTGGCGAAAGGGCTTTTGTATCTCCACGACGATTCTAGACTCAGAATAATACATCGAGACTTAAAAGCAAGTAATATTTTGCTTGACAAAGAAATGAACCCCAAGATTTCTGACTTTGGGTTGGCAAGAATTCTCGCAAGTGAGAAAGAGGAAACGACAAACCGAGTAATTGGAACACAGTAAGTATGCATTCTACACATCTGCATACCTTTTACCATGAGAAAGTTTAACTCTCATCAATTGAATCTAAATTACTTTTTTCTGTCAAGTGGTTACATGCCTCCAGAATACATAATGAACGGACATTTTTCAACAAAATCTGATGTTTATAGCTTCGGTGTTTTGGTCTTGGAGATAATAAGCGGGAAAAAGAATTGGGGATTTCATCATCCTGACCATAATCTAAACCTCCTAGGTCATGTAAGTACCTAAACTACTATGCTACTCAGTTGTTAAAGGGGAAAAACCAGTTTATATTTATTCATTTCATGTAGTTTCATTTTCACATAAACTTTGAATTAAATGTTTGTTTCAGGCATGGAAGTTGTGGACCGCAGGACGGGCTCTAGAACTAATGGATCCTGTCTTAGTTGAGTCAAAGATTCAGGAGGATGAGGTGATAAAGTGTATACATATTGGTTTATTATGTGTCCAAAAACAGCCCGAAGATCGGCCTTCAATGCCTGAGGTTGTCAACATGCAACAAAGTGATAATTTTGTTACAGTACGCCAACCAGACGAACCTGGTTTTTATGTTGGTAGGTCTTTGATTGGAATGGGATTTTCTACAATGGAAAGAGATCTTGACAGTGTAAATGAGATAACGATGACGACTTTAGCTGGACGATAGTTAAGAAGAACTATATTCATACCTTTTAGATAAGAATGATACTTGTGCAGACTATGCCGATGGTCCATAGCAGCATATAGGTTGTATAATGATCGACATTTGCATCCTTGAATTTTACTGTTGCTGACAAACTTGTTCATGAGATGCAGATGTCGATCATATTAAGTTGTTATATCATGTATGCACACTTCTTAGGAACTTTTATGATGTTATACTGCACATCATTTGTGCAACTTTTTTTTTACAACAGAATATCATTTCATATCCACCTTAGCAAATAGCTAAGGGGCAATGTAGATATTACACCAAGCAATAATCATCAATAGTCAAATCATCACTTGATCTAAAATCCAGTTTAAACTGTCGTAAATTAACTCTTGGACTATACATCCAAAAAAATATTCAAAATCTCTTGAAAAGATGAAAGGTATTAGGGGAATAAGGGAAGGGATTCTCAAACATTCCAAACACCATTCTTCTCAATTACCATTAATATTTATAATACAATGTGATCAACATAAACTACAATTGTAAACCCTATACTAAACATTATTTACAAAATATGTCAGTATAAGGAGAAGGATGGAGAATGCTTAAACTAAATTGAAAATCTTTAAAAAGGATTTGTGGCAATGCTTAAACCGAAAGGGGACATGTCAGACTCGAACCGAAAGGGGACAGTATAAGGAGAAGGATGGAGAATGCTTAAACCGAAAGGGGACATGTCAGACTCGAACCTGACCCTGTTGCACTTTCTCACGG
This sequence comes from Flaveria ramosissima, assembly GCA_025215565.1. Classification (NCBI taxonomy): domain Eukaryota; kingdom Viridiplantae; phylum Streptophyta; class Magnoliopsida; order Asterales; family Asteraceae; genus Flaveria; species Flaveria ramosissima. The sequence goes on along the minus strand of CM046032.1, from coordinate 41,085,997 downwards.
ACAAAGTGTATATCTATTTTAATATGGTTGGTGCGTTGATGTTGAATGGGTTGATAGACATATAAAAACACTCACATTGTCAAAATAAACTAAAGAAGTGCATGATGGAGGACGGCCCAATTCCAACAGCAGGTTGCGTAGCAAGAAAAGTTCAGCTATAGCATGGGCAACACCTTTGTATTCCACCTCCGGACTAGACCGAGAAACAGTGGACTGACGTTTTGACGACCATGAGATCAAATGGTCCCCTAGAAACACACAATAACCAGAAGTAGAACAACGCGTGTCTGGACAACTTACCCGGTCCACGTCCATTTAAGAAATATAAAAAAAAATAGGACTGCGATGCATGTGAAGACCCATGGATATAGTGCCCTTAAAAGTACCATAAAATGTATTTGAAGGCATTAAAATGAGGTACCCGAGGAGCATGCATGCGCATGCATACCTGCTGAACGACGTAAGATATGTCTAAGCGGGTAAAAGTTAAATACTGGAGCGCACCAGCTATGCTACGATAAGTACTAGGGTTATCAAAACTTCCCCCATGGTGGCGATGAGTTTGACATTGTTATCAACAGGTGTGTTAATCAGATTACAATTTGTCATTTTAGCTCGCTTTAAAATATCTGATGCATACTTTGTTGGGACAATGAAAGACCACTTAAATCTCGTTTGATAAAAGTACCAAGAGAATAAGTCAATGGTTCAAGATCCTTCATTGAAAACTCAGAAGATAGGAGTGACATATATGTTGTTTAAGATAGTTGGACAAAGTTGTCAAAATAATATCATCCACATATAATAAAAGATAAATCATGTTCATTACATGTCTATAGACGAAGAAGGAATGATCATAGGAACTATGTTGGAAACCAAAGTAATCACATAATTTGTAAACCTTTAGTGCCATGCCGTGGGGCTTGTTTAAGTCATATAAAAATTTCTTCATACGGCAACATGATTGGGAAATTAAGGGTGATGGAAGCCAATGCACTGGTACATGAATACTGTTTCTAAGAGATTGTCATGTAGGAACGCATTCTTGACATCAAGTTGACTAATATCCTATTGGTTTTGAAAGGCAATACTTAACACCATCCGAATAGTCGCCAGCCTGACTACCAGTTTAAAAGTCTTATAGCAATCCAAACCCACTTGTTAAGACTTTCCATCACAAACCAAACGTGCTTTCTAGCGCTCCAAGGATCTATCAAATTTCAATTCCTGCTTAAAAATCTACATGGACCAAATGATGTTCATTCCAGGATGACGGGGGCACCAACTCCCATGTCTTATTGTTAATATGAGCATTAAACTCATTGTGTGTGGCTTAGTTCCAAACCGGGATAGCAAGGGTAGTGGTTGGGTTCTTGGGAATTGGTTTGAAGAGATAGACGTGTTAATGTTAAGTCGTTGGATTGGTTTGGTAATGCCTGCCATGCGGGGGATCGTCATGGTATGGGGTGGTGGGGGCGGTGGTGGTGGAGGTGGAGTAGGAGTGCCTACAGCTGGGGTGGGGGAATATTGCATAGGGGTAGTAGGAGGGGTAGGTTGCAAAGTTGTTGTATGTGGTGTGGAGCTTGGGCTATTGGTTGTTGGGATTTGGGCCGGTGTGGAGGTTGGGCTATTGATGAGTGGGTTTTGGGCCGTAATTGGTACTTTGGGTCTACGAGAGTAATGTTTAGAGTAGTCTTTGGAGATGGGGGTTGGTGGGGGATGTTATGGTGGAGGTTAGTTGGTTTTGAGATGCGACGGACCCTAAATGGATGGATGGAGATCAGACTGAGAATGGAGAAACTTATAGGTAGGAGGGGAGGGATGAAGTTTGGCAAAAGGGAAGGTGTATTCATCAAACACTACATGTCGTGATATGATTACTTTTCTTGTTGACATATCATAGTATTTGTACCCTTTTTGATTAGAAGGATACTTGAGAAAGACACATGGAGTGGATCGATGTTGAAGCTTGTGAATGGTGGTGGGTGAGAAGAGGGGGGTAGCAGAGGAAACCGAAAACCCAAAGATGATCGTAGACATGATGATTGTGGTAAAAATAGAGGTAGGGGAATGATGGTTCTTCAACTTTCTTAATAAGATGTTCAAGAGTTATGTTGTCATCTGAAGGGCATGATGCCAAAAGGAGTGTAGAAGGGAGGCATGTGTTAGAAGTGTACGAATGATTCTGTTAATGGATCAAATTTTACGCTCGGCTTTCCCGTTTTGAGAAGAGGTATGTGGACAAGAGAAACGAAATACCATGCAGATTTAAGCACAAAAATCATGGAATGATTTATTATTATACTCCATTCAATTGTCACATTGAAAACACTTGATTTGTCATTCGAATTGTATTTTAACGAGTTGTTGAAAGTTGAGTAGGATTGGCAAGACATGTGATTTATTTGGCAACGGGGAAGTACATAAATAATAAGAAAAATCATTTAGAAATAATATATAATACATGTGACCTCCCAAACTTGTTACCTGTGACACACAAATCACATTAGATAATGTAAAAAGGCATACTAGTAAAACATATAGAATCATAAAAATGGAAGTTTAACTTGCTTCCCAACCACATATGACTGACAAATATAAGTATTAGATGAACTGCTAACTGAAAAATATTTATTCTTATTCAAAACTTTTAATGAGTTGACGTATGTATGGAATTTAATAAGTATAATTACCCTTTTACAAGGAATTAGGTCCGTTTCTAACATCACCGGAACTCTTACCAGAAACAGAGCTTTATTATAGATCACCTTCGGTTGGTTTCTAACATCACCGGAACTCTTACCGGAACTCTTACCGGAACTTCTTAGACGTCGGTTTTCACCATCTTGTGAAAAAGTCCCACTTACCGGAACTCTTACCGAAAACAGAGCTTTATTACAGATCACCGCCAATGCCAACGCTCCGCCGCTTGACGCCGCCAGCTCCGCCGTCCGATTCCTACGTTTCGCCGCTTCGATTTTGTGATCCGATTGACGGGAATTTGTGGTTTGAACGTAAAAGCTACGATTCATGTTTTCTTTTATCTGTAACCATTCGAGCGTCTTCCTCGTTTCAAAAGCTAGAGCTGCAATCATCGACGTTCTAATTCCTTAATTTGAACCGTAGATCTGCAACAAAACAGTTCATCGACCTATTTCATGTTGCAAACCCTAGATCTGCAATAATCGACCTTATTCGGTGTTTTGAACACTTGATCTGCAATCATCGACCTTATTCGGTGTTTTGAACCTTAGATCTGCAATCTTCGGCCTTATTCGGTGTTTTGAACCCTAGATCTGCAATAATCGACCTACTCTAGTGTTTTGAACTGTAGATCTGCACCATCGACCTTCTTCAGTGTTTAGAATTGTAGATCTGCAACTATCAACCTTCTTCATTGATTTGAACCGTAGATCTGTAACTATTGACCTTCTTCCTGCTCTTGAAAGTAGGGTTCGTCAACAGGATTCTTGTGGACAATCGCATCTGCAATTTGTGGTTGCATCCTCATTTCATCGCATCTAGGATTTCTCTAATCGGTCGACCACCCACCGCCGCCCGTTCGCCGCCGTCGTCGAATCTGTACCGCCTTCACCGGAGACACCCACCATCTTCACCAAAGGCAAACCCGCCATCACCCCATACACCGGAGCCATCATCCCCCCTACACACCCTCACCCCGGCCACCCACCAAAAGCCCACCCACTCACCGCACCCCACGCCGCCAATCTGCCCGCCATCACCCCATACACCGGAGCCACCATCACCCACTACACACCCTCACCCCGGCGACCCACCCAAAGCCTACCCACTCACCGCACCCACCCCGCCAACCTGTCGGGTTTTCATTTGGTAAGATCGTTCCATCCCGGGCTTTTATTTCTCATTTATGGTATTAGATTGCTACTTTCTCGTTATTTGTTATATTGTTGCGTCCTGAGTTGTTTATGCGCCACCTGTTATTGTTTTTTTTAGGTGTGTTCCGTATTTAGTGGTTGTTTCATGATTTTGGGCTGGTTTTTGATCACGGAGGGTTAGTCAGGTATAATAGATAACAGGATTCATTTCACTGCTCTGAGATCATGTTCGGGGAGGAGAGGTGCTTCTTCAGGGAGAAGTAGTTATAGACTGCGAGTGGCATCGTGGAATGTAGACACCCTTACTAGTAAGTTATTAGAGTTAATTGATGTGTTGAATAGACGTAGGGTGCAGATAGCGTGCCTTCAGGAGACTAGATGGCGGGGTGGGAGAGCAAAAGAGTGCAATGGTTATAGTGGTATTTAGGGTCAGATGGTACAAAAAAAGGAGTAGGTTTTCTAGTTGCTAAAGAACTTCAGGATAACGTAGTGGAGGTGAGAAGATATGATGATAGACTTTATGCTGCTAAGAATAGTAATAGGGGATGAGGTAGTGGCAGTAGTCAGTGCGTATGCACCACAAGTTGGATTCGGGGAAACGGAAAGAAATAAGTTCTGGGAGACTTTAGATCATGTTACGGGGGACATACCTAGAGAAGAAAAAATATGCAAGGAGGTGATTTTAATGGGCATATCGGTAAGGGTAATGATCAATTCCCGTCGGTTCATGGAGGATTTGGATTTGGTCTGAGGAATGACGGCGGAAGGGAGCTCCTTGACTTTGCCTTAGCGCATGACCTAGGCATCATAAATTCGTTTTTTAAGAAGAGAGACTCACATCTAATCACGTTTAGCAGCAGCGGGAGACACACGCAGGTAGACTATCTGCTGATGAGGGGAGAAGACCGTAACTCGTGGAAGGAATGTAAGGCAATCCTGGAGAGACTGTAGTGACCCAACATCATATGTTGGTGGCTAATCTACGCGTGAAGAGAAAAATTGTCCAGCCAATTAAGAGATTTAGACCTACGATCAGATGGGGCCAGCTCAAAGACGAAAAGAGTACCACCTTTAGAGATAAGGTCATACCAATGATCCAAACTGGGCCATAGAAAGACGCAAACCAAATGTAGAAGATATGGCAACTGCAGTTATGCAAGCAGTTAAAGAAACTCTTGGACTTGCAACAAATAGGACAGTAGGTCATAAGGAATCCTGGTGGTGGAACGAAAATGTACAGGAGAAGATAAGACTCAAACAACAAAGTTTTAGAGACCTTTTACAATGTAATAATGATGAAGAACGAGCAGAGCTAAAACATAAATATAAGGAGGCTAAGCGAGAGGCGAAAAAGTCTGTGTCAGAGGCAAAGAACACAGCGTACGAGAAAATGTATAAGCGATTAGAGACGAAAGAAGGAGAATATGACATGTTTAAGATTTCCAGGGCAAGAGAAAGTAGAAGACAGGACCTGAGAATGGTGAAGTTTATAAAGGCTATGGATGGAAAGGTCTTGGTGAAGGAGAACGATATCAAGGTGAGATGGAAAACTTACTTCGATAACCTTTTCAACATAACGAACCCTAACCAACAATCTGCCGTCGATAAAACAACCCAACCAAACCAACAAAACAAGTGTTATTGTAGAGGCATCACTGTCGACGAAGTTACGAGGGCGCTAAAGAAAATGGGAAGGGCTAAGGCAGTGGGGCCAGACAACATACCGATTGAAGTGTGGAAGTGCCTGGGAGACGAGGGCCTGAAATGGCTAACAGACTTATTTAACACTATCGTCAAAACCGGGAGGATGCCAGACCAATGGAGAAGCAGTGTCATAGTCCCCATATATAAGAAAAAAGGAGATGTACAATGTTGCGCAAATTATAGGGGAATAAAGTTATTGAGTCACACAATGAAACTATGGGAAAGAGTTATTGACACGAGAATTAGACGAGAAACCCAGATAGCAGTAAACCAATTTGGATTTATGCCAGGACGCTCTACAACAGAAGCCATACACGTCATAAGAAGGATAATGGAGAAATATAGAGAAAAGAAAAGGGACCTACATATGGTTTTCATTGACCTAGAAAAAGCATATGACAGTGTGCCGCGTCAACTCATTTGGGAAAGTCTACGACTTAGAAGGGTACCAGAGAGGTATATCAAAATAATAATGGATATGTATGAAGGGGCAAAACGTGTGTGCGAGCACCAGTCGGAGACACAGACTTTTTCCCGGTGAAAGTTGGACTACACCAAGGATCGACATTGAGCCCATTTCTCTTCACAATAGTGTTGGATGAGATGACTAAGTATATACAAGAGCCAGTCCCTTGGTGCATGCTGTTTGCGGATGATATTGTCTTAATATCAGAATCTAAAACGGTGCTTAACGATAGGCTAGAACAGTGGAGAGCCGCACTAGAGCGCAGAGGCTTAAGGATAAGTCGTTCTAAGACGGAATACATGCATTGTAACTTTAGTGGTGAGGATGAAGAGGACACCCAAATCAGTATCCAGGGTATGACGGTACCACAGACATCTAGGTTCAAATACCTGGGTTCGTACGTACAGGAGGATGGAGAGATACACAGCGATGTAGCTCATCGTGTGTAGTCAGGATGGTGCAAATGGAGAGCAGCATCAGGGATCCTGTGTGATAAGAGGTTCCTAGCAAAACTAAAGGGAAAACTATACCGAGTGGCAGTACGTCCAGCTATGTTATACGGAACAAACTGTTGGGCCATAAAGAAATCGCACCAGAGACAAATTGAGGTTGTGGAAATGCGAATGCTGAGGTGGATGTGTGGCCACACAAGATTGGATCGAATAAGAAACGACGTGTTTCGACAGAGGCTAGAGGTGGCTGGTATTACAGATAAAATCCGAGAGGGGAGATTAAGATGGTTTGGGCACGTAAGCGGAAGCCGATGGTAGCACCCGTTAGAGCAGTAGAGAACATCAACGTAGAGGGTAGGAGGAGTAGAGGTAGACCTAGGTTGACTTGGGACGAGATAATTAGACGAGATATGGTAGACTTGCACCTCTCTGAACACATGATCGAGGATAGGAGTGCGTGGAGGCGTAGAATTAAAATTAAGGACTTTTAGCGAGATCTGTGGGTAGGAAGGGTAGACGTAGACTTAGTAGTGGGACCCCTGTTTTCTTGAATCTGCCCTTTCTCGCGTTTCTTGCCGCTTATTTGTTGTACACACTCTCTGAGCTTTTATGTGATCTTTACCTGTGTGTTGTATGTCGTATATTATGATTGCTACGGTTATTGTTTTCCTTATTGAGTCGGGGGTCTCCTCGGAAGCGGTCTCTCTATCTCCCAAGATAGAGGAAAGACTCGACACCAACTACCCCTCCCAGACCATGTTTCTTGAGTGGGATTTTCTGGGTATGTTTGTTTGTTTGTTTGTTTGTTTATTCAAAACTTTTAGTAAATTCACTTTCGGATGACCCAAACGACGATGCCATAAATCTTGAGTTATTGCATCAAAAGTGAAAGGAGTTAAAGAAGCAAGTGATGAAACGGATAGAGATCCTTGGTGCTATTACATCGGAGGATAGGAGTCCATGTCTAGAAGTCCTTCACAACAAAACCAAACTTATCAAATTCAATGAAAACATTATTATCAGTGGTTTGTCGTCTTACATAAAGAAGGTTTTTAACAAGGTAGGGGAAACATGGATATGATTTAAATAAAGTGTTGGATAAGGTGGTTTAAGGGTGGTGCAGCCTATTTCACTTACCGATATTGTGGAAACATCACCAACAATAATATGAGTATTGATACGAATATTAACATAAGAAGAGAGAGTACCTAATGAGCGTGACTTGTGGTTTGTAGCATCATTGTCAAGATACCACTACTGATCCAGATCTGGAGTCATGGTGTGGAAGGCTTGATAATAGTGGTTGGAGTATAGTAAGAAGCAGACGAATTGTAATCCTAAGAGGGACCTGGTCTAAGAATACACACACTCTATGAAGCCTGTCTTACACCAAAGTTTGGAAGAATAGTAGAATGTGGGCAAGGTGGTTCCATCCAACATGTAGGCTGCCAAAAATAGGTTTGCTGCCATGGAGGGTTTGAGAATTGATGATTATAGTAGTTGTTATTAGAACCGAAATGACCCCTGGTATGGCCCTAACCATGTCCATGGCCACCACGGTCTCTACCTCGATTATTCTGATCATTATTGCCACGACTGGCAGAACATTGGTAGTTGTTATTGGGTCCACCAAACTGGGTTTCATGGGGATTAACAGGGCTGTTGAGGGTGGTAGGTTGGGCGATAGTTTTGATGGCGGCGTGAAAGGAGGCTAATCATTTGGCTTTACAGGTTTCTCCGTTGATTGAGGGAAAAGGATGGCAGATCAGAAAGAGGGATGTGTGGTGGGAAGCCGATTGAGAGGATTGATCAGAATTGTTTTAGAGTTTCTTGTGATCAAAGAAGAGCTTTGATACCATAAAGGAAGGAATTCTTAAACGTGTGGTTTTGACAAAGTGTAAGAGGGATACGTGAGAGACGTAATTGATAAATACAGTGCTGACTAAACTTAGCATCCATAAGGGTTATATCGATGTTTGGCGGGGTACTTCAGGGGAAGTGAGAGTTTTTTTAGGATAGGATATTCGGATTCTCATTTCGCAATGACCGGAACACATTCTTCATCTTCTAGGTCGGGACCATCACATGTTGGGTATGGGTACTGATGATTACAACATTAGTTATTTAATATAATGTGCATGTGTGTAGATGGAACATTATATGAAGAAGATGGAATGTGTCACACCCCAACCTTGACGGCGGAAACGTCGAGGAGTGAGAGTTAAGATCGTTCACAGCCACATAACGCTATTAATAATCCAAATATGATTTAAACATAAGTTTCAATTGTAACATTACAACATATGTCTCAAAGAAATTATAAGCATAACATAGAATGTAACAAATCATCCTTATTTCATTTATTTATCTAGGTCCATTCCTAGATGTGCAAGCTTCAAAGAGTAGATCACATACTTGAGGTATTCCTGAAACATGTTAAAAATAAAAGGTCAACATAAAAATGTTGGTGAGCATTCCATAGTTTTCAATACATAAGTATATAAAAAATGGCAATTCAAGTCATAAGTTAGTGAATAAAGTGATTAGGGATGTTATGAACAACGCAACAATCAAACCTCGACAAAGTTTTACAAGTCTCAAACGTTAAAAGTATATACGATCAGCTAAGTGTACTTGGATCAACCAAGCAGGCTTGTCTTACCGTAGATCTATGACTTCGCTGGGCTAGCAATAGTTAATGATTGTACATATAACGCCATAACATGGTAACCACAAAAGTTTAACTAACCACAACTTTGCATGATGAATTGCCATAAAGATTACAAGTCTCAAATAAGTTTACAAGTGCAATGATAATAAATTAACATGTTTCACCCCAAAGTGTGAAAATAAGCAAAAAGGGGTATGGAAATACTCACATGGAAAACTCACAAGTATAGTGATGATTGTAGAGTACATAAGAAAGCTTGGATGTCAAGAGTCAAAGGTGATCTCCTAAATGATAGAAAAACAATAACTTGATGTTGGAATTCATTACAAGAAGTTAGAACGTTTAGAGAATGCTAAAAAGCGAAAGGTAGATTGAAAAAGGATTATTGTATCAATTTTAGATTCTGGACAGAATGTTTGGTATGTGTTTGAACAGGTTTTAAAAATAGCAAACGGTTTCATAAAATTATAAAAATTTATACTTGACTAGTTCAAAGTCTCCCGGACAACTTTCATTCAGAAACATTTTTATGAAAAGATCTTTAAATAGGTCAAACAAGCATCACAAGACAGAAGGTGCTGAAATGCGCACTTATTTTGTGAAGGCTATTGTTGAGTCGTCCGATTGAGTGTGAAGACGTATAAACTGTCTTTGGAAAGGTAATGCAATGAACTTAACATTGGAGTCTGATTTTACCCAAATTTAGTTTGTTATGATCAAGTTATAGTCGGTTGAAGTAAGACTATATTCTACCAGAATTGTAGTAAGGCACTTATGTGCACTTTTAAAATTGTTGATACATGAAACGGGTTAGAACAATTTATTATGTTAATATATGGTATATTAGTCTTCATTTGAGTTATAAAAATATTCTAAGACTTTGGCATAGCCATCATTTAGAACAATATTCTTGCAGAATAACCGAATGCGGCGGCATAGCCGTCCATATGCAAACGGGATTCTTTGTTTATGTTAGTGTGTTGTTAGCTTAATTTAGGAATGTTAGTGATTATTATAAGATTAGTGATTATTAAAATGTTAATGATCAAATGATAATTATTAAAATAAAAAGAGGTTTGGTAGAAGAAAGAATAATAGTAAGAACATAAAGTCATGAGAACAATTGAATGTTAGGATGATTAAAATGTATAATATAAAAACCATAAAGGATTACCTTAGTATTAAGAATTCTTGAAATTTCTTGTAAAATAAAATTCTTCAAATTCATCATAACCAATGGATGAAAGAAAGATATGAGAGTGAGGTTTTTAGAGAATGAGCAAATGAAAAGTGAGGCCTAAGCCTTGCTTTTATACTTGATGTTAGGAGAAGGTTATGAATGGTGTTAATGGTGATTTATAAGTCTTTTAAAAGGGGGTTATGATTGGAATTTGAAATAAATATAAAATTAAATAATTTAAATAAAAGAATAATTATAATTTAAAATTTAAATTCTTGAAGACTATAATTTTAACAACTTTTTTATAAAATATTTATAGACTTTATAAAACCAATTTGAATAATCAATCAAATTATTTATTTGTTAATCTTTATAACTTTTATAAAACTTGTAACTTTATAATTTGATTACTTATTTTTAATATTCAAAATTCATAATTACTTATAAAACTTTATAAGTATAATAAAATTCATTTTATAACTTTATAAGTTTTAATAAGTCTTTTCCATTTAGTTATTTGTTGTAGCATGATTAATAAAGTTTATAATTTTATGAAAAAGAATTATTTATAAATCAACAAGTTATTATAAGTTGTTTAAATGATAAATTGAATAAATCAATTTAAACTACACGTCTAATCTATATAATTCATTAATATAAATAAAATAAGTTAAATAAAGAAATTCATATCGTAAGATAGTTCGATTTTAGTTCGGGTTCGGGTTTATAACTTGAAAATGCGGATGTTACAGAATGAAGGAGGAAGGAGATGATTGAAAAATAACTTTTTCTAGTAGATTTGGTAAGAACTAGTAATCCACCACTTTAGTTTAGTTTGTGTATTGTATTCATGTTGGATTATGTAAAGATAATTTGTACTGAATTATTAACGATATTTGGATCTTATTTGGACGGATAGTGTAGAACTATAAACTAAGAGTCTGCTTGGTATGAGGTAATGGAATGGGTAAACAAATGAAATTAACAAAGGATGGAACATATGAGAAAATAAAATGAATCATTACATTACATTGTCATGTTTGGTTACTTTTTAATAATGGAATAAATAGAAAATTGCATAAATGGTCCATGTGGTTTAATTAAATTGCATATTTGGTCCCCAAACTTTGAAAATTGCAAAGTTAGTCCAGAATTTTATGTAGTCATTGCAAGTTTGGTCCCCAATTTTTTAAAAATTGCAAAGTTAGTCCAAACTTTTATGTGAGCATTGCGCTTTTGGTCCATAAAGTTAAATTTAAAAGTTAGTCCAAACTTTCTAAAATATATAAAAACTAAATGAATTTAATGCCAGGGACCAAATATGCAATGATTATACAAAAGTTTGGATTAACTTTGCAATTTTCAAAGTTTAGGGACCAAATATGCAATTTAGTCAAACCACAGAGGCCATCTATGTAATTTTCTATGAAATAAATCATTACTTTGTGATATTTATTAAGTTTGAAAAGATAAAAGAATATAATGTAAAAATGGTAATGGTGGTGATGGATGGTGGCTAGTGGTTGTTCCTGGTGGCTAGTGGTGGTGCCTGGCGATGGTGGTGGTTGGTGTTGGTGAGTGGGTGGTTGTGGTGGTGATTAAGGATAAAATGGGATAGAATGAAAAATCAAAAGAAAGGGACAGATGGAATGGATTTGATGTAATTAGAGAAAATATGATTACTTGTAAAATAATCCATTACATTACATTTGCCAATCAAAAATGTTAGTTTTCATTCACCGTCAATTGTTCATTCAATCCCATCTTTCATTCTTTGATATCAAACGACATCTAAGTTTTTATGAGATTTTCCTGCCAATGAAGAAAAATATGGTATTTTTCATCTTTTTTTACAGTTTATCAAGTAAAAGTGATTTTGTTGGACAATTATACAAAAAAATGCAGAAGTTGTTGGAAAAAGTAAAGCAAAATAAACGTGATAAAAATTTATCAGATGCTAGGCAGAAGTTTAAAAATATTAAATAAATAGTTATATGAGAAAGTTGTCAGGGAAATTTAAAAAATATACAAGATAAAAATTAGAAATTTGTCAGAAATTTACCGAAATCTTTTTGCAAATGAAGACCCTAATTTTTGTTGGAAATTTGTCACAAAATTTCATCGAAAGTCATAGGAATGATTTCTAACAAGGTTTTTTCTTAAAAAGAGAACTATTTTTTCATAAATCTTGTTTCCAACAATTTTCCAACATAAAGGTTTGTTTGAGAAGAATATTTTATTTTTAACAATATATTCCGCATCCATTTTTATAATAATGTACATGACTACCATCGATGTGAAATACATGTTTATTTCTTGTCATGGTTTCGCTTTATCTTTTTGTGCACTTTTCATGTAATAAAACCTATTACTGCAAGCCTGTCATTGCATCGCATGACGATAAATGTCTAAATTCATATTAGTTTATAACGTTTAATAAATAAAAGATAGGTAGTTATAACGACATGTTATAGATTATGGAAATATTTTTATACTTGTTTCACTAACTTTAGAAGATTTTAAGCTTTCTATTATTTTGAACAGTTACATTCACTCAAAATATTCAAAAAGCTTCTACAACAAACATTTTTTAAGTTTGATTGTGAAGAGTTGAATGACTATATATGCGTTTTATTTTATATAGAATTCGATTCTTATGAGTTTGAGTTTCTACGCTTGACATCTCGTTCTACTTGAATGCACCATCGTAGCTTGGTGTCCAAAAACCACTAGCCATCTCGGTTGCAACTGGAAAAGTAGTGGACACTGGCACGAGGCAAAGACCTTGGCTCCTTAGGTCATGTATGCGTCGTTCTTCATCTTTCACTTTATCATGAATCTAATAAATTGAAATATATTGTACATAAAAATTAGGGATACAAAACAAAAGTGTTATGTTTTGTGTCTGCATAAATATATACTCACATACATGCATACACCAAGAAGAAATTTTATTTTATAGTGTTATATTTGGATCCAACGGTAAAGTGGCATCGTATAGAATCTCAAACGATGACATGGTATATTTTCAAAAGATGACTATTTTAGACTATAACATGGTAAGCCCAGAAGAAAAGCATAGCATTTTGTAGTTGTTTTAATTTAGCATGAGCTTAATCAAGAAATCACTTATGTTATTACCATTCACTACAAGAATTACAGACTAAGGCGACGAGAAATGTCACGATAAAGTTCACCTAAGGCTACAACTTGTCACCGTCATAGATCAAATATAGCCAAAAATCCAATAAACTCTATGGGGACGACAAGTCGTCGCCATAAGATGACCTATAGTGACAATATTATGTCGTCGTTATAGAGCTGGTAGCCATAGGGTGTTATTCTTGTAGTGATTGTGTGTATTACTTAATCCTAAAGTGTATATTATTCTTGGAATATCAAATTCTAACATGATAACATAAGTAAAAAACTTTTTGTATCCACCCTTTGACATTTATATGTGGAAGTTTTTAAAAGTGCACGATATAGAGTGGGAGAGGCCTGTTACCGGTTGAAGTTGCTTTGTAGCTCCCTTCATGTAAGGTGCACTTAGTATCTGAAACACACCAAGAAAATTAAATATCATGAAGTAAAAAAAATTATATGTCTATTTGTTAGTTGTTTATTTAATTATTTTCATGAAAAATAACAACTTACATTGAGTTGATCATGCAAAAGCTTGATGTATTCAATGGCTTCATGAAGCACAGATGCAGTATCAGTCTGTAAAATATAAACCTATTGGAATAGATTCTTTCAACAAGAACAAAATGAGTTAAAAAAAACTTCATGGATTTATAGAAGAATACCTTTCCAAAAGGTGAAACTAATTGCTGTAGCGCGGTGATTCGATCTCCTAATTTATCTTTTCTAACCTGTAAGATCATTCATATTTATTAATATTACAGGGCAAACTCGATGCGCAAGACTGTAGAAATTAAGGAAATTTATATAGAAAGGAAAACACAAACCTTAAAAGTAGGCAATGGTGATGGTGTTTCAAGCCGTGGTCGCTTGAAAGGAAGTTCACCAGGGCTTTTCTTTGCTGATGAACCCAAATCACAAATTTCTTGATGATCAAGCTAAATTAAAAAAATAAAAAAATAAACATCAGTTTTTAACCCATAAAAAACCCTAAATCTTAAACTCTAAAATAAATATGTATACATGTGATTGTGATTATATGAGCAAGAAAAAGAATATTATTACCTCTTTGTATGACGTTTGGAGAAATTGATCAGAGGACAGTGAAGGGAATAAACTTGAGATATTATTATGGTTTAAAGATGATGCTGAATTACTCGAGAAAGGGTTGTTTGAATTTGATTGAAAATCATAAAGAGGATGTTGTTGTGATGGTGGTGGTGAGTTACTATCAAACAAAGATTGTAGTTGGTCCACGGTGAAAGCTTGATGCTCAGCCTCTATCTCCGCCTTTAAACCGTCATCGCCGCTAGCGGAAAAGGTGTTCATCCCTTCTTGTACCCTACTGCAACATGACAACAAGAAGATTTAAAAGTGACAGAATATATATATGTGTAACATGATTGATTAAAATCTGAATCATCTTTTTTCATGTGATTACAAAGACATAAGTACCAAAAACACACAACTAGTAGTGTATGGACCAATTAGGCCAACTCAATAATTGTCTAATATGTAAACAAGTTAAACAAAGGGAAACAATTAAAGCCACAAAACTTACAATAACATATTCCTATCCCAATCCGAATCCGAAAATAGTGCAGTCATCGCCTGAAAGGCGGAATCCGGCGACGTAGTGGTGGTGCCGCCATCTGAAGACTCATCAGTTGACTTTGACGTCATGTCCATCATATCCTTTGGCCAAAAGGGTACAAGATTCTCCATGTGTTCTATATCTGATGAACATGATGAGTGGTTGATGGCAGTTCTTGGTGGCATCCACCAGCTTCCGCCGTATACCGCTGCCTGAAAATCTTCTGCCATAGGCCTTCAAGATTATTATTTGATCCTTATATGGTCTTAGAGTATGATGATCTGTATATATTCACTTGTTTGTGTTATATATAGTCGTCTGCTGCTAAAACACAAAGATTGAAGATTTGTATCTCTTTGAAACATATAGGGTTGACAATTTGGTGAAGAGAAGATTTTCCTCATTAGTCAAATCAGTAGGGCATTTGAAAATGTATATTATAGTGTGTTTTTAATAATCTAGTTTGTATAAATATAGTTAGTATTATAATTAAGGTTTTTTACAAAATTATATATTAGCTAGCATTTGAAGAATCAACTTAGGTCCACATATTTTGGGCAAATAATTCTTTTTAACGGACTTTTATTAATTAGGTGAGGTTTGAAAGCCTCCAAGAGATGCACTTCTTTATGAAATAATTTAACCCTATTATTAAATTGATATATATTTTTAGCCTACTATTATATTTATTTATATTTGATACATTGTTTGAGTTTAAGTTTGATTGTTTAGTTATTATATTTATCTTTAGTTCAAATATTAGAATAAATATATATTTTATCATTATTATTAGTTGTTTAAGTTTATGTTCAGTTGGTAAGCTTTGATTATAATTATTCTTTTAATTGTAATATTTAGTTATAAAGAGATGTGGTTTTTGGTTATTTATCGTACATATGTTAGAGAGTATTGTTATTCATGAGAACCAAATTATTCTACTTTTCTTTATAATTTCTTTTATTTTTATAAATCAGACATCGATCCTAAATTCGAAAAACGACACAACATATGCGGCATATAGAAGAATGAACCACTAGGTAATACTTTGAACAAGTTTTTCATATGCCTGATTATGCTACACTTCTTTCAAGCTTGGGTTGCTACAAACATAATGGAATTTACATAAATAGTCTCTAAATACAGTAAATTATATGGATTGGTTGTATTATAATAATCAGAAAATAATAAAATTTAAACAAATATAAACAATTTTCTTAATGAAAGTTGGTGTCGAATTCTAAATGTGTTACAAATTGATAACAACATTTTAGAAACTTGTCATTTTTTAATGTTAGACCTCATATTTGTTATTTTTATCAAAACCACATGATCATTTTTGTTTAACATTTTTAAGAGCAAATCTATATTATTACTGCTTCTAAACTATACTTCATATTTGTTGTATTTGTTCAATATAGAACTTATGACCTCCCAATAATTGATATTACTGAAAACTTTGTCTCTATAACCGGCCTCCAACCACAACGGTTTTTGAATGGTCCATAGGCAAGGCCCAAAGCGAGCCTTAATCTCAATGGGAGGTTCGCCACTTTTAACTTCACAACGCTTTATCATTGGACCCAACTCCTGCCCGCTCCATCCTATAATTAACTCTAAGGTTTTATTAAAAAAAGAAAATCGAATAATAATTTTATATAGTAAGAAAAATTGTCATCATGTTTATTATTTCATTAAGACTCTAAGGAGAAAACTCCTTGGTGGATCCATAAGTGGTTCATGAATCATGCACGCGTGCTTAATTTGTAACAACTTGCTTGACTTCTCCAACTGCTTCTCGGAGGATAAGTGAAAACCATGAATGACTAAATTATATAAAATATTAATTAAGTTTTAAAAATGTTTCTATTAAGTAACTCAAGTTTAAAAAAAATTTTAATTAGAGTATTCAGTTTTCATGTTTTATTTAAAATATAAGTTTTAACATGTTTTTTAGCATTTTCTTTTTCCAATTAGAAAATATATATATATATTTTTAATGATAATGAGGAACGGTGATGTGAATTTTTAGGTATTTTAATATCTGTTAATATAATTAACATGTTTTTTTATTTTTTAAAATAATTTCATATATTGAATATTATGATTCTCACGTCTTCTGCTTCATTACTTTCTTGACATAAGAAAATTCGATAATTACTCGATTTGATGGTTTAATGGTTTAATTTAAGAAAAATATGCATGAGTGATCAAATTAAAACAATTTCGAAACTTGAATACTATTTTGTGACATTTTCCCTACTTTTAATTACAAACATCGATGGTGGCACGTCAAAGTAGACGTTAGTAGTTCAGAGTATGTCAAAGATGATCGAAAATATTGACCATTGAGACATGCAAGGATCACACAATGGCCCCTTTATTTTTCTTGTGTTGGCATTCTTTGGGTTTTAGTTCTCGTCTTCTTCTGCAAGCGAATGTTTATGTTTCTTTGTAATGTGATTTACACTAAGCCACGTATTTTTTTTAATTTTAATTTCATTTAAAGTTTCATGCACCCATCTTAATGTTTTGGTTCGACTGGTTTGATGAATAATATGATCTAGTCATATAACCATTAACTATGGTTTAAAATATAACAAAACCAAATGACTAGGTTGTTGGGTCGTCTTGAACAGCCGTTTATTTCTATCGGTTTCCGGTCGTGTTTTAGTGTTGAAGTTTAAGACCGATCGAATGGCTTATCACTATCATGGTCTACATTAATGTTCCTGAAAAATGATAGGAAAGTGTTTAGTTTTACACCCGGTCTTTTAAAATGTAAACTAGACCACATAAATAAGTTTTATAAATACATCTTTCTTTTCTTATTACTAAAAGAACAAGATGAAGGAACTAGTAGTATAATTTCTCATATAAAATATAATTTTTAAAGCATTTGAATGTATCTACTGAAAGTATTAAAAGTACTGTCTTAAAACGAGAACCTTATTAAAAACATTATAATACAAAATGAAAAGAAAACACAAACTCAAGAGTCTGGGCATTACCAGGAAACATGTTATAATTAGTTAACTTAATAACATATTAATAAAATGATATATATAATTATTCAAACATGTTACAAAGATCATATACGGTTTATCTTTTCCATTTCAAATACTTCACGTTGCAACGGAGGCCCAAAGCGTAAAAATCTAATTTCTAAATGTTGCCTTGAACCCATGCGCTCAAGGTAAAAGAAACAAAATTTGTATCTTGTTATAGACATTTAAAACATTATATAAAAACAAAACCATCACAATTTGTGTGTTGTTGCTAGCCAGTTAAAAAGATTAACGTCAAAGTGTGTGTAGATAGAAATAGGCATGCATATCACAATCAAAGCAAACAAAACAATTAAAATATAAAATCTTGATAAAAATAAGCATGTATAAATTTAAACTCTTCAAAATCATATTTCATAAATTGGAGGATAAAAAGAAAAATATATTGTAAATAAATCGTAACCTAGAATCTGATTTGACGGCTTGTATGTTTTGTGCATCGATGAACAATTTCATTTTGAAAATATACACCGAGACGTATTATAAAATAAGCATTCCATAATGATATATTCGAAATTTTATTAAATGTTAAAATTTAAAACTTTAATAGAAAAACAAAAAATAAACAAAAATTATAAGTGTCAAAAAATAAGTAGGTAAGTATAAGATATAAAGTTTAAATTAAACAAACCTAAAGATATTAAACTATAATTTTAAGGGCTTAAATGAAAATTTGAAAAGTTTTCTTCATTGTAGTCGATGCATTTCACTTTGTATAAACCTACGCAATATTTAATTGTATCATATGGATAGAAGCTTTATGTTTTAATATATAGTAAACTAACTATTTATAATATAACTACCAAAATATCCATTTGACAAGAGTGCCATTTTATAATATAACTACCAAAATATCCCAAAAGAAAGACAAAAAGTCAATAACCAACAAATGACCTACTACTACAAAACCTGCTCAAACGCCAAATATTTGGTAGTCCTCCTAGAATTTTACATGTAATCAAAAAACAAAACATGTTTTAGGACAACCTATCCATTAATGATAACCACCTTCACATCTATCCATAAGAAAGTTTATCCTTATTTTACTAATTTATTATTGAAATAGTATCAAATATAATAATCTGGTTTCCTATACATGTATAGTTATAACTAGAATCATAAAACTTGCTAATAAGAAAAATTTATAATAATCATCATGCAGTCATCTGGTTTAGTTATCTTATCTTTTTTTTTTAATTTTTTCCATTTTGGTTATAGTTTGATTATTCATGTATGTACTCAGCTATATAAAATCTTTATACACTATCTCTAGGGACAAGTTAGGACAACCTCTCCATTTAAAGCAACTAACCAAGACAATATTCATTAATCAAAGCACAAACCTATATTTAGTGCTCAATTTAACAGGAATAAATATTATAATGTCTAGGTGTAGCTACTTAGCAGTTGTATGTCGGGAACAATCCACAAAAAATGAACATTGGAAAAATATTATTATTAATACTAATAAGTAACAAATCGTAGGTTGATTATCTTGGAAAACAGAAAATTAAATCAGCACTTAATACTCTGAACAAAAGAGCAAGTTCATATAATTAAAATGTTTGTAATTTTAATCATGTCACTATATCTAATGAAATTTATCTAGTTATATCATACTGTTTAACTTTCTTAATTATGGCCAAAGTGTTATTTTTCTATATTTAATTATTCTACACAACTTTTAGTCCATATATTATTTGGTCTGAAATTAATCACTAATCAAACAGCACTTTTACTACCAATCTTATTTGCAGTTTGTGACTTTGTGGTTCATGATCCCTTTCACGAGCAATTTCTAACACTTTCTGTAATTATGTTTTACATTACTAGACTACATACATTGTACGGAGTCGTGACCGAGGAAGGGTGGGGAAAGCCCGGTCCCAGGTGGGAACACGTACCATCCCCGAACCCGCTGAACAAAATAAACCCCCGACCTGGTATTTTTACCGGGCATCACCAAGCACACACACTATTGGTAGTGGTACCGTACCACACACAACGTAGACATGAAAAATATAAGGCAAACGGAGAAAATTGGGACGACAATATGTGAAAAGGAGAAAATCTGAGGAAAATAGAAAAAATTATATGTCACCCCACAAAATTGGATAAGACAGGACGATTTTGTGTGACCTGATAACTTTAGTATACTGCATATAAATATCAAAATAATAATAAATACATCATCGTTCTCACCTAATCTATATACAATGTTATTTACAACGTCAGTTAATCTATCTAAATATCATAATGTATGTCAACCATCTATGTAACTTGTAAGTATACTAATGTGTGCTTGTTTGTCTAATATAGGTTACTAGTGATGTTTTTGTTAGAATCAAAGCACACGAACACGCAATAGAAATCAATAAACATTACGAGACATGAGAGATATTTAGAGGTTTGGTTGCGGTGTGCAACCTATATCTTCTTAGGGCAATTAGGGTTTTTTTCTTTATTGAGTGATAATAATTACAAGTACAAAGATATATATGTATAGATTACAATTAAGATTAATCTTTTTAGTTAACTATCTAATTAATCTGGATCCATTTATAACCTGGCTTAGCCAAGCCCATATACATCAAATTTAATCTACTTGAAGCCTACACCCAACAGTTTTATTTTTATTTTTGAAATTTTTATGCTTACGCATTTAGTCGAGGTCAATTCAACAACTTTTGTTCCAGGCTAACGTAAATTTTCAAGGGATGTATAATAAGAGATTTATTCTTCCCCTTTGCTTTTGTTTTTCACTTCCTTTAAACTACGTCTTTAGTAAATTAATAACAATAATAATGTAACTTAGAGTAAATTATTAATTCCGTCCCTATCGTTTGGTTACTTCTGCCACTTTAATAGAAATTTTTAGATCTCGCCTTTTTGACGGTGTGGTTTACATGCATTTTGTTGTCATTTCAATCCAGATGATCACACACAATTAATCAATCAATTATGAAAAATAAACGGACATGATGCATAATAATTTATATTGGTTTAGTCTAATCTAACATGCATACACTTTGGTGCAACCAATAATTTATTATTGCTATTCTCTCACCTCTCATTATGAGAACTAATAAGTATAAGATGACACATAAATAAATACAAGTTTGGTTTTAAATCTTGTTGAACGAGAACACATAAACAAAGCATAATAAGAGATATGGGGTCGGTTCAAAACATCTATGCGTCTAAATTTTTATTAAACCCAAAATCATGTCTTCAAGATCTTCAACAAATAACTAAGCAAGCCCAAACTGAGACTCAAGCCTCCATGAAACCCATATTATAGATACTAAAAAGATCATAGTTGTGATTTGAAAAGTAAAATAGTGACTTTATTGAGCTTCCATATAGAAAAATGACAAGAATTGCTCTAAAGAATCTTAAGCCATTTTTTCTAACAAATTTATGCTAGTTCTTAACGGCTTTAACCAATGGCGGAGGATTTAAGGGGCCGGGGGGTGTCTTTTTTTTTTTTCGGTAGTGTTAAACTTTAGTCCGGTAGTGTAAATTTTTTGTCCGGTAGTTTAAATTTTTATATAAAACTCGAGTTCGTCCCCCTTAAAAAAATAATTTTGCCCCCGTCCCCCCACGGGAATGTTCAAGCTCATCCACTGGCTTTAACTACTTTTTTCTAAACTTTTTTTACATTCTATACCAAGTTACAACTCGTATAAAAAACTCTTAATATCGTATTATTCTTATGTTAGATGTGAAAATTTAATTTTTATGCAAGTTTATGTTAACCATTATAGCGCACTATGAAAATGAACTATATATAGTCATCTAGAATTTCCACTGATATAGTCCTAGTCCTAGATGCCATTCATGAAAACACCAAGCCCAACCATGACCAAAGATGCCTAGAGTCACTTCAATGATATGCATGCGAACAAAAACACAAAATTTTGATCCCCATTAACTACTACAATAACATTTAAAGATCAAAATGCCCTTCAACGCCCAACCTATAACGAACTCGTTTCTCCTAACGTTCATAACGGTCTTTTTAAGTGGTATAGAGGTTGAACAATCAGCCATGGATGCATATATTATCAAGACCAATGAGGTAGTGGTTCAACATCGCCCGCTGAATGATTTATTTCTACTTCAGCCCGTATGACAATCAAAAAATAGCCCTTTTATCACCTAGTACAACGAAGGATGTTTTGATGGCGTGAGTGCTTAAGGAATAATGTATGAACATTGCTTCTTCCAACCATAGCCCACACATCATGTCAATAATCAAAAGATAGAATGAATACATAATAAGAATTGGGATCCTTTAAGAACTAATAAATATTTTGAAAACCATGAGAACTAATATCAATAGGTTATATTTTCTAAATTCAATACTTTTTACAAACACTTGTATATTTTTATATACATTAAAAACCATAAAAAATGAATATTGTTTATTCCAACCGTAGCCCACACGTCATGTCAAGAATCGAAAGATAGAATGAATACATACTAAAAATTAGGATCATTTGAGAACTAATAAATATCTTGAGAACCACGAAAACTAATATCAATAGGTTATACTTTTTAAATTATATATATTTTTATACACAGTTGTATATGTTTATATACATTAAAAACCATAATAATAACTTAAAAAAATCAAACTAATGTTTGCATATGTTCTTAGAATTTTTGTGTGTTTAACTACACATGTTTAGATAATATAACCTACATATGACTTACACATGTGTAGATTATAAATTCGTTAATTAATTTTCATTTTTAACTTCAAGGGAGATGCCTTAATTTTACATTTTAATCATTTTTTACATAAACACATATTAAGATTTATGTGTTGATATTAGTTCTCACGGTTCTTAAGATATTTATTAGTTATCAAATGATTCTAACCCTAGACTAGAGATGCTCAAAAATACCGGGCATGGACCTGACCCGGTGGTTCCTACCTGGGGGGAACTATACCCGGTCCCTACCTGTTTTAACCCATCGTCTCTTACCCAGTTCTTACGTTTGGTAGTGTAAACGGACACGACTAGGACCGGGCCCTATCGGTTCCTACTGTAGCATTCTCGATCATTTTGAATGTCGGTTCCTACCTATTTTAACCCATCATCCCTAAGTGAGTATAAATATATGTTGGCTGATCATACCACTCCAAAACGTAATACCCGAAAGCAAAAACACAAAAAAATCTCGTTCTACAGTTACTTATTTTATTTTACTCTCTTTAGTCTTTATTAACTAAGTTATGACAGCCTAATAGTCATCCGTTGCTTAAGGTTCTTCCCCTGCCCCAATCATGGTTTGAGTTATCTCGTATAATAGGAACCTGAAAATTTGGTGCAATTAGGGTTTGGTGGAAATGAGTGATCGGTCTCAAAAGGCTCGTTGTAAGTATTATGAAGAAATTTGCCAAGTGTTAAAACCAACCCCGAATATTGAACAAACCAAATTGGGTGGTGATGGTGAAATATTTACTTACAACGTAGAGAGAGTTCACGATAGGATGATAAAGTTTGTGATTCAAGAAGCTTTGCCGTTCAACCACTTTGACAACGATCAGTTGACAAACATGATTTGAGAAACGCTCCAACCTTGTTACAAGCACGTAAATCATTCCACACTTAGACCTTAGTGTTTGAAATTGTGGAAAAATGCAAAAAATGATTTAATTAGAATTATTAAAAGTTCAAATATATGTGTTAAGTTAACTAGTGACGTTTGGTCGGCGCCACATGGTTTTACCAGAATTGTATATTTGTGTTACCGCTCATTGGGTAGATCCCAAATCGTGGCAAATAATGAAATGCACAATTGCGTTGATTTTTTTCCCTTATTCACATGCCGGAGAAAATTTGTTTCAACTTTTAGATAATGTAATGACAACCTGTTACTTATAAAATAAAATATATTTTAAATAGCATTCAATAATGCCTAAAACAATACAACCGTTGTTAAAAAGCTAAAATTATAATATAAACCAATTTGTAAGTGTGATTTTTTTTCATAATCATTATGTTACACATATTATTAATTTACTGGTTCAAGACGGGTCATCCGTGAATTTCATTGAGAAATTTAGGACCGCTTATATTTATATATTACAAGATGTTTGTGAAAAAATTAGAAAAGTAAATCAAGAATATCAACGGTCATATAAGGATATGAATTCTCCATATTTAGGTCCTAATTGGGATGTGCATACCTGATAAAACTTGACTTGTCATGTGTTAACATGCGCTTTAAAACAAAAAAGATATTTTAAGAGCGTTTTACAATAGCCTTTAGTAAATGGGGCAATCCGTACAATTTTAGGATACCTATTCGAACGGTATTCAAAATTCCACCAAATTTCTTAACGTTTTTAAAAACTCGACCACAAAATTGTTAGGTATTTATTATCCCGCTAGTACTGTTGTTCGTTTGGAATTATATTTTATGACTTAAATTTAAAAAACTTATCAAGATAAAAATGAGATGTTTAGAGAAATGATACCACCAATGAATGAAAAATTTTAAAAATATTTTCTAGAACTCACATGTTGCCGCTTAAAACCGGTTTCATATGTTACGGGGGTTGAAGGTTTAATAGATGAAATATGTGATAATTTGGAAATGTATGAAGAGGACTTCAAAATTTCAACTGATGCGGTAATGCTTTCAACCATTATTTGAAACAATTTTAATATACGGACTCAACAGCACCTACCCGTCACAGGATGAAGACTCTAGTAGTTGTGCCTTGTACAGGACCGATTAAGAGAATAGTGAGTGTTGTTCGGGATATGATGACTAAATGTCGAACGGGTAGCACTCCAACAAACTTGTAAGGCCCCGTTCTCGGGACGCTTACAGCTGGTCAATCATCGCGCATAAAACATATAATTACATTTGTCTCATAAAAACATCGCAGCGGAAACATTTAAAAACGACATCACATTTCATTATAAACACTTTTGCCCAATAATACATCATTATCCGATTACAAAATACATGTTTGCATTATAACACAAAAGCTTTATAAATGGATGCCATCCCAAAAGGGCTGAGTAGCTACCTCGTGCCATCCTCAGTAATCATTACCTGTCAACTGGAAAACATATAAAAAATCAGCGTTGTTGAGTGAGTTCTAGGTTTTATTATAAAACATACTTTACTTTCGTATAAAACCATTCGTTACTTTAACATGATCACACATCATACGTACGCATAGATAATGCCATTATTATCTTCATTCATTCATTCATTCATTTGTTCCATTTAACTTTACTTGCGCATCGGACATCATCCATACCAATACCATATGCTATACCCCAATTAGTCTCAGCTACCGGGCCGAAGTCAATAAATGAACAGCTAAACGTATGCCACGGTACTAGGGGTAACCGATCAGTCTTAGCTACTGGGCCGAAGTCAATAAATGAACAGCTAAACGTATGCCACAGTACTAAGGGTAAGCGGTAGAGGTTTTACATTAATGGTCAATCACAAAGAAGGACCCGTTATCCGATGCATGCAAGACGTGTCATTTCTTTCCACTTTACGTACATAATACTTCATTTCATTCAACATAATACGTAAAGCCATAGGAAATCATACATCATATTAAGAAACATATCATACACATTCATCATCATCATCATATAGGGCAACATTATACATACATAACATGCATAAACATGCAACATCATCATCATCATCATGCCCTACATGCACTCTAAGGCCATAACAGTCACCTTACATGCTTTTACGAGAAACTTTATGTCAAACTTACATCTGCACTTTTCCCCGAAAGCCAGAAGTCTAACTACACTTTCCTTCGGGTGCAACAGCTCTATTCGTGCGTATGGACACCGTTCAGTCGCATGGCCTTCAGTCGCATGGCCTCCATGCGACTGAACATCATGCGATTGGACTCATGCGGATGAACATCTATGCGAATGAACATCCAGTCGTGCGTATGGACCTTATGCGGATGGGACTAATGCGAATGAGCACCTATGCGACTGATCTAATGCGAATGAACTCATGTGACTAAGCACTTATGCGACTGAACCCTCAGTCGTATGACTCCTCATGCGACTGGACTCTCAGTCGTGCGACTGAAGCCTTAGTCGTGCGATTGAACCCTCAATCGTGCGGATGAATCCCAATCGTGCGAATGACTCTCAATCGCCTCTCATTCGGCCGTATGGCCTTCATTCGGTCGCCTAGCCCTAGCTGATGCAGAATGGAGTTCATCCCGAACCCAATCTGCCATTTTCGGCCTCCAAGCTCATCCAAACCCATTCTAAGCCTAAATTAACCCTCCTGGACCTTAGGGATGCATACCATAACACCATACAAGCACACACAAGCCCGGAAACATACACGAAACGCATCACACACATCACACCCAAATGGGTCAAACACATACACACACTAAAAACGGGTTTTTACATTCTCCAGCCCCAAAAATCAGTTGAAAACTAGTAAAAGTGGGGTCCTAGAACTCACACAATCAAGCACAACGTCAAGGGCTTCGATTTGGCTTCCACACGACGAGTTTGGACACCCGAATCACCCGAAACACCCCTTTTTTTCTTTTTCTCCTCTTTTCTCTCTTCTCTTCTCTAATATGGCTGAATTTTGTGTATGGGGGAGAGGGTAAGGGCTGCCCTCTCCCTTATATACTCCGCTCGTCCGACTTTCTTTCGTTGGCGAGTTTGGTCCCTCGACTTTGGACTTTATTTTCTTTTCTTTCTTTGCCGGCTTCAAAATAAGAAATATCCGGGTGTTACAAAACGAGCCCGGTAGGTACAGTGGAAACAAATTTTATATCCACTATGACTACCGAGGAATATAAGAGTTTTAATATTTTAGCTTGGTGTAAAGGAAATGAAGAACAATATCCGATTCTTTCCGCGCAAGACCCATGATTTACTAAACAGTCCAAGTTTCTATAGTAGCTTTATAATCTAGTTTTTTCTCTTAGTGGCAGGGTGTCATCGTTAAGAAGAAACAAAACTTCCTCTAGAATCGTTGAAGATGTGCATATGCCTAAAGGTTCACTTCGACGTGATAGATTGTATACAAGACAAATCGAACCTCAAAGACAAAATAATAATTGAATCACAAGTAAAACAATGAAGAAGTGTAAGATGGAGTTTCTTCTAGTATATCGACCAAAGACTCGCATACGATGAACAGGAAAGACAACGGAAATGAAGACAATGAATAAAATCTGAATAATATTGTATTTTGTTTAGAATGAAGTTGTATTTCTTGACAGTTATGTTTCATTCCATTTTAAAATTAATAAAAGAATGAATTTTATGTTTATCTAGTGTTTTATTTCTTTATATATATATATATATATATATATATATATATATATATATATATATATATATATATATATATATATATATATATATATATAATTTGAAATTAATACTACAATTTATTAAATTGAATTTAATATTTCGATAATTTACTATTCCTAACTTAAAACCTAAATTAAAAGTAAAATTTTTAACTTAAAATAGAAATCATAATTATAATTCCTAACTTAACTTAAAAATTACAATTTCTAACAACATCAATTAAAATCGTGATTCCTAACTTAACTTAATAAAATACGATCTCTAACTTCAAGTAGAAATCTAATCTAACTATTCTAATAAAAGAGTAAGTAAGGAGGACATGTGACAACATCACATTCTTTCTTATCAAAATTTTCTTGCTTCTATCTCCTATTAAATAATTACAGTAACTACTAATAATATTATTTAACTTCTTTTTAGATTAAAAATAACTTTTTAATAAATTAAGAAATATATCTTTTTATTAATACTATTTCTAAGAAATTTTTTTTCTTATATGAAGTTTTCTAAAACAACAATATTTTTGATGATAAGATAAGTTTTAACAATAACATTTTTTAAAGCGGTTTATCTTAAAACAAAATGTTTACTTTTTTTTTGGAAAAAAAGAAGTTTAAAAAGTTGATATCATTGTTATATAACTTATAGTCCTTACTTATAACTAATTTTAATCATATCTTATCTTAAAATATCGTTCTACAATTAATAATTTTTTATTATATTTATTATTTTATTTATTCAACTCGTGTAATACATGGGTTTACTAAAACTAGTTTAAATTATAATTCCTAACCGAAAACTAAAATTAAAATTAAAAGTAAATCTCTTGAAGAAGCTCAAAAATATTGCGGTAAGAAAACGCTCATCCATAAAGTCGTGCATATTCTACTTGAGATTTTTCAGTTATTCTCTCAACATCAGTTTCAATCAAATCATCTATCCTTCTCCGATAGACTTTAGTAATTTTTTCAAGAACCGACATTATTTTTCTCCATTTTTTAATAACATCATTTGTATGCTCCGCCCGTGAATACTCATTTTCTCATCAAGTTTAACCTTAAGGAGCTCCCAGAAATCAGAATTAGCTGGTCGATTTTGAATTTTGATCACGGTAATGCCCAACCCATATTCCTCTTTGTCGGACCGAATCTTGACATTTTTTTTCGAACTTCAAATGTTTGATTATTGGAAAAAAGAGTTAAAGGTTGGTTGTAATATTTTGGAAGTTATTTAGTTATATTATAGTGAAAAACCCCACAACGGTCTAATTTTTAGCCGTTGCCAATGGTTTAATTTATAGCTGTTATCAAACGTTTGAAAATATTCAACAAAAAAATGCCCGACTGTACTTGGTTCTGGAACTGACCCCGACCAGACCTTACCCTACCCTAACCAAGTACACCGGGTAGGGTATTGGGGTACCTCAACCCAGGTCCGATTCCTACTCAGTTTCTGAGTATGCACAATTCCAAAATACCCGGTGAACCTATATCATGTTCCGGTACGACCCTATAATCGGTTTGTGTATTGCTATCCTAAATAATAATTGCTCTAGACTAAGGGGCTATTTGGCAATCTCTAAATGGTTAAGTGTTGAACCAATAAGAGGTCTAAACCATTAAGTCCTGAATCATTAAGAGGTCTGAACCATTAAGAGTTAGTATATCACTTAACAATTCAAAAACAAATGTCTAATCAATTCATATAAGAGGTCTTAACTAAAGTTGCACAAAACGGGTTTTGGGCCGGACCCGGAACCGGTTTCAAACTGGATTGGGCCCAATCGGGTTTTTTTTACCCGTGTATTAGTGAACCCGGGTCGGGTTCACTTGCGGGAAAACCCTACCCGCCATACCCGGGTAGGGTAGGGTCGGGTCGGGTCCGGGTCGGGTCCGGAACCTGGTCCAATACCGGGTTTAGTTTATTTTTAATAATTTTCTTTTCTTTTTTTTATGTCCAATACCGGGTACAATATCGGGTCCAATACCAGGTTCAATTCGGGTTTAGATCGGGTCGGGTTCGGTTCGGGTCGGGTTCGGGTCGGGTTCGGTTCGGGTCGGGTCCGGGTTCGGGTCGGGTTCGCTAAAAGACTCAAAAACTAAACCCGATTCAACCCTACGGGTTTAAACGGGTTTGAACCAGGTATGCCTCCCATCGGGTTGTACCCGAACCCGGGTCCAGGTCGGGTTCACCGGGTCGGGTCCGTACCCTGTTATTTTGTGCATCTCTAGTCTTAACCATTTAGCATTAGACCTTTTAACCATTCAGTATTATTATAATGTTTAACCATTCAAAAGCAAATGTCTAAATCATTTAGACATTTATTCGCGAAACAAACAGTGTAAACCATTAAATGTTAAATCATTCAGACATTTGAACTATTAGAAACTGAGCAGCCTCTAACTATGAAGTTACAATCTACAAATAGTCCAACAATTTTGGGTTTTAACCAACATTAGCCCAATGCAAAAGTCCAAGCCCTTAATACATTCAAAATATCGTGTTTCTATTTCTCTTAACTCTTCACCCTTATCCCTCTTACACTCTAGTCTACCTCCATTTTCAGTTTTCACACACCTCCAATGGCTACCCTCAACATCTCCCTCATCTCTAAAACCCTAGCCCCAAAACCCCTAAACCCCACCTCAAAACCCTCATCTTTCATCACTTCAAACCTCCCTTTACCCAATTCAAAACCCCTAAAACCCATCTTTACCCGACCCATTCCCAATTCGACCCGGGTCCGAACCCACATACCCAAGGCTGCAGTCGATGGCGACTATTCATCAAGAAGAAGCAGCAGCAGCGAACCCCGAGAGACGATTATGCTACCGGGGTGTGATTATAACCATTGGTTGATTGTCATGGAGTTCCCCAAAGATCCTGCGCCCACGAGGGAGCAGATGATTGATACGTATCTTAATACGCTTGCTACTGTTCTTGGGAGGTCTGGGTTTTGATCTTTTTTTGATTGTTTTGTTTGTAGGTTTGTTGAATGGTTGATTGTTGTGTTTGTGTTGATATAGTTTGGTTTTGGTGTGTGAGATTGGATGCACATGAGGTGTTTGTGTTTATGTCTAAGGGGTTAAGTGGATTGAGTTCATGTGAATGTTTGTTAATCCATGTTTAGTTTGGATAGATTTACTCGAATAACCGAAAAGATTGAACTGATTGAGAAGCTGGTTCGGTTATGGTTATATATGTATAAATATCTAAACTGAATTGTGTTAAAGCTCTTATCTTTGATATCCTTAAAAGCAGCATATTACAGTTTAAAATGTTCTGGTACAATCTTTTTGTAGATAATATGTCTTGCTTCTTGAATTCTCTTTCTCCTTTATAAATTAACAAGCTTGTTGTTTTTCAATTTACCCTTGAATTTGAAAGGATTTATTGACTGAAATGGAATAGAATTGGTGTGATTTTATAACCAAAGGAACCGACCGTTTGTTACTGAAACCCGACTGATTATGAAAATATTAAAAGTTAAAACCATGACATTGGTTACGAGTTTGGTTTTGAACCGTATCAACCCATGACTGTTAATTTTACTCCAAAAGATCTAAATTTATCTGACATTTCATAATTGTGAGAAAATTGTTGATGTCAGTATGGAAGAAGCAAAGAAGAACATGTATGCTTTTAGCACCACCACATACACAGGATTCCAGTGCACAGTATCCGAAGAAACATCTGAAAAGTTCAAGGGTAAGTAACTATTAGCTGCACCGTGTAGTTATCAATACTAATAAGATGTTTAATTGAAGATATTTATACCTAATTGTCAATTGACTTCTTATTTTGTAGGATTACCTGGAGTGCTTTGGGTTCTGCCTGATTCTTACATAGATGTGAAGAATAAAGACTATGGAGGTTATTTATTTTTAGACAATGAAAAATATAATGAACATGGATTGTGAAACATGCTATGAGTTGTTTTTCTTTGATGTATTGATTCTTTGTTTATAACGTTTTAGGTGACAAATACGTGAACGGGGAAATTATCCCTTGTCAGTATCCTACCTATCAACCAAAACCGAAAAAGCAATCTAAATATGAGAGTAAAAGGTATGTAAGACAAAGAGATGGACCGCCTTCTGAGCAGAGAAGACCAAAGCAAGAGGCTACTTCTTCTGAATGAATCACCCTCACATGATATCTCATGGTAATTTTTGTTAATGTTAAAATTAATAATATAGTTTTTGTAATCATATTTATTGTACAATTTATCTCATACTTATTTTTATAATGAATACAAAATTATTTCTGGGTTAACCATACCTTGTGTTTTAAAAAGCACAAGGCAATCAGGGTCCTCTGATTATATATAAATATGTGTGCGCACACGCACGTGTGTGTAGTTATTAACATGATTAAAACAACACATGGATCATGAGGAAACTGTGATGAAATGCGGCTTAGATTCTCAGGTAGTTTGGTAGGTGTTCAGGGAAATATTCTGATCTTTAAAGATAATGACCCATTTAAAAATGCATTGGCTATTAAAAAAAATCGAGAAGAAAGCAGCGCAAAATATGAGGCGGCCTGATGCCAAAACGCCTTACTGTAAAAGTGAAAAGCCCTAAACAGCACTTGCCTCTGCACGCTTTTTATAACACGTTCCCAACTTGATGCATACTGCAAAATTATCTGCTTTGACCCAACTTGACCCATTTTGCCACATGTGACTGAATTACATTAGAAGCTTAATGAACATACTAACCATAAGTTAGAAGACTACTTAAAACACATAACTGCTTATCTTAGTTCTTATACTATTAAGTGTGTTCTGCAGGCTGCAACCATCAGCTGGAAAGGAAAGACACCATGAGCATTTTTATTCCAAATATCTGCAAATGAGATGGGTGAAAACTGTAGCTGAAATCATTTGTTAATTTAGTGCTAGCTAGAAGTATTTTTATTTGGTCTGCTAGAATATATGTTAAGAATTTATTATCTTGTTCTAGCCTTGTGAAAGTTTCAGAAGATGGTCTTATCAATGCGATTTTGAAAGCATGTGTGGTTCTGAATCATCTATATTCTGCAAATCATGATGCTTGTGATTAATTCTGTGGTTCAACCGGCATAAAATACGGATAAATACCAGGTTAAATGCATACAAGTTATAAACTGATCTGGTATTTGAGCTTGAGGTTCGGGTTTAAGTGATGGGCTCTCTTTATAACTATCTCGAAACGGATTTATAGATGTGGGAAGCAGATTTATAGATTTATCTGATGTAGAAATGAAATAGCTTTTTTTAGGGATCAACTAACGATCAAGTTTCAAATTAAAATCCGCACGACACTGTTCATAGGTCATTTGGTGCTGACTAGTTTTTGTCACCCTCAAAATAACCTGAAACGAAAACAAACATGCTTAGTACATTCCATTTATTCAAAAACTATTAGTGGAGCGAACGGAGGGCGTGATAAAGACAAACCTTAATCCACTCCCTCTTAGACCTCCAACTCCAATGGGCGAATGTATGGTCAATAACCTGCTACGAATAAAAACGTACAGTTTGAAAGCCATATGATGATAGATGTAACAGAGGCACTCACGCATCTCATATCATAAATGAAAGTATATCAAATTCATTGAAAATAATCAAAGCCATAATCATCCACTGTGGACAAACAAGATTCAACAATGACCCATAAAAAGTAAAAAGCTTTAAGATAATGAAAACTACAAATCATTGATCAGCCCACTTGAGTCTATAATATATGTATTTACTTCTGTTAACAAGTTCCACAAGCTCCTTTGCTTCATCAATGGCTGACTCCTTCACTAATCCATCCAACACTCCCTGCAAATTCAATCTACCAACATTGATCTCCTTAAGCAAACCCTCTTTGCTCAACTCAAATCCAAATCTGTAATCACCCTTTTTACACGCAAACGATACGATTATCCTAAACGTTACCGAATCAGGAACAATCTTGTTCTTCACCATTTCTGCATACCATTTCTTGACCTCCATCAAATCACCCTTCTTCACAAATCCATTGATCACACCATTGTAAGTATACACATCCGGCTCCACCCCGTTGCTCTTCATCTCATCAACCAATCCAACAGCTTCCATGATCCGTTTATCAACGACCAATCCTCGCACTTTTGCATTATAACTCCTGATATCAGGTTCAAGATTCTTGCTTTTCATCACCTCCCATTGCTTATCACCTTCTGATACATTCCCATTTCGGTATAGTGCATCAAGAATCGTATTGTACGTATATAAACTGCATTTGCACCCGTTTTCCTCCATCTCATCGATCATTTTCAACGCTGCACCAGTATCTTCCATATCACAAAAAGCTTTGATGACAACATTGTACGATACATCATCCGGTTCAATCGCCAACTCCTCACGAAGCTCACGAAACAAATCACGAATCTCATCTAATCTCTTCGAATTAACGCACGCTGTGAGAAGGGCGTTCGCGGATAAGACCGTACGTGGGCAATTTAGTTTAGGCATTTCATCGAACAACTTGCGTGCATGATCATACATTCTTGATTTCCCATACAACGAGATCAATCTAGCGACAAATGGCTCTTGGGTCATATCAGTTTTGTATCTCTTTTGGTGCTCGAGGATTTGTTCGATGTAGTAGTGCTGTCTACCGTGTGAAAGATGGTTAACAACGTCTTCATAGTACTTGTAACTGTAACGAAATTGGCCTGTGTTTGAAGCTTTCTTGAATTTATCGATGAATATTTTGAGGTTTCGTAATGAATCTGTTAATTGTGACATTGGTAATGGCTCAAAGGCTAGTTTTTCCGTTGTGGGTCGTGAATTGACGGTGGTGGTGGTAGTTGCAGCAGTTGTTATGGGGTCGCCGGTGGTTTTTTGGGGCTTTTTTGACTTTTTTGTTACTGTTTTGGAGGCGGTGGTGGCGGAGGTGGTGGCGGTGGTGCTATTGAAGATGCGGCGGAGACGGCCGTTAGCGGCGGAAGACATGTTGTGTTTGAACGTTTTCGTGTCAAAGAGAAGGGTTTACAGGAAGTACTTTTCTAGTGTAATTGTCAACTTTGTTAAAATCGTTTATCTGAATTAGGGGTGAGTAAAAAACTAAAATAACCGAATCGTAACCGAAATAACCAACGCAACCGAACCGATAAAACCGAAACCGCTAGAAAACCGACGGTTTGGTTTGATGATTTTTTAAAAACCGATTTTTTCGGTTTGGTTTTGGTTTTGCTTGTAACAAAAACCGAAAAAACCGAACCGAAACCATATAATCAAACTTGTAAATTTATAGGTGTAATCATATACTTATTAAAATTATTAGCTTATTAGTTACTTATTTAACTTATGTTATCTAAAATAGATTAAATATTTAGGTTTCAAGAATAATATTTAATTTTTTTTCGAATTGATAGATTAAAATGTTTTATTGAATATATTGTTCTTATATTTTGTAAATTACATTTAATTTTAGTGTCAACTATATTATACAAATATATAGATTATATTTAGAAATCAACAAACTAATGTAATGCCAAAGTTTTTTGCTTAAATTCATTACTTTAAAACATTTTTTTTCTAAAACTTGAAGCACAAATGGTAAAACCGAAAAAAACAAAAACCGAACCGAAACCGAAGTTAAAACCGAAAACCAAAAACCGAAAAAACCGAAACCGAACGGTTTTAAAAACCTAGAAACCGAAATATCGGTTTTTGGTTTCGGTTTTAGGCCAAAACCGATACAAACCGACCATGCACACCCCTAATCCGAATTTAGGATATTTCGGATTCAAATATTTTTTCCGTATCCATGCAACTAGAAAAACGTAATTGTGCAAACAACGTAATTTAATACAATAACCTTTCTTTTAATTTAGTATAATTTAAGGGGAGATGTTACACCTGTAATAGATAAACCTAACAAGTGTTATACTATTAGAGGGCGTTTGGTTGGAAGGAATGAAATGGAATAGAATTAAAAAACTAGTATCATTTTCAAGTAAAATTATGTTTGAGTGTGTAATGAAATGTAAAACCTAAGGGTCTGTTTGGTATGGGGTAATGTAATGGATGAAGAAATGGAATGAATGAGGGAATGAAATGGATAAGAGAATGAAATGGATCATTACATTCCATTATCATGTTTGGTTACCATTTAGTAATAAATGAATCATTACTTTGTGTTGTTTGTTAGGTATGAAAAAACGAAACAATGAAATGTGAAAGTAGTTATGATGGTGATGGCGAGCGGTGGTGGTGGCCTGTGGTGGTTTCCGGCGGCGGTGGTGGCCGACGGTGGTTTCCGGAGGCGGTGGTGGCCTTCAGTGGTTTCTTGCGGTGGTGATTCCCAGTGGCGGTGGTAGCCTTCAGATGTGGTTTCCGGTGGTGTCAGTGGCCAGTGGTGGTTTCTAGCGGCAACGGCGGTGGCCGCAAGGTGGTTCCCGGCGGCAGTGGTGGCCAGCGGTAGTTTCCGGCGGTCGTGGTTTCCAGCGCCGACAGTGGCCAGCGGCGGTTTTGGACGGTGGCCTTCGGTGGTTTTCCAGCGGTGGTGGCTGGTTGTAGGAGGCTCCGCGGGTGGCCGGTGGTGGGCGGCGCCGTTGGTGGCCGGTGGTTGGTGGTGGTTGCCGGTGACGAACGATCTTGGTGGTCGGTGGTGGTTGTTGTGGTGGGTGAGTGGGTGGTGTTGGTGACTAATGATGGAAGAAGGGATTGAATGAAAAAAAAGAAGGGGGAGTGGATGAAATGAATTTGAGGGAATGAAATCAACTATGTAATGGTTCATTTCATTACCTCCACCAACCAAACATGTCTTTATTCATTCACCCTCAATGGTTCATTCCATTCCACCCATCATTCATGCCTACCAAACGCTACCTAAGGGAATGTTTTATCTCAAATTCCCTTGGTTGTGGGATTTCAAAATCCTTCCACCTAGAGAGTGAATTTGAAATCCCACAATCAAGGGAATTTCATTACCCACTCAAACATAATTTACTTGAAAATTATACTAGTTTCTTAATTCCATTCCATTCCTTACAACCAAACGCCCCCTTAGGGTTTCCCAACAAATTTAAGCCATGACATCGGCTAGTTCTATCCTTATGCAAGTCTTTTAGCCCTACTCGATCTATATAGAGTTCATCCAAAGTATTAAATTGACACATTCTGTACGAGTCATATAGGGCCACATGAGTCTCATGGTTAAACGGACTACTACCATACGACTCACATAGGCAACATAGGTCGTATAGAATTGGGTCACGACCTGTATAGAGCTACACAAGACACCTATATTATGAGTTTAACTTTACATAACTCGAATAAGGTTTCAAATTAATTAAAACTAACAAGATGACTCGCGCTTTGACGCCGCTATCCTCATATAAACACATTCAATAGTTTGAAGAAACGGGTATTGTGAGGATATAAATCTGTAATGTAATGAATTCATCATAGCAATCAATAATCATAAATATCCTTTGAAACTAAATCAACAAATTAATTTGATATCCTTATGAATCTATTCATCTTTTAAGCTTCACTTACAATTCTATATAAGTTGCACAAAAGTTGAAAACTAAGTTGACCATATTATAAACAACTACAACCAACCTTTGTAGAACGACTAATGATAGCTAACATTCGTTCCCATGATATAGTTTCAGAACGCGGCCATGCCATCCCTCTTGGTAAAAATCCACGCAATGGTTTATTATTACGAAATTCTGGAAATATTTTGAATACCAACATCTGAAAAAAAAGTTTAGTAATTAATAAATCCCAAATGTAAATAAATTAAAATATAATAATAACAATTCAAAAGAAAATCTACTTTAAACGACCATATAAAACCTTTCAACAAGTAATTTAATTTTTAATCCCCCATACGTTGAGCTCTTTGATGCTTTAATAACGCATCATGAATATCCGGGTATGTGCGTCGCCAAATAGCCGTACCCCATGGATAATCATTCCATGCATCCAGATCGTTAACCAAATCTAAAAATTGTTGTTTAAGTGGTTCTTGCCTTCTAATCCCCTAAAACCTTGTTCAACCAGTAATAATAAACAAACACGAACAACGTCCATGTCATCTAAATACTCAATTTTTGTTTCGAAAACGGTTTTTAAATTATCCATTGTCGGTTTAATATAACCATATTGACCGAATACTCTGTCGACAAAGTAAGGTGGTTCTGATACATTTAAATTTTTTCCTACATTCTCCAAATTTACATTACGTGTACCACTGCCGGATCGTTATTAATACATTCACACAATAACCAGTTTTTAAAGCACGTAGACTCAAAAATTTGTAACTGAAATGGATGCTTATTAAGGTGTAGCGATATATTTTTAATAACGTTAAGATTCATTTTAATAGTAACATGTCCCTTAAAATATTCCTGCATAAAAAACATTTTATACAAATAAATATTGATAAATTAAAAAAAATTTCTTTGTAAAATATAACAAAACTTACTTGGAAATTCATTGTTAAAACTTCCGAAACGTGCTCCACTTGAAAATTCTCGAATTGTAACTTCGCAATTCTCTTGTCTCGCTAACATCTCGAAGTTTCCTGAATAATGTATCGATATTTAAACATGTATCGCCGCCAATTTGCTCCCATCTCGCCTCGAAAGTTGAAATATTCTTAACATTCTTGGAAGTTGAAATATTCCGCCAAGATCAGTACGAAATTAAATACGGCGCCCCGTCTCGCCCCCATCTCGCCCGGGGAAACGAGCGACCCAATCAAAACACCACACGTACCTTCGGCGATACGCCTAGAGCAGTGTGCGTGTCAGCTTTTCTGAAAAAGCTTCAAGAGATACATCTCGCCTCGATCAGTGTACATCTTGCCTCGATCAGTGTACCCGCATAACTTCTCTGACCACACGTACCGTCATCTCGCAACGATATCGCAAGTGTCTCGCCTCGATCAGTGTAACCGCATAACTTTGTCAGTGAAAGTATAGCAGGCGATATGTATCGCCTACATATCGCCTAGATCAGTGTGCACAAGCTACATATCGCCTAAATATTGACTAAATCTCGCCACTTTATGTTAAATCGTAATCTTTTGAAATCTTTTTCGATTTATGTTCAGAAATTGAATTTTTTTTATTTTTTTTACTGTGGTTGTAATATAAATACATCATTTAAACTTTGTTTTTCAGTAAAAATGAAATTATTTCTTCAAAAATCCATCGATTTTATTTTATCTACATAATACTGATAAAAAAATATGAAAAATAATTATCTTCTTCGATTCGTTCTAAAATTATGACATCCGGGTATTCATATGTGCATGATATGTTTAGAAAGGATTTGAAGAAGAAAATTATCACGGAAGATTTGTGGTGTTATTTTTAACGGAAGATTTCTTGTATTTTTCAGTTGATAAATATAAATCCATTTATTTCTTGAATGTGTAGTTTTATTTTTCATGGAAGATTTCTTTATATTATTCAGTTCAAAAATTTGCTATGTATTATTATGTATGAGATAATTATCAACAATTAACAAAACACAAAACTAAATTTGGTTAAATATAAACACAACATAAAAATACATTAACAATAAAGAAAACTTTAACCACTAAAGAAGGTACACTTTTTATTAAGGTTGGTTTAAATCAAACTCCTATTTTTGTGAAACTTCACCAGTTGCTTCACGTACATAATCAAAAAAACTCTGAGGATCGACATAAGCGTTTGGATTATTACAATTGTTGCATCCACGTCCGGTTGATCTTGTTGTTGCTTGTAAAGGGGCTGTGCTTTTACATTGGTCACGATGGTGTCCTTCTGTCTTACATCTACTACAAAATGTAGGTGTAACTTGTTCATCGCGAGAGGGTATACGTTTGTTCTCACGTGGCCTTCCTGCTTGTCTCTTGTTCATTAACGGTGGCTTAAGAGGCACCAAATTTGAATGGACTTCCCATTCTGATCGATCTAGTAAAGGATTTATGGTCTCTTCATAAGTTGCCTTATAAACGTCTTTCGAAAACCAAACATTAGCCATGTTACTGCAGTCAGTTATATTTAAAAAATTTGAAACAACAATTACATGACCATATAGTAGACCTGATAATTCCCATTGACGACAACTACAGGTTTGATTGTGTAAATTAACTAAACCCTTTTTACCACCGTCATCAACCTCAAAACAATGATCGTTGATACCTGTTACTGTCCACGTAGCACTTTTTTTATTCTTCTCCTAATTTTATTTTCAGCCCATTTAGTAAGCGTGTGTTGTAAATTTGCTGTCAATAAAAAATAACAACTAGAAATTATAATTTACAATACATTATGAAAATACAATTATATAAAACGATAAATTACCTCCAATTTGTCTACGATTAAAATACCACTTTTGTAAATACTCACGAAAAAATTCAATAAGGTCGGTGATAAGGAGTTTTCTTGCATGTCGAGACAAAGCGTTGATAGACTCGGCACTGTTAGACATCATTATATTATATCGCCTCCCCGAGCAATGTGCTCTTGACCAATTTAAAACCAATATTGAACAAAGTATTTTGAACGCGAGAAAGAGTAGATGTTAATCTAAACAGCCCATCCTCAAAGTCAGATAACCTGTAAGCTTTGCAAGTCTGCCACCATAACGACTCAAAATTTTTCCCTTTCATAGACTTAAGTCATAAGTTCATCATTAAATGACGACAACAGAGTCCGTGAAAGGCGTCAAGAAATACTGTTTTTATTGCTACATCGATTGATGCAGCACGATCAGATATAATTGCTAAATGCGAATTAATACCGATACACTCTTTAAGCCTACTTAAAAACCAAGTCCACGAATCTCCGCTCTCTGTTTTTCCAACACCATATGCTATTGGTAGAATTTGATTGTTCCCATCCATTGCTACAGCTAAAAACATAGTACCCAAATATTTACCTTTTAAATGTGCACCGTCTATGACAATCAAAGGTCGTAAATTCTCACAAAACTGCGAATCTAAATAAAAACAATTAAATTAATATAGTTAATAATATTATATAATAATTTGTAAATTTATAAAAGATAACAAAAATACTTACCGCAGCACCAATAGCCACAAAAAACATTTCAAAACGTCCACTTTCATCTGTTGCAATGTGGGTCACACTTCCGGGGTTCGCTTTCTTTAAATTATAACAATAAACGTGAAGATCTTCAAATGATTTCTCGGGTGACCCATTTAAAAGTTGAAGAGGATAATTTTTTCTCCTCCAAGCTTGTTGATAAGATAAATCTATTTTATAATTTAACCTAAAATAATTCATAATTTCTTTACCATGATATATTCGTCCGCTGTCTTTAAGTTGATCTTTAATAATATGACCAACAACCTTCTTGTTAGCTTGACGAATATTGGGATAAGTCTGCGTTCTCGAACAACTATGAATATCGTTAAAATACCTAACTTGAAAAATATTTGAACTTTCAAACGCATATGCTCTAATACGCCAACTGCATTCTTTGTTTCGACATGATGCTTCAAATCTTTTTTTTGATGATCGCTCGACTTTTAACTCAAAACAATAATTACCACACAGTTTACCTAGTTCCAGCTGCAGATCGTCTTTAGTGTTAAAACATTGACCTTCTTTTACATTTGAAGATGATGACTTATAATTTTTAAATTCATTATCTGTGGGATCGGGCAAAGAATCAGGCAATTTACGATAATCTGTAACTGGAATTTTCAACTCATAATCTTCATCAAAATTAGTACAAAATTTCTTCTTTTCAAAGTTATCATTTAAATCAAAATTTTTGTTTTGTAAATCATTATTTTCTTGTGTTACGAAACTACTACCAGCATCATCTTCTTCACTAACATATAAGGTAAAAATATGATTTGGATCATTAATAACAAGATTTATAAAAAATAAACAGTCATTATCATTCAATATGTCAATTGAATGAGTGTACGTAGACATTTTATAACGTAATCGTATACGTTTTTTAAAACCAAATATACTAAAAACAAGATTATTTAATTCTTCAAATGTAATATTGACCGGTAAAGAGATTACCTGTCGATTACACCGAACTCTTATAGGAACATACTCTTCGACTTCGTTATTAAACTTCCATTTTCCACCGCTGCAAACAACAATGTTAACAAACATGGTTGAAAGTTTATATATGTGTGAAATAAGATTGATGAAATTGTGTTACAAAATTTTAAGTGTTATCATAATATATATAGTATTATTACATTAATTATGGTAGATAGAATATATTAATTATAAATTTATTACATTATAAATTATGGTAGATAGTATTATACTTGATATTATATTAGAGTTTTATTTTGGGATGGGCTCAACAAACAGCCCGAAATATTATATTATATTAGGCCCAAGCAAAGCAAAGCAAAGCAAAGCAAGACCCAGGCGAAGGGAGCCCGGGCGATGGGAAGCCCAGCCGAAGGAAGGCCCAGCCGAAGGAAGGCCCAGCCGAAAGGGAAGCCCAGGCGATGGGAGGCCCAGCCGAAAGGAGGCCCAGGAGAAGGAAGAAGGCCCAGGGGAAGCCAGGCCCAGGCGAAGGAAGAAGGCCCAGGGGACCAGGCGAGACGCAACACGTATGCCGGCGATTCGTCTCGCCGGCACAAAATTTACCTTTTTTTCCAAACTTTTACTGAATGGCGATATTTATCCATATTAGGGCGAGACGGGGGCAAGATTTCATTTTTGGGCGAGAGGGTAGCAATATATCATGTATTTGTATCGCTTGGCCCATTAAGTTGGCGATATA
The DNA here is from genome assembly GCA_025215565.1 of Flaveria ramosissima. NCBI lineage: Eukaryota > Viridiplantae > Streptophyta > Magnoliopsida > Asterales > Asteraceae > Flaveria > Flaveria ramosissima. Next base: position 41,043,744 of record CM046032.1, on the reverse strand, counting down.
TTATGTATACGTATCGTCGGGTGGCGATATCTTGCCACGTGGCCAATTATCATTGGTTGTCTATTTTGGTATTTTGTATAGTCAAAGGCTATTATGTAAATTTTATTTGGTCAAATGGCCATTTTGGTAAATTTCCCTTTATTATTTGGTCCAAATTAACTATATATGTTATATTAACCTTGCTGCAACGCCTACTCCGATTCAAAACAAAAAGGAATAAGCAATTAAACATAGGGCATAAGAATCAAGTGTATGGTTACAATTACAAAAACTATGAAACTAACCAACCAAAATATATAAGATTCTAAGTATCTTTAGCAGAATTGGAAGCGAATTTATAGCACAAATAAACACATATACATTTTGACTTTTAGATCAAAAAGTTCAAGATTCAACTCCAAATTGACATATAAATCTGTAGATTTTGACAATAAGTTGGATTTTCGGTTAAAATATATACCACATACAACTAATTTAAGCATTACCAAACCAATATCAACTTACACTCTTAGAGCACATAAATTCACAGTTACAATTCAAGTAAGTTGTTAAAATGAAATAACAAAAACAACTTCTATTCTAAAGGAAAACAGACACTTAAGACAATAAGCAGTGGTTCATCATGAATCAACAAAATAGATTAACAATTACGCTTCAAGTAAATTGCTAAAATGAAATAACTGTAACAATGTTGCAACCAAAATTACAGCTCGTTGAAATCAAATGTGGACATAGCTAAGTTCAAGGCAAAGGAATTTCCATCCCCTTTTGAGTTTCAAGAAGTAGAAAAAGATTCACATGTTATTAATAGAAGTGATATATTTGCACAGATAGAAAAACTTTAGTCATCAAACTTGGAGATTTTTGAGTTAATTGGTAACTAAATAACATACAAATATATAATGTAGTGTTATTGACAAAGAGATCAAATACTAAAAAGTTAGGAACTCTCTGTTGACAATGAAATTCAAGAACCCATACCTGCAATGAAGAGATGAAGAATAGAAGACCGATGAATGTTGTAGGTAGAGATGTACAAACCGGGTTTTTTTGTTAAAAACCGGTTAGGGGTCCGAACCGAAACCGGTTTGGTCAACGCCGGTCAAAACCGGTATGGCCATAAACCGGTTCCAAATCCCAAAATCCCAACCCTACTAAACCGGTTTGGGTCGGTTTGGAAACCAGTTCGGGCCCAAACCGGTCCGCTTTTTTAATTCATATAATATTTTTATGGTATTAAAGATGCATATAAAGAAAATTTGATTTTTTTTAAAAATATATAATCATATTATTATTTATATTAATTTATACAATTTAAACATTTATACTTGTCGTTTCTTCGTTCGTTCGTTGCATACTTGTACGTTTATTCTTCGCCACCAGAACCGAAACTGTTATGAAGGTACTCATCATATGCCACTTCATTATCGGTCATTCCGGGTGTTAATCCGCTATCTACCTCGTCCTCTTATAATTCTACTTCATATTCCAGTTCTCCTTCAAGTGAGCATTTGTCTTGTACTCTTTCCGCGGCATCCAAATAATCTTTCAAGCAAATTGACAATTCAACTGCTTGGGGAGTGAGTCGAGTTCGTCTTATTGATATAACCCTGCCACTAATAGAAAAAAACAAATTCCGAAGTTACCGTGGAAGCTTGGACGGTTAGTAAATCTCGGGCCATGATGGATAGGATGAGAAATTGATCTTCCTTACCTTTCCACCAAGCCAACAAGTCAAAATTTTTAAAATCTTGTGGAGTCATAGTGGATAAAAAGTTTGTAAGACCATACCTCACGTTCACTACTCGGAGTGTTACCATGTTGACGTTTATTACATTCATCCCTTAAAGTATTATATAAATCAAATATTGGATCATTCGAACTTTCGGCATTTACCGCATGCCTTAAAGCCTCATGGATTTGTGATGTTTTCCCATATTTTAATAAATAAACATCATACATTTTTTCTAACTGTTTGTTAAAAGTAACTTTTAAAGTTTTACTATAAATGGGTTATCAACTTCTACATCCAAATTAAAAGTAATTTTTTCAAGTAAAGTTTCCACCTCCGACAAATTTAAACAAGCGTTTAAAGCAGCAGCACATGTAATAACCAAAGACATTTCTTTAAAATACTTTATAAGTTTATCTTTCATTGGGGGTATCATATCCGAATAAGGTCTACCCCTACACGACATCTCATTTAATTTTGAAGTCATTAAATAAATTTGGTGTAATACTAATGGACTCATTGGATAATAAATTCCGGAAAGACAATGTAACACCCGGTTATTTATTTATTTTGAAGCTGACGAATGAAGAAAAAGAAATAAAATCCAAAGTCGAGGGACCAAACTCGCCAACGAAGGAAAGTTGGAAATATGGTGATATTTGTAGGAAGAGGGCAGCCATACTCTCCCCACACACTCACATTTCAGCCAAGAAAAAGAGAGGAGAAGAGAGAAAGGAATAAAAGAGAAAGAAGTGTTGGTTCGGGTTGGTTCGAGTGGCCAAAATCGTTGAGGAGCGAGTCAAATCGAAGCCCTTGTCGTTGTGCTCGTTTGTGTAAGTTCTAGGACCCCACTTTTACTTGTTTTCAAACGATTTTGGGGCTGGAAAGCATGAAAAACCTGTTTTTATATGTGTGTGTTTATGACCTATTTGGGTGTGTTGCGTGTGATACGTTTAGAGTTTGTTTACGGGCTTGTGTGTGCTTGTATGGTGTTGTGGTATTAATTCCTAAGGTCTAAGATGGTTGATTTAGGCTTATAATGGGTTTGGATGAGCTTGGAGGCCGAAAATGGTAGATTGGGTTCGGGATGAACTCCTTTATGCATCAGCTAGGGCTAGGCGACCGACTGGAGGCCATACGACCGACTGAGAGGCGATTGAGGTTCATTCGCACGATTGAGGTTCATTCGCATGATTGAGGTTCATTCGCACGATTGAGGGTTCATTTGCACGATTAAGGTTCCATTCGTACAATTGGGAGTCCAGTCGCATGGGGAGTCATACGACTGAGGGTCCAGTCGCATAGGTGCTTAGTCGCATGAGTCCATTCGCATGAGGTCAGTCGCATAGGTGCTCATTCTCATGAGTCCCATCCGCATGAGGTCCATACGCACGACTGGGTGTCCATTCACATAGATGTTCATCCGCATGAGTCCAAACGCATGATGTTCAGTCGCCTGGAGGCCATGCGACTGAAGGGTGTCCATACGCCCGAATAGGGCTGTTGCACCCGAGGAGAAGCTTAGTTCAACTTCTAACTTTTGGGGGAAAGTGCAGATGTAAGCATTGACAGAGAAGTCTCCGTAAGTTTATGTATGATGACTATAGAGGCCTTAGAGGTTATGTTGGACATGACGATGATGTTGCATGTTTATGCATGATGTTATGTATGTATGATGTTGCCCTGTATGATGTTGATGTCTGTGTATGATATGTTCCTTAATATGATGTATGTTTATCTTTCTTGTGGCTTTACGTGTCGTGTTAATGAATGAATAAAGTATCATGTAACGTAAAGTCAAAGATAATGAAAGAGGAACATGAAGTAATAATGCATGCATTATTGAATGATGAATGAACGAAGGAAAGGCTTGCAAGCACATATATGAGGTGAGCAACCCTGTTGTTGCAAGAGACTCGGATAGCGTGCAATCGTTGAGATTGCCCATGAGGTGAGCAACCCAGTTGTTGCAAAAGAATCGGATAGCGTGCTATCGTTGAGATTGCCATCAGGTGAGCGACCCTGTTGTTGCAAGAGACTCGGATAGCGTGCTATCGTTGAGATTGGCAATGAGGTGAGCAACTCTATGGTTGCAAAAGACTCGGATAGCGTGCAATCGTTGAGATTGCTAATGAGGTGAGCGACCCTGTTGTCGCAACAGACTCGGAAGAACGAACGTATAAAATGAACGAAAGTTAACGAATGTAATGGAAGATAATAATTATATTTCAATGTATATGTATGTTGTGTGGTCACAAATGAATGTAAAGTGCAGTATGATTTGATAGAAAGTAAAGAACGGTTCTAAAGATAGAAAAGTATGTTTTATTATAAAACTAGAACTCACTCAGCAACGCTGACTTTTTATGTGTTTCCAGTTGGCAGGTAATGTTGCTGAGGATGACGCTGCGAGGCTACTCAGCTCTTTTTGATGGCATCCATTTATATAGGGCTTTTGTGATGTAATGCAACAACATATTTTGTAACTGAGTAACGATGTATTATTTGGCAAAAGCTTTTATAAAGTAATGAGATGTCTATTTTGATAATTCCGCTGCGATCTTTTATGATAGATAAAAGTAATTAAATGTTTTATGTGCGATGAATGACCAACTGTAGGCGTCCCTGGAACGGGGCCTTACAAGTTGGTATCAGAGCCAAAGTTTAAGTGAAATGGGTAAATTTTCAATTAAACCTTAACTTAAACTGAGAATGGGACGGAATGGGAATGGGATGCCAATCTGAGTAGATGCATGCCATCAGGTATTTTCTTAATGATAACCGGTATTATGTGCGCATGTTATGTGGTTTACGTGTTGTATGTAGATTTAGATACTGATGTAGTCAGGATATGTAATGCTCGGGGTATGAAGAGTAAAGTAAGTGGCTAATCACAACTGGCCACTGTAATTAGGGACTTACTATACTTGATATAAACTGAGTTGTTTCCTTGAATGACCGTGTTGGTGTTTGAATCTTTCAGTGTGATAGGGTATGGCTGGTGGTAGATCCTCTAAAGCTTCTAGGGGTGGAGGCCGTAGTGGGCCTGATGCTGAACCCCGACCTAAAAGAGGAAGGCCTAGAGTTGAGAAGGTGGTTCTCGAAGAACCTGAGACCCCTCATCCGGAGGCTGGGGATGAGAGTGCAAACTTGAGGGCCTCGGTAAAGGAGGCTGTTGTTGAAGAAGTACATCAGGTCATGCAGACAATCTTACCGTCTGTGGTGACCGAAGTCATCAAGGCTGTGAAAGAAGGAGAAAGAAGGGAGAGAAACAGGGCCTCGGGGGAGCGGGAGCAACCGGAGCCTGAAACGATTTTCTCTGATAATGAGGAAGAGGAAGAAGATGAGCCCGTGCAAGAGGTGGTACGAGGCTGTAACTACGGGGCGTTTATGAGGTGCAAGCCCCCAACTTTTGATGGAAACGACACTGCTGTTGCTGCTCACCAGTGGGTGAGGGAAATGGAGGCTGTTCTTGATATCAGCGAATGCCGGGAAGACCAGAAGGTGAAGTTCGCTACCCACTCTTTTGTGGATTCGGCTCTGTGTTGGTGGGATAACATTGTCCAAGCCGAGGGTAGCAGGGCCATTGGGAGGATGAGATGGTCTGAGCTGAAAAAGTTGGTGATTGAGGAGTTTTGTCCTCATCGGGAAATGGACAAGGTCGAAAGGGAGTTCTTGCAACTAGAGGTGGGAACCATGACACACCAGCAGTACACCATAAAATTCAACGAGATGGCACGTCTGGTGCCGGATCAGGTGACACCTCTGTCTCGAAAGATCAAGAGGTATATTCAGGGTTTGCCAACGGATATTCGCAGGCACATGATCGCTGCCCGGCCGAGCATGTTTAGGTCGGCGGTAGATTTGGCAGGGAGACTGTATGATGAGAGAACGGTGGTGGTGACTGAAGGTGGAAAGAAAAGTGGTGGTGATCGAAACTGGCAGGGGAAGAGGTTTGGTCGGGGTGATGCCTCGACGGGTAATAAGAAGGCATGGGTGGATGACCGTCGTGTGGTCACATCGAGTGTGGGATCGAAAAGGTGTGGCAAGTGTGGAAGGGAGCATAGTGGGGAATGCAGATTTGGGTCGAACTTGCGCTTCAAATGTGGGAAGGCGGGGCACATGGCAAAGGACTGTCGTATAGTTCGGTGCTATAACTATGGTGAAGAGGGTCATATGAGCAGGGATTATAAGAGGCCGAGGGCTGAGAGCTCCGGGGCGAAGAAGACGGGAGGTGAAGGACCGAGGGCGAGCGCCAGGGCATTCACCATGACACAGGAGGAAGCTAGGACGGACCCTGATGTCGTGTCCGGTACGTTTCTGGTGAACCAAACTTTAGCTTCTGTGTTATTTGATTCGGGTGACAGTAAAAGTTTTATTTCTGCTGCTTTCTGTGCTAAGCTGCCTGTTAGTAGTAGACGTGTTGATGCGCCCTTTGATGTAGGAACTGCCATAGGTAAGTCTACCAGGATTTCTGAGATGATAGAGAACTGTGATGTGGAACTTGAGGGTCATAAGTTTCCTATTAGACCGTTTGTGATGACCTTAGGTGGTTTCGATTTGGTTCTTGGGATGGATTGGTTGGCGGACTTCGAGGCGAACATTGTATGTCGCAAGAAGATGATTCGTTTGACAGCGCCTGACGGTAGTTCAGTGAGGTTTATGGTGATCGGGTTATTACGATTCCGAAAGTGATCTCGAAGGCGGTGGCGGGAAAGTGTATGAGGCGTGGATGTAGCGCTTACGTGGCCTATGTAAAGGATGTGGATAAGCCAACCCCACAACTAGCCGATGTACCGGTTGTGTGTAACTTTCCAGACGTGTTTCTAGAAGACTTATCAGGAGTGCCACCTGATCGAGAGATCGAGTTTCAGATTGATCTGATACCGGGTGCCCAACCTGTTGCCAAGGCACCGTATCGGCTGGCTCCTACAGAGATGAAAGAGTTGATGGAGCAGTTGCAAGAGCTGCTTGATAAGGGGTTCATTAGACCGAGTATCTCCCCTTGGAGTGCTCCGGTATTGTTTGTGAAGAAGAAAGACGGTAGCATGAGAAGGTGTATTGACTACCGTGAGCTGAACAAGTTGACGGTAAAGAACCCATACCCTTTATCGAGGATAGATGATTTGTTCGATCAGCTTCAGGGTGCCAGTTGGTTTTCAAGGATAGATCTTCGATCCGGTTATCATCAATTGAAGGTGAAGGAGCAAGATATTCCTAAAACAGCTTTTCGCACGCGCTATGGTCACTACGAGTTTCTTGTCATGTCTTTTGGTTTGACCAACGCGCCAGCTGCTTTTATGGATTTGATGAACCGTGTGTGTCGGCCGATGTTGGATAAATCAGTGATTGTGTTTATTGATGATATCCTGATTTATTCGAAGAGCGAGATTGAACATGCCGATCACATTCGGGAGGTTCTGGAGACGCTGCAGAGGGATAAGTTATATGCTAAATTCTCCAAGTGCGCGTTCTGGTTGCACGAAGTTCAATTCTTGGGTCATGTGATGAACCCTGATGGGATCATGGGGGACCCGACAAAGGTGGAGGCGGTTATGCAATGGAAGTCACCAAAGACGCCATCCGAGATTCGTAGCTTCTTGGGTTTGGCGGGCTACTACAGAAGGTTCATTCAAGACTTCTCTAAGATCACTTCTCCACTAACCAAGTTGACCCGGAAAGATGTAAAGTTTATATGGGGTCAAGCTCAAGAGAAGGCGTTCGATGGACTGAAGGCGAGGTTGACTCAAGCTCCAGTTCTGTCATTACCCGATGGAAGAGAAGATCTGGTGGTTTATTCTGATGCTTCCTACTCGGGCTTGGGATGCGTGTTGATGCAGAGGGGAAAGGTTATAGCCTATGCATCCCGAAAGTTGAAGGTTCATGAGTTCAATTATCCTACTCATGACTTGGAGCTAACAGCTGTGGTCTTTGCACTAAAAATTTGGAGGCACTATCTTTACGGGACGAAGTGCATCATATTCACTGACCACAAGAGCTTGAAATACTTCTTTGAGCAGAAGGATCTGAACATGAGGTAAAGACGATGGTTGGAGCTCATAAAAGACTATGATTGCGAGATCCATTACCATCCGGGCAAAGCCAACGTGGTGGCGGATGCCCTTAGCCGAAAGGAGAGACCCGAGCCGATTCGGGTGAAAGCATACCAGTTGATCATGACCTCGTATGTGATGAAGCAGGTCAAAGAGTTTCAAGATGAGGCATTGAAAGAAGATCGTCTTAACTCTGAAAGAATGATAAGTGTGGTTGCGAAATTGGTTGAAAACACACTTGGTGTTAGAACCCGATTCGGTCGGGTGTGGATTCCTCGTTTTGGGGATCTACGCGTGAAGATCATGGACGAAGCTCATAAGACTCGATACTCTATTCATCCCGGTGCTACGAAAATGTACCACGACATGAAGAAAGATTACCGGTGGCCGTGTATGAAGCGTGATGTAGTGGAGTATGTGAGTAAGTGCCTTACTTGCTTGCAAGTAAAGGCCGAGCATCAGAAGCCGTATGGGAAGATCCAACCTTTGGATATAGCGGAATGAAAGTGGGAGCACATCACCATGGATTTCATTACGAAGCTGCCGCGTACCCCGAAGGGGTATGATGCCATATGGGTGATAGTTGATCGTCTGACGAAGAGTGCTCACTTTCTACCGATCCGCAAGACATATTCATCTGAGAGGTTGGCTAACCTGTTCATTAAGGAAATTATGACTCGTCATGGTGTGCCGGTGTCTATTGTGTCTGATCGCGACACCCGGTTTACATCCAAATTCCGGAAGAAGTTTCACGACGCTATGGGGACAAGGTTACATATTAGCACGGCTTATCATCCTCAGACTGATGGTCAATCAGAAAGGACCATTCAGATCTTGGAGGACATGCTTCGGGCATGTGTTATCGATTTTGGAGGAAGTTGGGATGACCACCTACCGTTAGCTGAATTCTCGTACAACAACAGTTATCATGCCAGCATTTGTATGCCCCCATATGAGATGCTATACGGTAAGAGATGTAGAACACCTGTTTGTTGGGGTGATATTGGTCAGAAGGAATTAGGGAGCGTCGAGGTGATCGAGGCTACGACTGAGAAGCTTGAAAAGATCAAAGCCTTCATGAAGGCAGCCAAAGATAGACATAAGTCGTATGCTGATAAATGACGCAGACCGATTGAGTTCCAGGTGGGTGACCGGGTTATGTTGAAGGTCTCACCTTGGAAGGGTATCATCCGCTTTCGAAAGCGGGGTAAGTTGAGCCCGAGTACATAGGCCCTTTCCGAATCGTTGCTCGAGTAGGAGAGGTGGCCTATAGACTGGAGTTACCGGATGAGTTAAGTGAAATTCACCCGACATTCCATGTATCTCATCTAAGGAAGTGCTTGGCAGATGAAGATATGATTGTTTCACTGGAAGATATCGAAGTAGAAGAACGGCTCAATTATGTGGAGCAACCAGTGGCAATCATCGACCGAAAGGAGAAGAGGCTGAGGAACAAAACGGTTCCTCTTATGCGTGTACAATGGAGGCACAAGAAGGGATCCGAGCCAACGTGGGAAACTGAAGAAGAAATGAGGCAGCATTACCTACGTTTATTCGAGGAATAACGGGTTTCGGGGACGAAACCTATTTAAGGGGGTTGGACTTGTAACACCCGGTTATTTATTTATTTTGAAGCTGACGAATGAAGAAAAAGAAATAAAGTCTAAAGTCGAGGGACCAAACTCGCCAACGAAGGAATGTTGGAAATATGGTGATATTTGTAGGAAGAGGGCAACCATACTCTCCCCACACACTCACATTTAAGCCAAGAAAAAGAGAGGAGAAAAGAGAAAGAAGAAAAGAGGAAGAAGTTTTGGTTCGGGTTGGTTCGAGTGGCCAAAATCGTTGAGGAGCGAGTCAAATCGAAGCCCTTGTCGTTGTGTTCGTTTGTGTGAGTTCTAGGACCCCACTTTTACTTGTTTTCAAACGATTTTGGGGCTAGAAAGCATGAAAAACCCGTTTTTGTATGTGTGTGTTTATGACCCATTTGGGTGTGTTGCGTGTGATGCGTTTAGAGTTTGTTTCCGGGCTTGTGTGTGCTTGTATGGTGTTGTGGTATGCATTCCTAAGGTCTAAGATGGTTGATTTAGGCTTAGAATGGGTTTGGATGAGCTTGGAGGCCGAAAATGGTAGATTGGGTTCGGGATGAACTCCTTTATGCATCAGCTAGGGCTAGGCGACCGACTGGAGGCCATACGGCCGAATGAGAGGCGATTGAGGTTCATTCGCACGATTGAGGTTCATTCGCACGATTGAGGGTTCATTTGTATGATTAAGGTTCCATTCGTATGATTGGGAGTCCAGGCGCATGGGGAGTCATACGACTGAGGGTCCAGTCGCATAGGTTCTTAGTCGCATGAGTCCATTCGTATGAGGTCAGTCGCATAGGTGCTCATTCGCATTAGTCCCATCCGCATGAGGTCCATACGCACGACTGGGTGTCCATTCGCATAGATGTTCATCCGCATGAGTCCAAACGCATGATGTTCAGTCGCCTGGAGGCCATGCGACTAAAGGGTGTCCATACGCCCGAATAGGGCTGTTGCACCCGAGGAGAAGCTTAGTTCAACTTCTAACTTTCGGGGGAAAGTGCAGATGTAAGCATTGACGTAGAAGTTCCCGTAAGTTTATGTACGATGACTATAGAGGCCTTAGAGGTTATGTTGGGCATGACGATGATGTTGCATGTTTATGCATGATGTTATGTATGTATGATGTTGCCCTGTATGATGTTGATGTCTGTGTATGATATGTTCCTTAATATGATGTATTTTTATCTTTCTTGTGGCTTTACGTGTCGTGTTAATGAATGAATGAAGTATTATGTAACGTAAAGTCAAAGATAATGAAAGAGGAACATGAAGTAAGAATGCATGCATTATTGAATGATGAATGAACGAAGGAAAGGCTTGCAAGCACATATATGAGGTGAGCAACCCTGTTGTTGCAAGAGACTCGGATAGCATGCAATCGTTGAGATTGCCCATGAGGTGTGGAACCTAGTTGTTGCAAGAGACTCGGATAGCGTGCTATCATTGAGATTGCCATCAGGTGAGCAACCCTGTTGTTGCAAGAGACTCAGATAGCGTGCTATCGTTGAGATTGGCAATGAGGTGAGCAACTCTATGGTTGCAAAAGACTTGGATAGCGTGCAATCGTTGAGATTGCTAATGAGGTGAGCGACCCTGTTGTCGCAACAGACTCGGAAGAACGAACATATAAAATGAACGAAAGTTAACGAATGTAATGGAAGATAATAATTATATTTCGATGTATATGTATGTTGTATGGTCACGAATGAATGTAAAGCGCAATATGATTTGATAGAAAGTAAAGAACGGTTTTAACGATAGAAAAGTATGTTTTATTATAAAACTAGAACTCACTCAACAATGCTGACTTTTTATGTGTTTCCAGTTGGCAGGTAATGTTGCTGAGGATGGCGCTGCGAGGCTACTCAGCTCTTTTTGATGGCATCCATTTATATAGGGCTTTTGTAATGTAATGCAACAACATATTTTGTAACTGAGTAACGATGTATTATTTGGCAAAAGTTTTTATAAAGTAATGAGATGTCTATTATGATAATTCCGCTGCGATCTTTTATGATAGATAAAAGTAATTATATGTTTTATGTGCGATGAATGACCAACTGTAGGCGTCCCGGGAACGGGGCCTTACAGACAAGTAGTTGCGTTTTTAAAACTTGAAGCATTTTGCTTATTTCTTCAATAATGGCCCAACCCGATGGATGGTAAGTATTTGTCTTTTCACGACTTACCAAACTATTATGAAAGGCTATTAAACATTCTTTTTGTTCAATAGCCTTTTCAAATATGTTACAAATGGAATTCCATCGTGTTGGTACGTCCCAATTCGAACCTAAACATTTGGAATTTGCGTCTTTACAAAACTTGCGATATCTACTATATCTTTGGTTATTGCTAAAAATGTCATGTAACATTCTTTTAAAACCATCTTTCACTGTTTCAATCGTTTTTAAACCGTCTTGAATGGCTAAGTTTATAATGTGCGCAACATATCGACTATGAAAAAACACACCCTCACACATTGGTTTATATTTTAATTTCAAATGATCTATCGCAAGCATGTTATTTGACGCATTATCAAAAGATATAGAAAATATTTTGTTTTCTAATTTATACGTTTTAATAACTTTATCAATAAGATAAAAAATGTTTTGGTCGGTGTGAGGATAATCAAACAATTCAAACGTAATCGTACGTTTCATCATTTGCCACGAATCAGGTTCAACCCAATGGGCGGTGACACAAATGTACGAGTCCGGTGAACCGTGAGGTGTCGACCAAACATCACTAGTTAAGTTAACACCGGTTTGTAAAATTTCAAAATAAGATATAAATTCTTTTTTAGCTTTTTTCCAAAATTTTAAACAATCTCTTCGAAGAGTAGCACGACTTACATTGGTGTAACGTGGTTGGAGAGTTCGTTGAATGAGTCGAGTCAAACGTTCGTTGTCGAAATATTTGAATGGCAAGCTTTCTTGAATTACAAAATGCGCCATTTGCTCCCGAACCACATCAACGTTATAAGGCCAAATATTTCCTCCGTTTGTCATCGAAGCTTGACCTTGAGACGGTCACCTTTCAACGCCTTATAATATTTATTTGAAATGTGGTTTTTCAACGTTATGTTTGCATCTTTTTTAAAAACTTGCAACAAAACTTGCAACGAGCCTTGTTTGGACCGCTAACCATTTGACATAAATCCTAATTGCACCATATTTCGGGGTTCCTATTCGTAGGAAGGATTGGTACCACCACGTTGCTTGAAGACGCTTCACAACCAACGGATGATTGAGTACTTGATGAAGACATTTGAGAGATTTTTGAGAGAGTTTTTTTGTAAAACGAAAGTATTGGTGAGCGTTTTTGCGATTTTTGAGAGTAGAGAGCGTTTTAAGTTGTAGTGATTCAACCAAAACATCCAATACATATATATACTAACCTAATGGGGGTATAATGGTTAAAAACGGTCAAAACAGCATCCAAACGGTCTAAAACGGCTATATAGCCGTTATGCAACGGTTAGTTTATAAAAACCGGTTTAGGGGACCAGTTTGGGCACCGGTTTGGAATCTGGTTTTAAACCGGACCGGTTTATGAACCGGTTTAGTTTGTGAAATGTCCAAATCGAAGGGGAACCGACGGTTAGGGTCGGGGTGAAACCGGTTTGGGCCTCAAACCGGTTTCGGGTTTTTTGGTCGAACCGGTTTTTATGCCCACCTCTAGAGGTAGGCGGGAGGCTTCAATCACATATGATAAATGGTGTAGACCAGAGGCGTCCGACGTGAAGAAAGTAAAAACATTGTGTGTTTACCATCATTGACACTTGGTATGACAAGTATGACACCTTCTTAGCTACATCAAAATGACTAGAAAAACCCTAAGCAAATGATACTCATTAAACCAAATCGATTCTTGTTTTAAGACTGTTGCTACACGAATATTAATCAAGAGGTTAAGGCTGGGAGGCAATGAAGAGAGTGGCTAAACCTAGCTTGATTCAGGCTGGGACTGGATTTTGGCTTTGGCTGGAACTCGATCTACAAGACAAAATTTAAACCACGAGTCTCGCCACGAGCAAAAGGGATTTTTTCTCGTGACCACCCTTAGATGTGAGAATAAGTATGTGTGTTTAGAGAATCAAGAAATTGAGAGAGAGATCGAGAGTTAGAGTGTGAATGTGTGCATGTTTTTCTTGATGTATAAGGTGGTATTTATAGCTGCTAAGATGCCAAATATCTGGACAATGACTCCATTATAAGTAAACTGTGATCAACCATCCGAACTAAGCTATATTTATTTGTTGCAAAGGGCTTCTACATGATTTTAATGCTTCTCTTATTACTTATAGTTAACTTTATGTTCTTCTGTAGTAGGTTTCTTTTTATCATTAGCGTCATTGTCCTTCTGAATACCTCACCTTTTGTTTATTGTCGTCTTATAATCTGACCATATTCGTTGATATCCAATAGACATTTTCCTTATTACTAAGCTTTACGTTTCCTTTGTTTATTTCTAAAGTTTATAAGTGTTGGACTTTGGTTGCTTCTTCTTCCTACACTGAGTCGTGGCTTAGGGTTGTTTCTTGTGTCGGTCGCAGCTGGGGGACCATCTTTCTTTCCTACTCACAGTGGGCTTATCTTGTCAATTACGACTTTGTGCTATTAGTCTTGTCGTGTCATCATGCTTTTTGTAGCTAAGTTACTACTTGAGAGTTACAGATCCTTTTTAAGGCATGAGCCGTAGTTGAAGGTTGTTTTATTAAGTTGCTATTAGTCTTTCCTACTGATAGTTGGTCGTTGCTATCATTCAAGGTGTGCACGACTGAAGTTGTAACACCCTAAATTTTCGAAAGGAAATTAATTAACAGAATAATAAAGATAATAATAATAAGTTAATAATGTTACGATTAAACAACGAAAGATATCTTAATTTTTGGATGTTTAGGGCCAAAACCAAAACATTGAAACCTTATAGGGGCAGCAAATGGCCAAATTTTTAAAACAACCCTAATACCCTCTAACCCCAACCAGCCGCTCCCTTGACTTGTTGTAACCCCCCTTACGACGGTCTTTGTAACAGTGATCAGGTCTTCGGTGAGTTCTCTAGCGTCATGATGGTTTCAAAGGCAGCTCAACACTCTCTTGCCTTTTTCTTATTTGATTCTGGCTTGCAAAAACTAGGGAATAAGGGAAAAGAGCTTGAAATTCTCTCGGTTTGATTTTTGAGCATGTAACAACGACAATCATGTCTATATTGGTGCTGAGGGTAGTGTGAGTGCCATTGGGGATGATAATGAAGGCAGGATTTGAACTATGGTGAGATGCTAGTTGTTCCTCGACCAATTTGTGTGTTCAAGGGTTGTTGAAAAGGTTCTAGCAGTAGTGGTGTCTTCATCAACAGTAAGAACAAGTTGGAGCAACTCCAAGGAAGGCTACCAAGTAAGTAAAGGATGGTGCTTGTGAGTAGTCACTGTGGTGGTTACACTAATGTTCAAATCTGAGTTCCTTGAGGTTTTAATGAGCCTACAAAACCAATTTAGGTAGGTAAGGGCGGCGATGGTGTCTTGGCAGCAATGGTGTCTTGGAAACAATGGTGAGATTTAAATAATGACGGTTTCATGATGACGAAGTGTGTTCAAGAATGATGATGGCTTCATGGGTGATGATGTAGATAATGTTTGAATGGTGATGGTGATCATATCTTGGTTGTGGTGATGTAGCTATGAAGATGATGATTTTAGGTTATTATGCTATGATGCTAACTTTCATGAGTATAGGAACATGGTTCTAAGGTTGATGATGTTTGTATGGTGACGATGATAATTCAACATGAAAATGAAATTGAAACATAGGGTTAAGGTGATGGTAATATGATGATGAGGATGGTATGGTTATAACAGAGGCTATGATGGTTGCACTATGGTAATGATGGTAGGTATATCAGAGGTTATGGTGACTTTATGATAAGATGATGATAATGGATTGATAATTCTTATTAGAGTTCATAAAATGATCATATTTTTTAGGTGCTGATGGATGTAAAAGGATGATGATGATTAAAATGATAATGATGAAATATAGATTTATGAGACAATAGCTATGGCGGAGTTGTCTATGACGATTCTTAGTAATGAGGTTTAGCAATTATAATTGTCATGTTGTAATTAGAGTGATTCAATGATAAAGATGGTGTTGCTATTATGATGATGATGATGATGATATATCCTATGGTGTAATGATAAGGTTGTCTTGGATGGTTTCATTGTAAAAATGATGGTGACACTACTTAGGAGTTCAAATGGATAACGATTATACATATTCGCCAATTCAAGTGAGTTCTAGATCCTTTTATATAAATGTTTTATCTCTCTTTTGATGCAAGTATGCATACCTACACTATGTATTTTATCAAACCGATGATTTTACATGTAAAGATTATATTTAGTCGAATATGATGTTCTAACATGTTTGATGATGAAATGATATGCATGTCATGTTTAGCAAAACACCCTAGTTATGTGAGGCTAGATCCATATCTAGAAGCATCATTAGTTGGATAATGGAATAGAAAAGGAAGGTATGAAATTGGACCATAGGATTTGTACAATCGCATTGGCCTTATTGCCCACATCTGGTCAACCATAGTTAAGACCATGTTTTAACCATCCGTATTGAGTCCTAACTCAACTGCACTAAAACCGTAGCGCATATTGATTCTTTACTTAGCAACATCAATCATCAGTTTATCTAAATGGAAGACTGTTACCCACATTGATCATCACTTAGCCTCATGGAATGGAAACCATTTGCATTACGATTGTTACCTGCATTGGACCATAGTCATCCTCTTTGGTCTTCAGTCACCTGCATCATCCTTTAAACCACCCGCATCCTCTATACTCAAAATGGATTCTAACAACCTTTCATCCGCATCAATTATTATCCTCATTAACTACCACCCGTATTGAGCCATTCATCCGCATTGAATCTCATGCATCCGCACCCTTCATCTTGGTAAATTTCTGACATTATTCATCTACACTAGATGCTATGCATCCGTATCAAAGAAGTTCACCCGCATTTAACAACCCATCCGCATTAGGGAACTGTCATCCGCATGAAGGGGAACCTAGAACATTCTATCAAGGAATATTAACTAAGTGTTGATTGTTATTTAATATGGCTAATGTTACTATATGAGTTCCTATATGTTTTAGTTCTATGAAAAGGTTACTTGTTGCTATATGTTATATGATGAACTTGGAAGATATCATGAAAGTATTATGCTTAATACAATGGAACATTAATTAATGAAAATAATAGTGGAAGCTAATGAATGTTACACGGGCCCAAATGATGAATGAAAAGTCTTGCGAGTATTATGAATGAACTTCACTTATGTGAGTCAAATTAATGGAATGTACCTTTATTTATGAGCAGGCTGTGTGCCTTGCAATGTGAGTCAAGTATCAGAGTTAGCTACCGCTATAAATATGTACTAACGAGGGTTGACATTTATTGTCAACCATGTGTTTGGGATCTAGCTTTATGCGACTCCAATTTACGAAAGAGGAAAAATAATGAATGAAATAAAAATAATGAACATTATACAGGATGTTATGATAGTCATTATGACTGATATGAATGATAAATGTGTGTTCATCAAAAGCACTGAAGTCATGTTTTCTATATATTATTAGACTATAACTCATTCAGTAATGCTGACTTTGTATATATATTAGTTGGTAGGAAATGACGAAAGCCGAGGATATGACATGGGAGTGCAGCTACTTGGCAACCGAGAACTGACAACATTGCTTATAAAATTATGTTTCACTTTGAAATGCAATTTGATATTTTGGTTTGAGAACAAATGTTTGCTATGCTATAAAGACATGTTTTTAAAGATAATTATTTTTTTATGTAAGGACTCTTGTGTTCGGGGCCTTACAAAGGTGTCTTTTTATTACCCGCACCTTGGAGACCACTAAACATGTCATTTTTATATGATTTTTAATGCCGTAATTGGGGTAGTACCCCAAAGAATATAACCTACGCAAGCATGAATAGAATCATATAACAAGAGAGGTGAGACCAGGTAACTAAGCTTGTGAAGGAGTTTGAGACAGAGAAGCTGAGCGATCTACTGATGTAGTCCAAATCTATTTATCACCAAATTCGCCTAAATCAATGAATCACCAAATCATCTTAATGTTGTACTTGCGAGAGCCCGAGAGACAATTAGGAAAGAGAAGACAGGCTGCTTTACAAAAGGGTAATATGAGGAGAGGCTCAGAGGTGATACATGATAGAAAAAACACGTGTATGCCATAAGCCTTAACCGCTTTAATGCTTTGCAATGTAGTACCCTTTATACATCCTAAGTTGTGAATCCTTGTAGATCTATTTCCTAAATACTAGTATGCATAATATTTTTCATATACGTAGGATAACTTGACACAACATAAGATTCCTCGTATACGTGTAAATTATTTAACACGATTAAGATCCTCGATATACATGCAAATTATTTTGACACAATGTAATATTCCCTCAAAAATATATGCAAACTATTTAACATGATTTGGGATTTCTCGTTATGTGTGCTAATTATTTGTCGAGCAGTAAGATTCAGTTAGAACTTACCATGTAAACCGATTTATATTCATTCATTTCTTTATTCAATTCTGATTAATTCATTTCCTTTCTTTCAAATTATTTAGAAAGTTGCTAATGATGTCGTTCTAGCGTAGCAACTATATAATTGGCGATGAATCTTCTAACAATATGAGCGATAATTCTCCTTACAAAGAGATGAGAGGTGAATCTCCTGAGGAGATAGGGTTGTATGAAATCGATCAGGTCATAACATATCTTCACTTATTTATTCTTACCTTTATAAAAGTCTAACCATGTTGTTAATTTAGGTGTTCGTGTCTCGTGATAAGTTGGTGGATTGGGTTGGAAGACATGAGAATGGCAACACACGACCATTTTATCAAATTTATCGATTCATTTACCATATTGAGTAAGCTTATTAAGAGCATAACCTTTACTTTTTCTTAAATATCACAACCATAGTCTAACCAATTTATAATTTTTTAGGAGTTCTTGCCTACTTGAACCAAAACTGGTTGAGAAAATGTAAAAATAATTACTGTCAATTTGGTTTAATGGAAATCATATCTTTAGTCAATGTACAACCAACAGAGTGGAGGGAAAGCATGCGGTATTGAAAATACCTTTTTTAACACACGATAAAACCAGTTAAATATGTGATGTATATCGATCAAATCATGAAGCAACATGAAATACTTGTTAATGAACACTTAAAAAGAAGCATGATCATACAAATGGGTCAAAGAAATATTGGTATGTGCATATGGCATTATAGTCTTCCTTGTTAATCATTTACTCTTTGCACCCACAAGCACTCATATCTTGTGGAGCTCTTATTACACTGTAAATTAGATTATTCCTACCTATGTACGTACATTTGCTTGTCTCTTGCTATCAATTCCTTGGTGACACCCAACCTCATAAGCTTTCTCCTAAATTTTCCCCATATATCATACTAGGCTATGCTTTTAATCATCATGACAATCTTTTCTCTGACTCTCTCACATGTCAGACTTACACCTCTCAACATGTAACAGTTCATGAAACCATATTTAATATCTGTTCTCCTACACAATCGCTCTCACCAACCTTTGTGTTCTCCTTCCTAGTTTCAAATTACCACCTCCTACACCAACTATGACCCTCTGTCATAGCATACTTGAGTCTTCCCTTACATAAACTACCATTCCCATAATAGCATAGCTAGTGCTTTCTAGTACCTTATTATTACTTGCTAAGAGATTTTTATGGTATTAGTAAAGTCTCTAAGTTTCTTTATGCGCCCTACTGAACATCATTGAGGCATAGTCAAGCTTTAATGCTACCTTTAAGCGACTGCCACACATGGCCAAATCATTTGCAGGTCTTTTTATACAACTCCTCATGCAAATGTAGATGTAGAATAATCGTTGATCTAAAATCAAATACTATGTTTTTATAATCAAAATCTCATTAATTAAAGTTCCAAGATAGTTGCCATACTACAAAGGTAGAGGACAAGGCTATTGTTTACACTACAACAATGATTTATTGGATTATATTTTTACTACATGAGCTTAGTAGTATATTTTGGTAATATTGGTGTGGCTTATTTATCAACCAATCTTGTCTTTCACCGGTGCATCAAATATCTACGGATTGATCTTTGTTTTATATGAGATATGCCATTTGCACAGAGTCTTGGAGGTCATTAATACACTCAGAGCTAGTCCCAAGAGTCCTAAAAAATATTTGGGCCAAGGTGAGTGGAAAAAATAGGCTTATATAATATAAAGTCAGTGACCCATATGTAAAAAATTAATAATACGACAATAATGTCTTTTACCAATAAACAAATGTATTGTAGAAAATTAATCTAATTTACTAACTTAATCGAATCATAAGACTCTTGTTGCATTTTTGAAATGAGTTTAAATAGGCCTAGGTTTCAATAGGTCAAAATAATTTATTTTTATTGGGTTTGTTAATTCGTTTGTTAATAACCTATAGTTCTTAAACAATATACATACATACATACATATAAAT
>CM046032.1:41003766-41021266 GCA_025215565.1 Flaveria ramosissima | reverse complement strand
TAATGTTCCGTTCCCCTCTCCTAAATCCCGTCCTCTTTCCTCTAGTGCCTTTAATCATCTCCGTTCTCTCCTGTATTCCTTCTTACCTGGGAACAATTTATGATCACTTGCATAAAACACTTGTATCATATGTAAATAGTTGTTGTAGGTGTCTTACAAAATAAAAAATTACCAATATAGCCATGAGTTTTGTATTATATAGTAGTAGAGATAATTTTCTTAAAAACATTTCGTCCCCTTGAGAAGATTGGGCCTTAGGTGGTTGCCACCCTGCCCCTAGGGCCGCCCATGGATATATTATTTAATGGCGTGTTCGCTCCATGCTTTAGTTCTCTTTGATCCAAATTTTAGGTTGAAGGCTCCTTCACTAACCTGTGGGGACATGTTAGTCGATATCTTTGTTTATAAGTTTCCCGTGATTATCTAGTATTATGTT
Source organism: Flaveria ramosissima (assembly GCA_025215565.1). NCBI lineage: Eukaryota > Viridiplantae > Streptophyta > Magnoliopsida > Asterales > Asteraceae > Flaveria > Flaveria ramosissima. The sequence continues at coordinate 41,020,830 of CM046032.1, read as the reverse complement.
TATCTATATTTGAGTTCAAATGTTATTAGATACAATCATCTATCCTTGTAACACTCTATATGAGGGTGAATCATCTTATGATTATTTCGTTGATTCTATCTAAAACTGACAAATCATGTTTATGTTAAACCAATTCACGATTCTATACTAGATACATGTCGTGTTTTCGTCTTATATGAGAATTAGCATGATTAAAAAATTTATTAATAGGCATTGTGATGTCTTGATCTCAATGCCTTGTTTTTCACATTGATTATCCACACGACTTTGACCAAAATTTGTCAACTAATCGACTAATTTGATGTTATTCATACATATTGGGTCCTAATATTAAGACACCACACTATTATAAATCGACATCCCCATATACGTCTCATATAATTTATATCCGACGTATAAGGTCAACGATCACTGAAGACAAGAAAAATTTAGGGGGGCTGCAATAGAACTATATGTCTCATATAGCTCCATATGACCCCCTATATGACACATATCGACCTATACGACACGTAAAACAAAATTCGATATTGGATACGAGGGAAAATTCAAGGTATATAGGGTTATACGACCGGTATGGAATATTGGGTGTTGATTTATAATTGTGGGTGTCTAGATAGCGGGTCACTAGATATTTAACGTTGCTTACAGTCGCGTCAATATATATCTTTGGAGGTATGCTTCCATTGTGGAGATGTAGGACCCAAGAACGTGTATAACGTTTGAGCAAAATAGATGGTTGAAAAATCTTGGTCATCACAAATACACGTTTTCAATCTTTTAGGTCTTCTATACTTCCTTAAAAAAATTCATTTTCGCTTCAATTAGATAAATATCACTCATGACACATGCACCACGTTTATAAGAGAGGTAATAAACCACTTTGTGGATTTGGTTGCTTCTATTTCTATTTAGACAAAACCGTAAATTAACCCAAATATTTTTTTTTTGAATTTTTAACCAACTAACAATTAAATTAAGAGTCTTTTTTATTAAGATTAATAAATCTAAAATTTAAAAATCGATTATGTTTATTTGTATTAAATCTATTAAGCACGTTTATTTAATTAAAAACTCAATTTAGTTAACTAATCCACCGCCAATGTAAGACTAGCCTACTTGATAGACGCTTTGCCTTTTAGAATGTAGGTTTTAGGTTTAAACCCAGACATGTGTAACTGATGTAGTCGGAAACAGAAAGATAGATAATTAAACCTGTTGATTCAACGAGAATACCAGGAACAACTCTTCTAACTATCGTTGATTCACAAAGAATACCGATAATCAGGGTTTACACTAACACACACTGTGATAGAGAGAAAAACATATTTTTTCATAAACTTTAATAATTTTTTCACCCATCTCTTACAAGCATATAAAGAAACAAAACCAAATTCGAATGGGCCACAAAACATATACGGGCCAAAAGCTGGGCCAAACGTAAAGTCTAACAAAATGTAAAAATAAGACAAAAATTGAAATAACTCCTAAAATAAGCCGTTTTTGGCCGAAACGATGACCCAATCTTCGGTCCAACGGTCGTTTTGACTGGTCGCATGCCCAAAACGGAGACTTCTAGCCCAAGTTATGGCCATTTCAGTGAAGTCCCTTTAGATAAGCGATCTTGGGCCTCCAAAAAGGCTAAAGCTTGCTAATTCACACTTGGGCTCACATCAGTAACTTAGTGTAATTTAATAGTAGGAGGAAAATAGATTTTCCGTTAAAAGAAAAAAAGCTAATCCACCGTGCTATAATTATTTTTATAAGTTCACTTAAAGGTTACCATTAAATGAAGGGATGCTACTTACGAAGTTCCGTTTGCAAAGAGAATATTAACGACTTTAGCTAAAGATTAGCAAATTGCAATAAGTTGTTGTTTCAAGAAATCAAGTTTTTTTTATTATTATAGACTTCAATTGATTATTTCACATGTTTACATATTACAATTGAAGTGTTTCCATATGATTTGATCATCGTTTTTCTTATATGCTCACATATAAGTGTTGATTTTCTTTATATGATATGATCTGATCATCCTTTTATCTTTTAATTCTCCAATTAAATGAATAATCAAAATAATTGATTAACTATATATTGAAACATATTAGTTTATTTGATGTTTAAGGTTTATGGGGAGATTTAGAAAATTAACAGTTACTCAAACCGTTATCGTCCAATGGTATTCTTAAAATTTTTATTTAGAACGTATTTCATGTTGAGGTACACTCGAGAACCAAAAAAACCAACCTGAAGATAAAATTTCTATTGAGACATAAGCCATCAACTTTTATTTATATTACTCGATCCGACTTGAACGGAAAATTCCGACATCAAGTTGAGGTACACTCGAGAACCAAAAAAACCAACCCCAAGAAAAAAAAATCTGGGTGCATCACTACACACAGAATATAAAAAAGAAAATATTCCAAAAGGCAATATTTTATAAACAATCTAGCAAGAAGACACAGAGTGAAGAGAAAATTACAAGGTAAATATAGGTGTTCAATCTAATTGATCGACACTACTTCTATCATCTTCTAATGTATCACTTCTAAACCAAAAGTGACCTTATTCTTATATGGTCATACGATACAAACAAAAAGTTGTACGTAGTCCCGTGACTTTTTATGTAAATAAAGATTGAATAAGCTACTAACACATATTTAACTTAACAAACCCTTAAAACATGGTGTTTATGTAATCCTCAATTAGAGGAAGGGAATGATTCTCATCATAATTGTACATAAGAGGAATCATCCTTGCAAGATTCAGACAAGCCTTTGTGAATGTAATTGAAAACTGATTTTGGGAGAGACACTCCTTGTTTAGTTGCTTCCATGTGTTGGATATCATTGCCATAACATGTTCATGTGCATTTTGTACCGAACAACCTTCATGTTCTTTCATGTAGTATGTCACATATGATCCGTCGTGACCGTCTTGATTCACATCCTAATAGATTAAGAAAACTGATTTAGTAGCAGCTAGCACATATGATGGTGTTTCTAGTTTGTTTAATACGTATGCATGCATGCATGAGCACGTTTAGAAAAATAATTATATTTATAATATGTTAATAGCCGCAAGAAACACATTTCTTTTTGTAATGCATACATATAGTTAAAAGTACTATTTAGCCATCTTTATTGTATCACTTAAATGGAATAAGTGTGAAAGCATTATATGGTTATCAAGATTCTTAACATATCTCGTTCTGTAAAGCTCCCTCGTACATGTATGTATGTATTTATGTATATTGAGGTAGGTTTTTTTTACCTTAGCACTTCCTAAATCATCCCAAAGACGAAGAATTTTCGCCAAACAAGACGAGATATCGTTGTTCTCGTTAATAATGCTAGCGCTTTCTTTGCTAGTACCACCACCGAGGAGGAAGAACAAGTGCGCTATCACAACATATACACCGGTACTAACCATACCATTCTTTAAGTAGTCTTCAGCCATCGGTGTGTATCCTAAAGCAAACCATTTTGCTTCTACTAGAAATGCTTCACAAAGGTTTATCCACTGCATGAATTCAATATCTTTTTAATGTAAGTTTACCTTTATCATAGAAGTATATTGTACATAATTATAAATGTGTAACGGATTGTGTTTGAAATGATGTATTTTTGTTGTAATGTATATGTTTTCATCATCCTTACCGCTTGTTTCAAGAACTCCTTTGGATTGAACCCATACTTCTTGCATATATTGTCACTTATGTCATGTGTCACGTTAAATAAAGCCTCAACACAGATTCTTAGGTGATATGGGAGTTGTTCAAGAGTATTACTGTCCCATCTGCAAGTAATTTAAGTAATTAGTTATATACATTATTATTGCTCCGCTTTCAATTCATGTTATATTGCTACATCTTTATATTTTACTCGGTGTATATTGGTTTGTACCTTTTCACTGCATCTGTGAAGAGGGTAAGTTCGTCTAGAGTTCCATACACGTCGAAAATGTCATCAATCAAGAAGACAAGGGCAATGGGCTTCGTGAGCTCGATTCTCTGCTGCGACAATCTGGGATCCGTGAGGCTAGCCATTGGCCATAAGTACCAGTGCATTGGTTGGTTCCTTGCAAGCTTCAACTCTTGTGCTAGACCCAAATCCTTCCACCATCTATTTTATCATAACTTAATTACATTAACTTTTAATAAGAATATTGGTGAGTTTAAGCTCAACATATAGAGAATTTTACCTGGAGATTTGATCTACTTCTGTTCGATGTAGCGACCGGTTATTAGCCAACTCCAGCTTGGCTAGCTCACACATGCTAGTCCCAGTGTAATGGTTAATGAATTTCTTGAGCATGAAAGTTGATGGGGCTCTTTGATACGAATGTTGTAGAGTATCATTCACCATTGTAGCTTCATATTGATCAAGAAACCGAAGCTTTTGTTTAAGCCCATGGGCGCTAAAATCTGCAGCCTCTTGAAGTATATGTTCTCCTTCTATGCTAATCTGTGATGCTTCATATAATGCCATAAGACCCTTAACATCTTCTGCTATTTCTTCTTTAAACTTTCCATCCTCTTGTTTGAAGCTTGCAAAAACATCTAATTTGAACATATTTTACTTAGTAAAATACCATTAGAGCATGCATAACATTTTTAAACAATACTATAATAATCTAGGGTTAATCCATTGAGAATAAACCCCTAGGTTCATTCTCAAAATATACACCGGTATATATACGTGGTATATGTAGAGAATGAACCTAAGCCTAATGGCCTTATCCTAGATTACAATATTTAGTCATTTTGTGGATTAAAGTGCAAGCGTAAAGAATGTGTGTGCTCACCAGCAGAAACATCGTAACCTTCTTGACGAAGGATACGAAAATAGAGGGAATCCTCGTAAAGACTCTGACCGTTATTATAGTTAACGGGGTTTGACATTCTGGTGTGAAGCATTTTTAACATCGAGTTAATCTCCTCTTTGAAATAATGGTTGATGCAAAGCTTTTGCAGAGCATCAATCATTTTCAAAGGTTCGAAAGTACCATTCTTTAGAAGATTTTGGACTTCTTCCAACTGTTCTGAGTGTTTAATGGCTGCTCCTTGCTACATTCACGGAGGCATGCTTAATATAGATGGTATGACAAAATGAAGGATATAAAATATAAAAATGTAAACAAATACATGTAATAGTATATAGATTAAGACCTTAATACTTATGTCATTAGCTACAAAGTCATCTTCACAGTGAATTGGGGTAGTTTGAATATCTTGTGGTGTAACATGGTTGTTAATCGCCATATAATAAGAGAGAATGTGTGTGTTCAAGTGTGTTTGAAAGGAGAGAGATTGATACAATTTTCTAGTTATTGTGAGAGTGTATTTATAGCCCAGATATTTTTATTATTTTTATACATGTTCACACATAGACATGAAACTATTGTATTCAAGTGGCACTCAATTGTTTTAGAGACTAAAACGAAATAAAATTCCAGTTCTCCTTTCACACACCATGACGTAAACACTACTATATATCCGGACATATGACTGACAATAATAAATTATAAAGTTAATAACTAAACATGCCTAGATTGTATTTAGTTTTACATACATTGTTGTATGTGCTTGTAGCACTCATATATTATATATATGTTCATTCCACCCATTGTTTTAATTTTTGCTTGTATTATTGATGTGTGTATGTTTAATTATTTGTTTTGTCTTGTAACGCCCAGCATGCATATATGTATGTTAAGGATCGTAGAATATATTTGAACCCATAATGATATTTAATTACAAACAAAACATGTTGTTTAATTTTTTACCGGATCACATTATATCCCTGTAGGCCTAATTTCTGAACAGTGATTGATAACGCAATTTTGACAAAGATTATTAACTAAATACTAATTCAATTAGTACCAAACATTAATCCTTAACTTTGTTTAGTCGAATTAATATCTATATATCTATCTTAGAAGCTTTGCTTCCCATGGAGGATTGAGGGTTCTTGATAAAAGTTTGTACAAAAATATGTGGTTGACATATCTTTGGAGGTGCTCTAACGATAAATGGAGCCAGCTTTCAAATAATTTAATTTTCTGTTTTTTCTTTTCTATAATTTTCGCTTTAATGATTAAACAAATATCAAGCACCAAGTTATAATTAATATAATACTAATTACCAACTTGGCTATCGCATTGTGGTTGACTAGTTGTAACATATGCTTCAAAAGTTATACCCTAAGTTGTCTTTTAGTCAACTAAATTTAAAGTGTTAGGTGATATGCATTAATTGTTGTACAATGTGCACAAAAGGTTGTATATTTTTTTTTCTTTTTAGCATTTGTTTTTAAACCAAATACTTTTACATATTTCACAATTTAATCCTTATAATTTTTCACTTTCAACTTTAGTCCCCAATTCTTTTATTTTTAAAAATTTTTCGTTTTACGGTCTAAATTTTGAGAGTTAACAAATCGTAACGTGCACTTGAGGCTAAACATTGTTATGCTTTTTTTTTCTACTTGACATATCTGTCGTAATGAGCGGGTCATATATCGACTTAGTTATTTTTTAACGATTTACGTGTCACGTGCGTGGTTTAACGCTTTTACGTCTGTTTTCCGTTTAGTTTTTTTTTGTTTTTATTTTCTTTTTTAATACGAGCTTTTCTATTGTTGATGGTCGCTTACGGTGTGTGACATTTGTGCTATTTGATATGGTTTTATGCCATCCGTCGCAACGCGAGGGGCTTAATACTAGTTAAATTAAATAACTAACTATATGGAAATGATTACTTTTATTATACGATGTTATCTGCTTGTAATATTGATATCCGCTCTATTTACTTTTATCTGGTTTGTACTACATATATTCAATGTTGTGTGTGCGGGTGAACCCTAGTAATACTTCATGTTTTTCAAAGCAAAATAAACTATAGTTTTGTGTTTTTCACCTTTACAAGAAGGTTGCAGGATCAAATTATTTTGAACTCTCATACCACAAAGTTAACGGAGGTATAATTTCATGGTAATTCTCGTTGTATTTCTTGATGATGAGGTAACAATACAAAACGTCATTATAGATTTATAGAGAGGCCAAAATATCAATGAATGATGATGTATGATATATGATGCATAGCCATACGTACAATGTGTAGGGAACCACAACCCTAATACTTCTCTAACAATCAAACACGACAGATATTGCATGGGTCCGGGGTGTCTTTTGATCCTTCAACCATCAAATTTACACTAATATGAGAATATATACAACATTGTCAGTGTCTTTTGACCCTTCAACCATCAAATTAAAATAGTACTAATTATCAACTTGTAAATGCATTAATGGTTTATCATATGCATAATAGATTATACATATTTTTTTTCCTTTTATTCTTTTGTTTTTAACCTAATACTTTTACATATTTCACAATTTAAGCCTTATATTTTTTTTTTAAATTTAGTCGCCTATACTTTTCATCTTTTTTGAATGTTTCGATTTACGACATAAATTTTGAGAGTTAACATGTCGTAACGTGCATGTATGATTTAATGTTGTTACGCTTATTTTTCATGTTTAACATCCCCGTCGCAACGTGTGGGTCCTTGGTCGACTTACTTATGTTTTTAATGTTTTACGTTTCACATGTGTGGTTCTACTTTCTGTTTGATTTTATATTTTCGTAATTATTTATTTTTAATACGAGTTTTTCTGGTGTTGATGATCACTAACGGTGATATTACATTAGTATTACTTAACATGGTTTTACGCTTCCCGCCACAACGCGGGACACTTAATACTAGTTTACACTAATATGAGTATACAACATTGTCAGTGTCTTGTGACCCTTCAACCATCAAATTTACACTAATATGAGTACATAACAATAAATAACTTATAGTACAGATTATTGATGATGGACAGAAACAATAAATAACTTAAAGCATTCATTGTGGGCTTTTTGTTTAGATATGAGTGTATTATATTATAAGTGATAGTTGTGAATGGTTGTAAGTAAATAAAAGAGAAAATTTATGAATATTATACCGTGATTACTTATATTTGGGGAAACACGGTAAAACCATATAATTTTTTTGATATTTTTAAAAGTGATTATGAGTGGAGAAAAAAGAAATGTTAATAATAAATATATAAAAAATATTATTTAATTGAAAGATATAGTAAAAAAGTAATGTTTTTAATATAAATATAAAGATGGATACTTTTAGTATAAATACGAGGATGGATACCAACATTATTCACCTTGTGCACAAGTTGTCTAGTCTTATTTCTCACTCCCATCAAATTACGCATCATCCGCAAATACGTGATAAGAGCAGCAATTCCATAACACCTTAACATCCGAGAGAGGAGGAAAATTCATAATAAATACACTAAATAAATGATAAACCTTGAACCATCTTCAACACTTCTATTATAAGAAACAATAATAATATTATTATTAGTATTCAAAAATCATGTCCATTAGGCATTATAATAATTCATTTGCTATCATTATCATATGCAAGAAACATATAATTATAAGTATTAAAGTAATGATTAAAACCTGTTTAATTATTAATACTACTTATAGTATCGTTAATGTAATTATTATTATTGTAAATAATAATATAATTATGTTAGTATAAATAGTATTACTGATAATATTATTAATATTTAGTTTTGATGATATTATTCTATACCTAAAACATTATGATAAATAGTTTAATAATGTTAAGTTTAATATTAATAATATAAACACTATTGCTCTAGTAATTATTATGGTTATTAGATTTATTAATAATATAGTTATCATGTAAAAGATAATATCAAGACTTAATTATATAAATAATATATATGCGCATATATATATATATATATATATATATATATATATATATATACACGTTAAAAATAAATTAGATACATAACCATTTACTAATAGGAACATCAAACCAATAAATGATCGAGTCAAGTAAATCTAGTAGTTGTATAAAGTTCTAGAAGCCCATATTCTAAAGCATTTAAGAGTATATCTGATGTAATAAAGTCTTCAATATTCTCTTGTAAACAATGTTGTTATTTATATTCAGTCTAGTTGCACTCTGTTGCTTTTGTGCACTAAAGTGGGAGTGTGACACAGCACCACTACAACACAACTGAATATATACAACAACAAACACACATGATCAACACACATATGTGTATATATATACATACCCTCACGTATATGGTGAACATAAATACGAGAATGAAGAGTTTTACATATACGTAACACTATGTAGAATGGAAAATGGTTACGTATATGTAACCTATATATGACATATATGTAAAATCATGATACGATTTTTTATTTGATTCATACCCTTATTTATATATACACATACACAAATATAAGTGGTAGTGATAAAAATTTGTAAATTATGTGACTGGTTTTATTGGTTTTTTCTAGATTTTACATAACATTATAGTTTTCTTAAGATCCATCCTATATATATAGTATCAGGATCATTACCTAATCATTTTTTAGAACCAAAAGTACCATTGATTTACATAAATGTAAATGATGAACCATTGATTTACATACATGTAAGTTAAGCCTAGTAATATTTAGTTGTTTTACATAGTTTATTGTTCATGTCTAATATACACATGTAAAATATTTGTTGGAGCATATATTGTCATATATAGTGTGTCCGTCACTTGACGAATAGTCTAGGCTTAATGTAATACACCTGATATGTTGTAAACACATGAAACTGGGTCATTCGCAGGAGCATATGCGAATGAGACTCAGTCGTACGACTGAGCCATGCTAATGGACCAGTCGTGCGACTGAGAGATGCGATTGGGACATTCATAAGACTGAACCATAAGTATGGTCCAGTCGTACGATTGAACCATACGCATGGTCCAGTCGTACGATTGAACCATACGCATGGTCCAATCGCACGAATGGGCCCAGTTGCATCTAATATGGGCCGAGGCCTATATATACCAGTTTCAATGTGTAGAGAGATAAGGGTTTTGAGAGGAGTCTGCCCGGGGCCTAGGGCTGCCAGATGAGAGGGGAGATCATGCTCGATCTCCCCTTGCCAAGAGTCGTGAATATTATGTTGTAACGATCTTGTAATCATTAGGTTTTATCAATGAAACCATTTTATTATAGATCGTGTTTGTTGTTTGTCTCTTGGTTTTGATTTTGTTTCCTTCCGTCAAGAACACACTCGAATGTCTACCGATCCAGCGACTTCACAATTGGTATCAGAGCCGGTTACTGCTGGAATGATCTAACAATCATTCTAGCAACCCGAGCTCTTGATTTCTGGATCTATTTTAGATTCTTGACGTTAAACCCACTTCGTGTTCTTCGTGTTTTGCTCAGATCTTGTTACGTGTGTTGTTTCTATGTTAAAATCAAACTTGAAACAACGTTCCTATGACCCTTGCGAATCTGATGATGTCTATTTTGTTTTGGTTCATGTAAAATTCATCAGATTAGGGTTTTTGGCAGCTTTGGCGGCTGCAGATTTGAAAATCTACATGCAGACCCGTTCGTGCGACTGGACCATGCTAATGGACCATTCGTGCGACTGGACCATGCTAATGGACCATTCGCGCGACTGGACCATGCTAATGGACCATTCGCGCGACTGGACCATGCTAATGGACCATTCGTGCGACTGGACCATGCTAATGGACCATTCGTGCGACGGGACCATGCTAATGGACCATTCGTGCGACTGGACCATGCTAATGGACCATTCGTACGACTGGAATGCGACTGGACCAGTCATGCTACTGGACTAGTCTTATGAACAGTCATGCTCCTGGACCAGTCTTATGACAAGTCATGCTACTGGACCAGTCTTATGACCAATCATGCTACTGGACCAGTCTCACGAATATATCATTCCTATCATCCATTCACATGAATGTGATATTTGTCCTCCACGTCATACGGATGAAAGTGTTCCAGACCAAAAAAAATTCTGGAACTACCTTTTGCACAGATTTGAGGATGAGAAAAGCACATTCACCCTGAGGTTCTTTTGTCAAATAAGTTCGATGAATACCCCATTATTCATTGGACTTCAAGAATAGGTGAATGTAGAGAAGACAAAAGAGAGAAGAGAAGATGTCAGTAGTCAGTGCTGATTTTGTAGGGTAGTCAGGAGCATCTAACTATTTATGGGCCAATCAAGTTACATCTATCCACACAAAGAGGATTCCCATTCTTAGGGGGAATTCATGTATAGAGAAATTAAAGACGCAATCAGAAAGTGATGATGTGAGTCGGTTTCTGATGATGGATCTGAGTGCACGCTGATTTGGTTGAGATTGTCAGCTGTGGATTGGAACCCTCTACTTTTTGCCCAATACACCGTGTGAAGACGCTAGGAGAGCACAATGTCTATATGTTAGGATATGTTGAATTTGAGGGGTAATTTCTGCAGGTGTTGATGTTAATCAGGTTAGCCTGTGTGAAGATTGAAGCAATGGAAAATTGTTCATGTCATTATCTGGAAAAATCAGTCATATGGGGAATCTTGCTGCTATGATGGTGTTCTGCAAAGTAAACGAAAGCTATTGTGCCTAAATTCATTTTCAGGGATATTGTAGCAACCTGACGGATCTACAACGTTGGCTAATATGGTTTTTCGTATGATTCTATTGGCAACCAGAGCAAAGATTGACTGAAGATTGTAAGAGGTGTTATCTACTATTCGCAAGCAACGTCCAAGGGGGAATTTGTTGGAGCATATATTGCCATATATAGTGTATCCGTCACTTGACAAATAGTCTAGGCTTAATTTAATACACCTGTTATGTTGTAAACACATGAAACTGGGTCATTCGCGGGAGCATATGCGAATGAGACTCAGTCGTACGACTGAGCCATGCTAATCGACCAGTCGTGCGACTGAGAGATGCGATTGGAACATTCTTAAGACTGAACCATAAGTATGGTCCAGTCGTACGATTGAACCATACGCATGGTCCAGTCATACGATTGAACCATACGCATGGTCCAATCGCACAAATAGGCCCAGTCGCATCTAATATGGGCCGAGGCCTATATATACCAGTTTCAATGTGTAGAGAGATAAGGGTTTTAAGAGGAGTCTGCCCGGGGCCTAGGGCTGCCGGATGAGAGGGTAGATCAGGCTCGATCTCCCCTTGCCAAGAGTCGTGAATATTATGTTGTAACGATCTTGTAATCATTAGGTTTTATCAATGAAACCATTTTATTATAGGTTGTGTTTATTGTTTGTCTCTGGTTTTGATTTTGTTTCCTTCCGTCAAGAACACGCTCGGATGTCTACCGATCCAGCGACTTCACAATATTTTAAGTTTCACTAGACTTAATTTTATTTATGTAAATCAAGGGTTTTTTGGTTCTGAAAATAAAAACTAGTTCTGTAATGATATATATATATATATATATATATATATATATATATATATATATATATACATATATCTATAGGGTTAGGATCATTACAGAACCACTTTTTATTTTCAGAATCACAGAACTATTGATTTATATAAATGTATATTAATTCTGTTGATACTTGAGCTGTTTTACATATGTGTTTCTTCGTTTCCTTCTATTATTACAAAAATAAAACAAATTATAAAAATAAAAAAAATCTCGTTTTTTTACGAACGTCATTTTACACATATGTAATACCAAGAATTACACATGTGTAAAACAAGATTTGCACATATATAATGACTAATTTACATATGTATAAATAATGGGTGGATAATTTTAAAAAAAACGTATATCAATATGGTAGTGCTGAAAAGATAACACAAATACAGAGATTAATGGTGAAATATTTTTAAAAAAATAATATCATGAAAAAAAATTATGAACGTTTTAAAAAAAAGTGAAAATGACATGTGATTTGCGTGTGATTTAAAGGTGTTGCTCATATTGGTTGCTAGATTTCTCACAAAAAAAGGGTGGTTCTCAAGATAACCTACCCTATATATACATATATATATATATATATATATATATATATATATATATATATATATATATATATATATATATATATATATATATATATATATATATATATATACATATATATATACATATATAAATATATACATATATATTTACATATATATATATATACACATATATATATATATATATATATATATATATATATATATATATATATATATATATATATATATATATACACTAGGCTAAAGACCCGTGTAATACACGGGTTCAATCATTAAAAATTACTTTTAATTCAATCATACGTAAGTCATAATATTATTGTTAATATTTTGTATATCGATTTTTATGTTTAACTTTTAAACTCATCTATGTCTAATATTATTAGTTTTTATTTATCAATGCTTATAAATCTATATAGTGTATATTATGAAATGAAATAAAATTATAAAAAAGAACTATTAGGTAATAAATAAATTATATTAAACATGAGAACATTTATAAACATTCAAAAACTTCTTTGTATACAAAATTTGATGTTTTGTTTGTAATTTTACCATTATTGTCTAATATTAATAATTATAATTCATGTATACTTGTAACTCGAGATATTACAACATATAGCTTGAATCGGTGCTAGGGGCCAAACATGCAATAATTACAAAAAGTTTGGACTATCTTTATAATTTTTAAAGCTTGGGGACCGAACATACAATTTGATTAAACCACAGGGATTATTTATGTAATTTTCTTTTTTTGCTAACCAAAAACATAAATTTGTTTCATGGTTACATAATTTAAAACTAAATCAAAGTTTCATGCTTGCATTAACAAAAACACAAATCGACAAATTGATGTAAAAAAACCAAAATACTAAAATTTATATTGAAATCAAAATCGAAATCCTTGAATTGTACGGACCACTGATATTGTTGCAATCAAGATTTGTATATATGAGTATTGAATTGAAACTTTACAAAAGAGCTAGTTTGATTTAGAACTTGGGGTGTGAATGATATAATATAGATCAATGAATGCGTAAAAGGATCGGTGAGTTGAACTTTAACCATAACGTGAATTGGGGAAAATCGAAACCATGTAATGCTTATAAATTGAAAATGATATAAAATGATTCATCTTTCCATTTAAAAATTGATATTATGATTTAGGAAATCGAAACCCTGAACTGGTTATTTGAGACCGTTGATTTGATGAATTATCTAAAATCATTTTGAAATAGAAGACGCGTATTGGGTTTCTTCTCAATTGCATAGGACAAGTGAATTAGTAATCTTTAATTGATTGTTTCAATTAGCAAGAATCCAACATGTTTCAATTTATAATTTTAGTGTAATACAATATGTAAAAACTCATTATATTACATATTTGGTAGGAATAGAGTCAACTTGTTCTTGGGTGGGTAAAACAGTCAACTATAACTTGTAATATATTTCAGGGTTAGATTTTTAAACCATCAAAATACCATTTGTAATGAGTTTTCTTTAATGTAGTGTTGGTAAAAAAAATAATTTAACAAAATGAGTGTTTTCAAAATTATTTACCAAAATAGGTTTTTAGTGGAAAGTTTATTTTTCTTATTTATAATATGATTGGAAAAATTATTTATGTTTTTCATAATATTCTTTAAGTAAAGTTAAAAAGATAAAGTTTCAACAAATTAAAACTAATTTAGCATCTGTCATGATTTTGAAAAATGTTTTATATTTCTTTTTATAAATATTTTCTTAAAACCATTTCAATAACGTTTAGCATCTGTCATTAGTATTTTTTACCGTCTCTTTATAGAATACATGTTCTTATATAGAAAAGATCTTCTTAAGAATTAAATGATTTATATAACTTTTTTAAATTAACAATATATATTGTATAACTGTTCTATCTGTCTATGTAGATCAGATATTATATCAGTTTGGACATCAAGGAGATTCTTTTTTACTTCCATTGTAAGAGTTTGGATGGTTGCAGCATCCAAGTGTCCACTAATTTCTTGTTTGGCTTTCAGTTCTTTTGATCCTAGATCTTTTGTCTAAAAGTTTCTCCATTTTGTCTACCTTCGGTAATAGCTCAAAGATCATTTCATCCTTGGCTTCAGGACGGTTTACTTCAGATTCTACAAAGCTTTCTGAAGCATCGGCCTCTGAGTGTACTTGTCTCTCAAGCCTTTGAAAGATGATTCAGACCAATATGATGAACTGGTAGATTCAACATATTCAACATATGCAGCAACAGCTTCTGGTGAAGAATGGATAGGAGATATATGATCAGGGTGAATGGGAGATAATGGAGGAGAATGGACAGGTGATGCTCTGAAAGGTGAGGGAATATCAACATCTTTAACAGAAGGCATAGTGTGAAGATCACCACCTACATCAACCTGTGGTGACATTGGCCTTAATCCTTCTTCAATTGTTTCAGCATGCTCTTCAATAGTTTGTTGATCATGAGCAGCTGGATGTTCTTGTAAAATCTCATGAACAACAACAGGAACATCATTATTAGTTTGTTCCTCAATAACAGAAGCAACTTCCTTAGCTTGTTATTCATGAACTTCTTCTGGATTGATATGTAGTAACATCCATGAAAGTAAGGGAAAGAAAGTTCCACTATACAAGTTTCTTGGATCTCTCTTCTTGATATACTTGTAGGATTTGACATTGTAGTAAGGAATGTTCATCACAGGGCCTTCTGCTACAATATTAGGAAAAGCTTCATTGATGAAGCATTGGATGAACCGTGGATACATTAGGAACATGTGTCTTCTTTCTTCCTGAGTGTTGGAGACCAGGCCATCAAACACATAAATAGACATGTTGAATTGTCTGTTAGTGCATGTGACTCGTTTCTCCCTTAATTGTTGTTCAGAGTCTATTAGCAACATATACGCACTCGATAATTGAGGATTACATTCATAGTTCGAAAAATTAAAAAAACCATTAACTTTTTTTTTGTTTCATCATGATATTTAGATTAATAAAAAAATGAATGCATTATTTTAATAATTTTTTTTTCTTATTACATATTTTAAGCTACTTAAAAACATTTTTAAAAAATATATTTTTTTAAAAGAAAAAAAAAATATATGTGTCTACTTTTGTGTGAAATTGAAACAAAATTATAGTGAAAAATTTCAACTTTTCTACATGAAAAGATGAAATAAAATTAAGTTTTAGTTAATTAGAAAACAAAAATAAGTTTTAATTTTTTTTGTTTTTAATTACGACATATGAATCAAATGGTTTTATAATTTTATTAACCTTTATAGTTTACCATTTTTAAAAATATTATTTTAGAGTAAAATAAATTTCATCAATAGTATTATAGTGAGAAAAAGAAAAAAAAATTTTAAACATCTATTTTGATAAATAAATTTTCAATATACACTACTTAAGAAAAAAAACTCTATTTGTAACTATAGTAATAGTTGATTTTATTCAAATGAACTATGATTAAGAATAAGGATAAATACATTTTTAGGTGGGAAATCAAATAAATAGAGACCTAAGAAAATGACACGTGACACTAAATATATTATTTTATTAATAAGTATAGATTGATGATTACATTTATAGTTCGAAAGATATAAAAAAACCATTAACTTTTTTTTGTTTCATCATAATATTTATATTAAACATTTTTAAATAATGCACTTTTTATTAAAAATAGTTATTCTTATTACATCCTTTAAGCTACTTAAAAATATTTTCAAAAAATATATACGTGTAAAAAGATAAAAAAAAATGTGTCTAATTTTGTGTGAAATTAAAACAAAATTATAGTGAAAAAAATTCAACTTTTCTACATGAAAAGACGTTTTAAAATTAAGTCTTAGTCAATTAAAAAAACAAACATAAGTTTTAGAAAAAAAATTATGTTTTTAATTACGACATATGAACCAAATGGTTTAACAATTTTATTAATATTTGTACTTGAGTATTTTTAAATAATATTATTTTAAAGTAAAATAAATTTCACCAAAAGCATTACACTGAGAAAAAAACATTTTTTAAACATCTATTTTATTAAATAAATTTTTTATATACACTATTTAAGGAAAAAAACTCTATTTGTAATTATAGCAATAGTTGATTTTA
>CM046032.1:40866266-40998766 GCA_025215565.1 Flaveria ramosissima | reverse complement strand
GGTATACATTCTTAAGCTAAAAGATTTGTAACAATTTTTGTTCTTTATAAGTGTTAAAAAATATCCGTATTTAAAATATTCAAAATCCGAAACCGAAATATCCAAAATTTCGGATATCCGTATTTCTCCGATGTTTCGGCTATCCAAAATCTTGTATTCAGTTTCGGATTGTGTTTTTGTGGATTTTTGGATATCCTAATTATCCGATATATTTTTTAATATAAATATATAATAATTATTAATTATAAATTTTGGATATTTTCGGGTGTTTCGGATATTTTTATAAAACTTCGGACATCCGAAAACTTTTTAATAAAAAATATTATATTTTATAAAATTATTAATAAATAAATATTTTTTTAGAATTTGAATATTCGCTCGGATCTGAATCTGAATCCAAAATTTCGGTTATCAGATTTTCAGATATCCGAAATCCACTATCCGAAATTTTCAAATAGTGAAATCCACTCTCCGAAATTTTCGGATATTTAAAATTCTAATATCCGATTTTATAAACCTTCTTTAGCCTTGCTGCCATTAAAACCCTCAGGTACCTTTTTGAAAATGATAATTATACCCTTACCCCTGAATGAACAAATTTGGAATTTCATAATTTTTTTTCATTTATTTTTCATTACTTTTCATTATTTTTCTCTTTATTATATATCTCATACCTTAAACATATATACTAGTGCTCAACATGAATTGGAGATCAAAATCTAAAATAGTTTTTACGACATAATAAACTTTATTTATAGAATTGGATTTTTTTTAATAATCCAAACTATTGATTATTGGTTAGTGTTAATTCTAACTAACAATCTGATCAATACTAATACCAACTTACGATTTTGTTACCAATAACAATTTTAGTGTAAGTTTTGTTAACTTCGTTAGTTTTTGATGACCTGACATTCATTTTTGTTCATGACGTGGCATGTGACGTGATGTACTACATAATTAAAATAAAACAATATAAATATATTACTTAATTTTTACGTCTACTTGTATGCAAGTTACTCAACTAGCAACAAAAGCGTTACATTGAATAACTTCGGAGATGATCTTTTATAAAAAAGAATTAAGTAATATATCTAGATATTAATTATAACTACGTTTTACGTCACATTACGAGCCACGTCACGTGATATGTTATAAAAATCAAACAAAGTGAACGAACAGTTAAACTAGAATTGTTATTAGTAACAAATTGAAAATTGAGATTAATGTTGGTCAAACTATTAGTTAGAATTAATATTTTCTAATAGTTAATAGTTTAGATTATAAAAAATAAAAATTTCCTATTTATATATAATATTACAATTACAATATATATTATTTTCATATGTCAGTGGCTACAGTAATGTACCCACCTTAGTTATTATCAAAGGTATACTACATCCGTCGGTCCATCTTTGATCAACACAAACAAGGAACCGACGTTGTCTTCCGATCTTCTCCATTCCGACGCCCTCGAATCTCCGCCATTGCCCATTAACCCACCACCGGACTGTGGTCGTGGTACTTGAAGTAGTGAGTAGTGACACCGGTCAGATGTGGTGGTAATGAGCCTGTGGATTGGCAGAACTACAAGGGAGTGAAGATTGTTGGTTAACCCTTGAATCATTGGCAAGGTTGCCAAACTTTCCTTTTTCCGATCATGAGTGCCAGCATTTGTAGGCAAGTGTAGAAGAAGAAGCATGCTGAAGATAAAGATAATTGTTTTTTTAATTCCTTTTCCAATATTCATAAAGTTTGTGTGTCACAAGGCCCAAGTCAAGTAATTTTAAACACTTCATGTAAATTCAAAAGACAAATAATAATCATAAATACAAATACAAATATATAAAGAAGTATTTCATCTTTATCTTTAGCTTTTATTATCATCATTGTTTAGTTGTTTTTTTTTATTTCAACTGTGCTATCATTTGTATATGCTTGATTGGTAACACAAATAATTATTGCACCATAGCAAAGCTAAGACTTATATTTGTTGTACCAGTAAGTCCATACAAATATTATAATAAATCTTTTATAAGTAAACCAAATTACATGACGTAATGATGATTTGTAGAACTCATGGTACCACAAACACAAATGGGGGTTTGATGTTGATATCTATTTACCTTTATTTTATGTATTTTACTATATATGAAAAATGGAAAACTTTTTTTATTTGCTATTTTAAATAGCATTTATAGATGAAAAGGTTATTCCTTAATTACTCATATCAGATGAGTTTGTATTATGTGCATCGTACTATCAGAACTACAGAACTACAGTATTATGTACATCGTACTATCAGAACTACAAGTGTCAGCTAGATGAAACTGTTTTTTTTTTCTTTTTTTTGTATCTATAAAATTAATTAAACTATTAAACTCAACAACTCCCACTGTATAAATGTATGATTTCACTTAGACAACTACTTTTCTTGTGTTATTAATATATATGACAGTAAGACCTATATGTGTTTGGCATTTGTGGTAACGCGCGTGGATCAAATATAGTTCTATGCTAAATACTTTTGCAAGGATGAACACTAAACAAGCCCCACTTTGTAATTTTATTAGTTCATCTAGACCCTCTTTGTTCTTAATTTGTATTATTTTTAATTATACATGGGCTCACTTAATTTTATATATAATCTTCTTACACTAATAAAATGGTAAATGATGGTGACACGTGTTAGCGTCATATTCATTATTATCAAACTTTTCTCAATTCTCCTTCTTATTAATTAACTACATTAATTACTAATAATATTGTTTATGTTTTTACATTATAATTAGTTTTTTAATAAATTAAAAATGAGATTTTTTATTAATGTTATTTCTATAGAAATAGTTTTTATAAAATGACTTTTTTTATAAAAAATAAACTATTTTTACGTAATATTTTAAAAATAATTAAAGTAATTTCTATAGAAATATGTTTATTTTATCTTGAATTACGTATAATTAATAACTATAAGTAATAAAACAACAATATGAACCTTTTTAATTTTTTTGTTTTTTACAAATCATATCATGTCTTAGTATATCGTTTTATAATCAATAACTTTTATTGTATTTAATATTTTGTTTTATCAACCCATGTTATACACGGGTTTACTAAATCTAGTACTTTTAATATTATAGTTACTTATTAATTATTAGTTTTTCAAAATTTGTTTCTATAGAAATATGTTTACTTTATCTTGGAATTACGTATAAGTAATAACTATAAGTAATAAAACAACAATATGACCTTTTTAATTTTTAGTGTTTGTTTTTAAATAATATCATGTCTTAGTATATCGTTTTATAATTAAGCGTTATTGAATTTTAATAATCCCAAGTTTAACTTATTGGTCGGGATTAAGCCCAACTCAATAAATGTTTACAGATACTCTCAACTTTGAGTTTATTTTCCTTCAACGATCCCTTACTCACTGAGAGTTAACCCCGTTAGTTTTGATGACGTGAACTGTTTTTGTGGCCAAAACACTAAATAGAAAGTTGAAATCTATCATTAGGTCCGTCAATTTAAAATTTCCTCACCCAAAAACTCGTCAATCTCCACCTCTTGATTTGAATCATCGAACTCGTTGGAGGTAGATTTCAGGTGATGATGGAGACTAGACAATGAAAAACGGACCTAATTGAGATTAGACGGTGTGGAGTTGAAAAATGGCTCAAAGTTGGCCCCATTTCATCAAAAAAAACTAACGAGTGTTACCTCTCAGTTAGTAAGTGATCATTAGAGGAAAATAAGTTTAATGTTAGGAGTGACTGTAAACATTTCTTGAGTTAGAATTAATCCCGCCCATTAAATGAAAGTTGAGATTATTAAAATCCAATAACCCTATAATTAATAATTTTTATTTTATTTAATATTTTGTTTTATCAACTCATGTAATACACGAGTTTACTAAAGCTAGTACTTTTAATATTATAGTTACTTATTAATTATTAGTTTTTCAAAATTTTACGAACCCTTAAAAACATTTATATACATCTATGTAAATCTAGGATAGTAAATAAATTTAAATAATTTTTATAGGTTAACTCGGTAAGGTTTTATTCGTTTGTATAAATCTAGCAACATATACAAGGTCGGATTAACCTCTTTTGAGACCTATGAACTTTGAAATTGATGCCTCTTTCAAAAAATTGCTCACGAAATCGATGGTATTAAGCTTGCTCAATATTGTGTGAATCTCTCTTATGATTACAATGCAAAGGAAAAGAAAAATAAATAGACAAAAAGAACCTGTACAAGGAATGATATAAATCTACTGACAGTAAAGGTAAATTGGGAGGAGAATACAAATGTATAGAAATTATTATGCATAAAAATATCTCTATTCAAACCCTTTTCTTGATTTTAAATTGTTAGTTGCAGGATGAGATTTGTTAATCTAGATTCTTGTTCACTGAAGAACTATGAATTTTTTATAATATTTTTGATTTGTTAGTTGCATTTTTACTTGTTAGATAGAGAACTACGAATTGGGTAATTTTTTGATTTGACCCATCATAATTCAACCCGTCCTGACTCAAACCCATCCCATCCTGTATCTGATGTGAACCCATTCTGACCCGAACCCATGCTGACCAGAACCCATCTTGACCCGACACCTGGCCCGACCCAACCTATCCATTTTGCTAGGTATACCCTCAAGTTGGAGTGTGTAAGTCTTTAATGCCCAACTTATTGAGTAGAAACTTGAGTTGTTAGGTTCCTAATCCTTTGGTGCAAATGTCGGCAATATGCAATTTTATATCGATAGGCATAGGTTGAATTTTGTTGGACTCCACTCTTTCTTGAACAAAGTAGCAATCCATCTCCATATATTTAGTACATTTATGGAATACCGGATTGTTGGCAAGATGCCAAGCTGCTTGGTTATCACAAAATAAGGGAGTATGTTTGCGGAGATAATGTGCAACTCGCTTAGAAGCCACCATAGCCATAAGACTGTACTATCTACAGCTGCCATAGATCGATATTCTACTTCAGCGGAACAACGTGAGACAACATTTTGTTTCTCGATATTCCAATATTTGGGATTTTCTAGTAGAAGGACATCCATGCTAGTTAGAGTCGTTGTAGTAAGCTTGTAACCATTTTCTCAACGAAGAAGAATGCCTTGATTTGGCCTCCCCTTCAAGTATTTTAAAACCCAATGCACTTTAGTGCCAAGATGTCAAGGGTATGCTTTTTTGGCTTAAAATGATACCTTCGGATGTGCGGGCTACTTTAATGCCACGAAACTATTTCAAGGTTCCTAAGTCCTTGATGTTGAACTACCTGTTGAGTTTTTCTTTAACATCACGAATTGTGGGAAGATCATTCCCCACTACTATCATATCAGCCACGTAAATAAGAGCTGTTATGACAATATTATATTTAAAAAAAAATAAAGAGTGGTTTGCTTTGGACTATTTGAAACCAAGACCGAGGAGAAAAGTGGTGGATTATCATATCAATTTCGCAAAGCTTGTTTTAACACGTAAAGAGACTTTCTCACCCTGTAGAATTTTGTTTCGCCTTCCTTTGAAAACCCATGTGGTATTTTCATGTATACCTCTTCAGCTAGATCCCTGTGTAGAAAGGCGCTGTTAACACCGAGTTGATGAATGGTCCAATTCTTCTTGACTGCAATGGCAAGGATAGTTTTGAAAATGATAATTTTGGCAACCGGTGCAAATGTGTCATGATAGTCCACTCCTTCCATTTGGGTAAAACCTTTAGCTACAAGACGCACCTTGTATCATTCCATACCTCCATTTGGTTTGTATTTTATTTTGTGAATCCGTTTGGAGTCAATGGATGTGCGGGTAGGTTTTTTAGAGTCCACATACAATCTTTTTAAGCGCTTTGATTTCTTTCATCATGGCATCTTTCCATCTCTTGTCTTGTGTAGTCTGCTTAAAGTTCTTTGGCTCATCGTTAGAATTGATTGCCGCTCAAAAGGCTTTATGAGTTTTTGAAAATTTATCATACAAAATGAAATTAGACAAGGGGTGTACTGTCGAATGTTCTTGAGTTGGTGGGATATTAGCGTGGTCAACCTATGGGGGAAGTGTAATGACCGTTGTCTAAGATTTTCATGAGTGGCAACTAAGTTATCATCAATTTGCTTGACAATGATATCCTTAAGAAGTAATTGTTTCCTCATGGTTTAAGAATATTTTATGGACTGATCCATAGGTAAAACCTCATTTGTATTATTTTCACAGGCCATTTTTTTGTTCATTTGGCCCATTAACTTCTCCATTGTTCTTGGTATTGTGTTTAAATTTTGTTTTCATTACAATAAGTTCCGATGGGCCATTCAAAAGCATTTAGTTCATCTTTTTCTCATTCAAGGTTACTGAAAGGGAATTTATATTCATGAAATTTCATGTATCTGGAGACGATAATTTTTTCCGTTTCAACATCAATGACCTTGTATCTCTTTGTTCTCGGTGGGTATTCTAAAAAGATCCCATTCTTCCCCCTTACTTCAAGCATGTCTCCTTTTGTATCAGCCTTCCAGTGATACATTAGACAACCAAAATCCTTCATAAGTTTGTAATCCGACTTTTATTTGTGTAAGAGTTCATAGGGTGTTTTACCACTGGTTGTCTTAGGGGGAAGTCGGTTAATAATAGGCAGCCGTCAAGAAACACTCACCCCAAGACCTTTTTGGTAACTTAGCCTCACAACGAAGTGATCGAGCAATTTCAAGAAAGTTTCTATGCACTCGCTCAACGACTCCATTGGTTGGGGGTGTGAGGGCAAGTTGTTTAAAGGGAAATGCTTTGTTCTTACTAAAATTGAACCATGTCATTGATGTGAATCCCCCCCATTGTGAAAAACTTTCAAGTAATCACTCACTTGATGTTTATATCTCAAAAGAAATACCTAAATGCTTCAACTATGATCATCAACAATAGTTAAAAAATAACGTGCCCTTGTAAATGAGGCGGTACGATATGCTCCACAAACGTCACAATGTAATAAATCAAAGCATTCAATTCATTGGTTTTAGTATGACTAACTGGAAAAGGAAGTCTCGTGTGTTTGGCTTCAGAACACGAGTCACAAACTTTATTGTAATAAATAATATTTTTTAGAAAATCAATCCCAATGAGTTTTCGTTAGAGGCATGACCTAACCTTTTATACCAAGTATCTCCTATTATCATCATCACTTTTTTTTCATCGACCACCCCCATTAAGTATAAAGTGCCATTCTGCTTACCCGCACTAATCAAGTCCCTCGTCTTGAGCTTCTACATAATACAAAATTCAGGAGATAAAGTGACAAAACATTGAAGGTTGAACCGCTAAACAAAGAGAAGATTACAAATAAAATTTGAAACGTAAAGAACATTCTTTAAATTGAGGTTCCCTAGTATAGTACAATCGCCTTTTCCTTTAACGGGTATGGCATCTCCATTAGGAATAATGATGGGTTCCTCGATATATTTACCATTTTTTAAGCTTTTCGATATTATGAGTGATGTGTTCGATGGCTCCCGAATTTATTACCCACTAATCATCTAGAAGTTGTTTACCTGCCATGTTTGCCAAGTGAATGAATTTCATCCCAACTTTGCGGGTACGTCCGTTGTAGCTTCATCAAGGTGTTAGTAAAACGTAATGAATTTCATCCCACAAACTACAAAGTCGCGTGTAATAAGATGAGATGGAGAAACCGTCTTGTTTCATAGTGGAAAAAGATTGTTTTAATTCATATGCCCTAGGGGCACTTTCTTTACCGAACCTTTGAGGTTGTCTCTTGCCTGCCCATGGGGAATTTATCTTTCACGGTGATGGCATGGAGTGCTCGATAATCCACGCAAAATCTCCAGGTATTGTCCCTTTTTTTCACCAGCAACACTGGAGAGCCATAAGAACTCACACTTGCCCTGAGAATACCACTTAATAGCATCTCCTTGACCTGTTTTTCTATCTCAGCCTTTTGGATGTGGGGGTATCCTTTAGGGCACTAGTGTTGGCATATTTTACCCAAACCTGAACTTGTTTAAGTAAATCTTATAAATCAAATTTATTATTTAGTTATTTTATTTATTTTTGTGATTCAAATACAATAAGTATGTCACTTAATCAATTTAATTTGATTTTATAATTTATAAAATAAATTTTATAAATTTTGAAAGGTTATTAATATTTATAAGATTTTAAATATTCAATTAAAATTAAATAATCAAATTGCAAAGTTTTTGTGATATTTATAAATTTTATAAAGATTTTATAAAAAATCAGTTGATTAAATTAAAATTAGGGTTTTAATAAACTTAGAGTTTAAATTGTAATTATTCTTTTATTTATTTATTTTATTTAAGTTTATATTTTTCTTTTCAAATTCTAATCATAACCCCATTTTGAAAGACTTGTAACTCACCATTAACATCATTTATAATCCTCCTCTAACCTCAACTATAAAATCAAGTTTTAGACTTCACTTTTCATTTGCTCATTCTCTAAAAATCTCACTCACAAACCTTTATTTCATCCTTTGATTTTGATCAATTTGTTTTACAAATAATTTCAAGAATTTTTTAATGTTAAGGTAATCTTATATTGCTTTTATATTACGCATTTTTTATGTTGTTTCAATTTCCTTTATTTATTTATTTTAAAGAACCATCCTAATATCCAAGCATGCTTTATATTATTGTATGACAGATGTAAGAAATATAAATGATGAAAAAGTCCATCAATGATTTGTTTCACCTATTGTTCTCATAACTTTATGTTCTTACTTTTATTCCTTCTTCTACTAATTTTTTTAATCATGATCATTTGATCATTAACCTTCTAACATTCAATAACCTTTTAAAAATCACTAACATGCCTAAATAAAGCTAACAACATGCTAACGTAGGGCTGGCAATTCCCGACCTGTTTATAACACGATTAAACGTGTTTAATAAAAAATATTTTATTTATTTATTTACATTTTTAAAATATATAAAATCAGAAGGCTAAACTCTATTATTTCATATTCTTGGTTCATAAAAACATATAAAAAATTATAGACATAATATATAAGTAGTCAAACAAGTCTTTTGCATGTTTGATACGAGAGTTCTGCGCATCATCTCTATTCTTTTAAACACGATAAGACCTGTTTTGTCAGCCCTACGCTAACGTAAACAAAGAATCCCGCTTGCACATGGACGGCTATGACGTCGCATTCAGTTATTCCACAATATTGTTTCTCTAAATGAAAGTTGTGCTGAAGTCTTGGAGCGTTCTTTATAACTCAAATGGAGTCAAATATACTATATATCGACACATTAAGATTTGTTCTAACCCGCTTCATGCTCTAACAATTTAAAAAATGCACATATGTGCCTTACAAAAATTTTGTCTGAATATAATTTGACTTCAACTAACCATAATATAGTCATAACAAATTAAATTTGAGTAAACTAAGACTCCAGCATTAAGTTCATCGAATTACCATTTTAAAGGTAGTTTATACATCTTCAAACTTAATCGGACAACTCGACAATAGCCTTCACAAGATAAGTACGCATTTCAGCACCTTCTATCTTGTATTGTTGTTTTGACCTATTTTCAGGTCTTTTCGTAAAAATGTTTCTAAACGAAACTTGTTCGGGAGACTCTGATCTAGTAAATTATGAATTTTTATAACTTTCTAAAACTATTTTATATTTATAAAACATGTTCTAACACGTACCAAACATTCTCTACAGATTCTAAAATTGGCGCAACAATCATTTTTAATTTAACTTTCGCCTTTGGCATTCTCTAAACGTCCTGACTTCTTGTTATTAATTTTGACATCAAGTTATTGTTTTTTATCCTTTAGGACATCACCCTTGACTTTTGAACATCCAAGCTTTCTTATGAACCCTACAACAATCATTATACAATGTGAGTATTCATAGCCTATTTTTCATGTTTTATATTTTGGGCAAATCATGTGATTTATATTCAATCATTTATTCATTGTTATTCTATATTAAAATTCAATTTAAAACATGCTATGTTATTAATTGTAATTATATGTACATAGTTAGATAAACTAGATGATACACAATCATTTATTCATGCAAACATGATAACAATGATAGATCTATTGATTTGATAAACCCACCCCATATGGCTATTTAAGTGGTGATGATAGATTTATTGGTTTGACAACCCACCCCGTATGAATATTCAAGTGGTGATTGGAACCCGAGTCAATCAATCAATCATAAGGCTTCGTATGCGAGCCGAGTCAATTAAATCATTTGGTTTGTGTTTTATGTTACACTATTGTATTATAAGTCTTGACATTGCCATGTGAATTTGATTGTTTTCAATCATATTAATCAATCTATATATGTATTCAAACCTGTGGTTACTCACCAACTAATTTGCTAGCTGAATCGTTACTATTTCACATGGTTTCAGAATGCAGATTAAGGACTTCTAAATGCACATTTAGGGTTTGGACTAAGTTAAAAATTAAAGACAAATTCATTATATTTACTTGTGTTTTTATTTAATTGTAATGTATTATTTGATAAGTATTATTCAATGAAAATGACATTTAATATTATTTCAACGTATTTACTACCATGTGATATAAGCAATCGATTCATATTCGTCAGCCCGAATGATTCCGCCATCGGTTGGGGTGCGACATTATTGACCTCGCACGTTGCGCGAGTGTTCCTTGTTGTTGCAGCTTGTCTTTTTGCTTCTCAAGAACGTTTATATTGCAAGTGCAGTCATTAGTGGCTCAGAACAGGCTGCTGATTGCAGGTACTAGCCATAAACAGTAGCCACGCCAAGGCAACCGACATTGTTGTTATGTCATCACAACCACACCATGTTGCGACCAACATAAACAGTTTAAGCAATTAATATCATTTCCACTCATAACACAACGAAAGTAATAGTAGTTTAACCATTTGGCATCGTATGACAAATAAGGTCATAAATGAACACATGTTCATGGTCTCAAATGAGCTAACGCTCATGATCATCGACATAGTGTATCTCCAAAACTAACATAATAATGATTTTTCTAACAACATCCTAACACCGACATTAGTTCGAGACAACACAGACTCAATCTCAGTAGTTTTGTGGTAACATTTAGTCTCTTTATGACAAATAAGATAACAAATGAACACATGTTCATAATCTAAGATGAACAAAGGCTCGTCATCATCAACATTGTTGTATTTCCAATACCAACATCATAATGAATTTTCTAACAACAACCCAGCACATGCACCATTTCAAAAAACGCACAGACTCAATCCTAGAGGATCCAAGGCTCATCGGTAGCAAACCAAAAAAAGGTAAGTTAGAACCTGTGATAAGCATCATGCCAACAAAGTCTCAAATGAGGTTATCCTCATCATTATTGATGCAACAAACACAACAGCTGACAAAACAATAGCATCAGTAGAGCCTGAGATAAGCATCAATCCAATAACAATATAACCGTAAGCATGAACATAAATCTCCAATGAGCCTAACCTCATCATCATCGAGACTACAATTATAAAATAGATGAAAGTAAAAAGTGTGAGATGAACATCAACTTAACAACAACATCAACGAACAGCCAAAAACATAAACAGTCACAAATGTGGTCATCCTCATCATCACTGACACAACAAAGATCCCAATAGATGCACCACTTAACAAAACCTACAAAAGAAAAAAGCAAGATAAAGGTATGAACCTAATCTCCCCTTCAATACCTGGTTATCTAAAGAGCGACAGTTGGGGCTCAACATTCAACCATCATCGGCGCTAACACCGAACAACAAAAAAATGTACAGAAAGGTAGACCCGGAATCCGTAAATAGCATCAAAAGTGGAGTTCCATAGCATAAAACATGAACAAAGGGATAAAATCATCAAAAAAACCCAACTTGATCTCGTAAAGAAAATCACAATGCAACAATTGCATGAAAGTCCACCGCCATCCCTTCCACTTGGATCAGCCGAAGAGGCCACCGTCTCAGATTTGCGAAATTGAAGGCAAAATAGGACATATAAAGGGGCAAAGTAAATACTGTTTATTTACTTGTAATTTTAATAGATAGGACAATTTATAGATTGTGAAAACATAGCACATTAATCTTTAGGCCTAGTTATATTTAGAATAGAAATTTTCATCTCATATATTAATATCAATCGAAAATGAAAAATCTAATTTAAAGTTAAAATAATATGTGTGTGTGCACTCTTGCATAAGATATATGAATACAACTTGGCTGTAACATAATATGTAGGTAAATATGGATAACTAGACTATATACTCGTATATTACACGGATTTATATAATAAAAAGTTTATAAGTTTAGGCTAGTACTCATATATTACATCATTTGAATCCTAAATTTCAATAATAGTTGATATTTTACTTTCAAGATCCAGGATATAATAAATTAGTTTTCATTGATCCTAATTTGAAGAATGCAATTGCTAGTTCAAAAATCATAAGAAAGTTTATAAATATCAAATAACTGAAAATTTACATATTATGTTACCGAGATAATATTGATGTTATGTTCTCTTATTAATAAGTTGAAAAAATATGTTTTTTACAATTAAAAAGTACAAATATTTTAGAAAAAGTAGTATTTATAAGGGAAAAATGAATATGATGTTGTTAGACGTATAAACTTATATGTGAAACCATTAAAACTAAATAGTTTAATTTAATCCTAATAAAAGTTAACTGGGAAAAGTGAATATTAAGCTGAATAGTCATTTAAGCTTACATGTGAAGCAGTCAAAACTACGTCATTTTATTTGATATAATCTTAAAACTACATCTTATTGATTCATTTACTTCAAACAACCACTCCAAAAATTACTCCATTTTTATTCACATCTCCTTCACGTACGCTTCTTCTTCGATTACTCACCGTTATATTCACTGCCTTTATTTTTTTTCTAGATCTTTCTTCCTTCTTCAAATTAAATTGTTAGAATAATTTGACTGGTTTCATGATATGAAGTAATAGTTGTGAGTAATTCTTACATCTACTATCTAAAACCTATCCTTATGAATGGTTATGATTTACATAAAATAATTAAATAATTTACCATTTCAAATGATCGAGGTGTATTTTTCTTCCAATGGCTATACATAGAGAAACTTAATTTACATTGATTTGGAAGGAAGAAAGACATAAACTGATAAATTAACTAAATTAATATTTTTAACTTTTAATTAAAACATTGTAGTTTTGTTTACATTAAGGATGGATACCTAACAACCTCATATTCGCTTTCCTCAAATTAATCTAATTCCAAAAAGAAAAACTAATTTAAATCATGTTTTCTTAATTTCTTCATATTTGTATCGTTCTTATTTGTATCGTTTTTAATTTGAGCTACTAATGACAATAAAATTTATAATTAGTTCTAAATAAAAGAAAATAAAAAATATTTTGTTTTCAATTAGTTGTTCAAGGGATTCTCAATATTAAGTTCTAAATCTTAAAACATTCATCATTTTTCAAGATACTATTATTGATTCATAATCATCAATGTTTTCAGAACCGGATCGGACGTTGAACCGGACGCCTTACTGGTTTGGTGGTCGGACCGGTTGGACCGGATTTAACTATATTTTAATTATATTTATATATGTAATTAAATATATGTTGGAAATAAGGGTGTAAAGAGAGTCTCTCTAAGACTCTAACAACTTTGTCCCACATTGGTGTGACAAATGAAACATTATGTGTTTATATGTGATAACAAGGTGAAAGGTATTGAATGTCTTTATGATATTTTTTACACCATGAACTACCCACGCGCAGGGGGGGTGCAAAAACGGGTTTCTGGCTGGAAAATTTGGGTCGCCCGCACACGACTTGCGGACACGAATGCCGTTCGAAATAAACCGGGTCCGCGTGAAGCCGGTTTTTTGCTTTTTTGCTCTTAATTTATGGTTTAACTTTACGTTTTTACCCATTAATACTAAAAAACTAAAAAAAAAATGAAACCCGGTCGAAACCGGTCCGGTTTTCCCGGCCCGACCGCTGCCTCGGGAAGAACCGGCCGGTTCGACCTTTGAAAAACGAACTACCCCAGACCGGACCGGACCAGGGGCCGAATTGTTAGGACCTGGTATTTGAACGAAATACCGAGTGATTGCGTGTTAAACCAACTCAAATAGTGCGGAATCCTATTTGATTGGCGATCCAATCAGTGAGAACACACGATGAATCAATCAGGAATTGATTTCAACGTCAGAAATCGATTGGGAACCGATCTGATGTGTTCTATGAACTTGGAGAACGATTTGGGAGGCTTCTGGACGGCTAGGGTACGTCTGGAGTCGTAATGGGATGAATGCTTACGTTTTCCCACGAATTGGGTCTATTTATAGGTTAGTATTGGTCAATCGTGCGACTGGGCCATAAGTATGGTTCAGTCGTGCGATTGAACCATGCGGTTGATTCATCCGCACGACTGAGTGTTCAGTCGTGCGATTGAGTCAATCTTATGTGTCAATCATACGACTGATCCAGTCTCCTGGTTCAGTCGTGCGATTGAGTCAATCGTATGAAGTTATTCATGCGTGTGGTCCATTCGCATGGGCCATCCGCATGAGAACTTCATTAAGTTAAGTTTGAATGTTCTATTTAATACAACTTAATGTGCACTCATTCAAACATTCATAAACCCAATCAATTCAATCACAACTCATTAATGAAATATTAAACATTACAAGTAACAACCAAATCATATCATTTCATTAATCAATTACAATTACATCAAAATCAGATAGACAAGTTCATTACATTACAAATCATGATCTAGGGACATACATGTATCAACAAACTCCCCCTTGGACCTAGATCTTTCTATTCTCTTGTCTTCTGCATAACCTCCTTATATCTCTTGTACTTCTCCTCTTTAGTGACTCCTGCGTGTATCTCAAAAGCAAAGCAGAGTCTTATGACGTTTTGGAATTGGAGGGCTTGTACAATATCTTGCGTGTCATAGAACAGTGGCCACTTATATAATGTGTAAACATCATTAGCAGATAAGTTTGTTAGCCACATTGGGTCAAATACCCTGATAGTATCCATTTGGCCCTCTCTGTTCAACACTATGACAGCTTCAGCTGTTCTCCAATCGTAGTACCACCATTTGAAGTGGGGAGTGAAGTCCTGTGGCATTTCCCTTAGAGGGATTCTTGACATAGTGCGCGGAGGACTCCACTTCAGCACTATCTTTGGCTTTCCAGTCCTGGGATCAACTTCAGACCGTCTGATATACCTCGTAGGTTGTTGAGGTTTGAAGTTGACCCACCTGGTGTGGTACTCTTTCCTCAGGGCAGCCTCAAACCAGCCTGACATCTTCCTCGGGTCAGCATACAGCAGCTTAAGTTTAGCCAGCTGGTTGAGCTCAAAACCAGGTAGAGTCTTCAGATCATGTAGGAACCTGAAGTACTCTATGCCCTGCTCCCTCTTAACAGCATACGCGTTAAGGTCTTCAAAATATGCCCAAGAGATAATCCTGCCTGACACCTTATGGTGTTTCTTGACTTTGTAGAGCTTTGTGTAGGCATCTCTCTTTGGTGCAGCCCGCTGGGCTCTTACTTCCTCAAAACAGGCAGCCCATTCAGCCTTACGAATATCAACATCTGCATTGGAGGCTTGGGCTGTTTCTGCAGTCTTTTCTGCTTCTTGCTCCATCTTGTTGAGTACCTCAAAGGTATCACTGACTAGGGATTCACCCAAATTGGGGACCACATTTCCCTCGGCGTCAGCGTACTGAGGATACTCTTCAGCAGTGATGTCTTCAATCTCAACCTCATCAATGTCGTTCAGTTCCTCATCACTGGTTGAGTCCACTGTTGGAGCATCCTTCACGATTTCATCGGGATTGAGTTTGAACATTTCAGCTATTTGCTCATCGGACAGGTCGTGAATTATCTCCCCTTCTTCAGGGGTATAACTCACAGACCGTCTTACTATCCCTTGTAGGTCAAAAATCATAGTTAACTGAGTCTTGACCATTTGAAGGGGAGTAAAGTCAAACTCATCCCTCTGAAAGTTTGGATCTGTTTGATATAAACATTCAACACATAAATCATTAGTAATTAATCAAACAGACATACATTAACTTAACTTAATATATATAAACATTTAATACATTTGTTTTTCATTACATGATTCAAGTACAAAGTAAATAGACAAATAAAACATCTAATCAGTACTTTGATCCTGAATCTGTGGTGTGTCGCTCGGAGGAGCAGAAGTAGTGGATGACTGGTCTTGTCGACGTTTGGATCTGCGCTCCTGACCTGAGGCAGAGGCCGATGCAGCCGCATCCCCTCCTTCTGCCTCGTCATCATCGTCATGTCCTTCTGTCCTCTCCTCTTCTGTCTCCTCATCATCATCATCTCCCTCATCATCATCCTCATCTTCATCATCATCATCTCCGTCGTCTCCGTCACCCTCTTTTAGCTTCAGGGGCTCATCCTTCGACCCCTTCAGCCTCAGCATGATCGTCTTGTTGGTCGACTCCAACTCCTCAATACGTTTGGCGGACTGAGCCTGAGTATCTTGGAGTTGGGCCACCTCAACTCTCTGCTGGTCTATGACCCGAGCTTGCTCTGCCAATTGCTGAGATTGGGCAGCAGCCAAGTCGGTCAGTCTGCGGATCTGGGCCGCCTTCTCCTCGTCAGCAGCCAGCAGACGCATAACCATTCGGTTAAGCGCTGAGAGCTGCTCCTCTACCCCAATGTGAGGTAGAGTGAATCCATGTACCTGTGAGGGCTGGGCTGATGGTCCAGCCTGATGTGTGGTGGTGGTGGCAGTGGCTGTGGTGAATATGGGTCGGTGGGTCGATGGTGGTGAAGTGGGGGTGAATGGTCTGGTGATGGATGGGATAGATATAGTGGTGGTGGGTAAAGTGGTGGATGTGGTAGTAGGAGTAGTGGCTGTGGTGGCTGTGGTGATGGGTGGAACGTCAGTAGTGGTGGTGGTGGTGGCTGTGGTGGTAGAAGTGGTAGTCACGAAGGTCAACCGACGCTTCTTCTTCTTCATCCCATGTGGTTGAGCCATCCGCTTCCTCCTGGTCCCGGAGGAAGTGGATGCTCCCCCTGCAACTCTGCTACCTGACCCCGGAACATAGTTGGGGTCAGTATCTCTCGCCGAGGAGTCCCTTGGGTGCTCACCGACCACCTTCAGCCCGTGGTCTGTGGGAACGACTTTGCTTCCCACAGTCCTGGTGAGGGGCTCCTCGTCTGACTCCTCCTCCTCCATGTCACCAGCGACAAACTCCTGATGGAAGCCGGCCATCTCTGCGACCTCTCCGGCAGTGGCTGACCCCGGGGGAATAGTCTCTGTATCGGTGCCTCTAGATGGGGCAGGCATGTCATCCCCGGCATCGCCACTATCATCATCATCAGAGTCTGACTCTGGTATAGCAATGTGCTCCACGTCTGAGTCACTGTCCTCGTGGCGCCACTTCCTCTTCGCTGGCGCCATATAATCAACCCGGGCCAGATGCCCAAACAGCCTCCTGACAGGGGGCTTCACCTGCTTCCCCCTGTAGACCTTCATCCGTCCAAGAGTCGTGTCGTCCATGACCTCGAGGATAACAGCATCCTCCTTCTCCTTCGGTAGGGAAGGAAGCTTCTGATCAATGATCATCTGTAAGAATCTAGGGTACATACAGAAGCCTTCCTTCCCCTTACCCTCGAGGTTCTCCACTAAGTAGCTGAAGATCATCCTGGAGAAGCTGAACGGATGGTTCAGCACCAACGCTGCGTAAGCGTTCTGGATCTGGTCCGAGAGCTCATCAAATCCACCCTTCCGTGATGCTATACACTTTAGCAGCACGTGGGCCAAGTACTTAAACTGGGGACAGAGGTTACTCTTGTTGAGTACCCCGGCGTTGATGTCCCCAGAGTACTTGGCTCTCATGAAGCATCCACGGACAGTGAGGGGGTGTAAACGTGTGGGACACTCAGCATCGTCCCCAAACTGAAGTACTATCCTCAGATCCTCCTCAGAAACGGTGATAGCCTCACCGAAGATCGAGCTCCTGATGCAGTGTGGCTCGGTGGATCTGTCTACTGATGCGCCAGCCCAAAAGGCCTGCTGCACTGATCTGTACGGTGTGCAGGGAGTAGATATAGCATACGCGATCCTGGATCTCTGAAGGAAAGTAATAATGCCAGCAAAGTCGGCTGCATTCCTGGAAGTCAAGTCCAGGTGAGCACAAATGTTGTGCTTAGTGCTCATATTCCAACTACCCGCCATCTGTAACACATAATAACATAAACGTTAGTTTCATTGGCTAAGAGTATAAAGCAACACTTAAACTTTGAATAAACATTATCTGTCATGCGATTGGGAATGTACGACTGAAGACAGTCGTGCGACTGAATCATGCGATTGAGGTTCAGACGTGCGATTGACCTCATACGCACGACTGAGTGTGCGACTGAACTCATGCGCATGAACTCTTATGCGGTTACACCAGTCGTGCGACTGAGTCTCATTCGCATGGTTCAGTCGTGCGATTAAGTGATTCGCACCCTTCAGTCGTGCGACTGAAGTTCATCAAGACGACCAGTCGTCTGTCACCTTTGTTCAGTCGTCCCAAGATCAAATCTACGCAGAATACGTTTTAACATTCAATTAACCGGTTCTTTAGTGTCGCCTACTCTACCCTAATAACCTATTTTAACCAATTTTAACATATTACTTAGTTTTAATAGGTTATTAGGGTTTGAAGGTCTCGGTTCGCCTGTTATAGTCGTATTCATCAATTAGGGTTTCATTCTGCTGATTTTGATGGAATAGAACTTCACACTACCTGTAAGATGATGAACGACTGTTAGTATCACAGAATCAACAAGTAAAATCAGGCAGAGAAAATTTGGGCAGAGTAACGGTACTATATGCGATTTAGGGGAATTTTGCGAATGAGAAGTCTCTGCGACCGACTCCCCTCTATTTATATCCACTCAAGTTCCAATCGTGCGACTGAGTTCATTCGCACCTTTCAGTCGTGCGAGTGGGACTCAGTCGTGCGATTGGGTCAGTCGCCCTTCTCCAGTCGTCCGACTGAAGTTCAGTCGTGCGACAGACTCACTCGTTCGCATTTAAGCATCCGATTGGACTAATCGTATGTTCCATTCGTGCGAATGGACTTCATTCGTATGGTTAGACCATACGTATGGTCCATTCGTGCGAATGGGTCATACTTAGTTAATTTTTCTGCTATTTTCTCAATTTACCATTAACTCTTTTATATTAGTTTAATTAACGTTATGAACTATTGATCATCTCAGACATGATCCTTTTAATCTAGAAAACACTTTGATCACCTCAGACGTGATCATTTTAACCACTTTGGTCACCTCAGACGTGACCCTTTTAAAATACTTTGTCACCGCAGACGTGACTGATATAACTTTTCAAAGAACATATGGTCATCTCAGACATGACCCGTTTTAGTGAGTTTATTCCTTCTGATTTTCCTGATGTAGTCTGACACTGACTCAAGTTAAAACTTAAAACAAACGAACTAATTTAAGAAGGTAAACTAATTACATAATCAGACATATTTTTGGCTTTTTGTGAGAGATAAATCCAGAGATTGATATCTACGGGATTTGGATCGGGAGTAGATAGCTTCAACTTAGGTTGATCACATCTGGACCAATTCAATTTTTGGAATCATACAGGTAATTCAAATCATTTGAGACTTGTTATAAAACCTTTTGATGCTCAAGGTCTCGGTGTTCATCCAGAGTCGTTAGCAACATAAGGAAATCATACTGAAACTCTTAGGTTTTCACATTGATTTGGACCTTTGAGAAAGTAGCCACAATGATTGTCAGTATGTTTGTCCACTTAAATCCATACACAGACTTTTGACACAGACTGGTGACTAATTTAGGTGTAATTATTTCAACTAACATTTGTGGATCCCACACTTATATGGTAATCAACATCCCTCAGGAGCTTTTGAGCGGTCTACGGGTATTATTACAAGAAGAGACTATTCTTAGAGCTTTCAAAGAGAAGCCTGTCCTCAGGTCAGTGCCATCACACAGCAGAGAGGCGGCAAACAACAATGAATTCTAGAATATCTAGGTTATGCTTATCCTCAGGTCAGTGCCATCGCACAGCAGAGAGGCACATAACCTATCTCCTTGTTAGAGCAGCTTATTTTATTTTGCACAAAATGCACCAACAACATAAGTCATTAGCTTTATTGCATTTGTCTTTCATTTTTTTCTTTGCTTTGCTCTAGTTATGGTCATCCGCACACATTTGTGGCGTTTACTTGCTCATTACCCCTTATTGGAATATTGTTGATTGTGTTAACCAGTGATAAGATGGACGCCCACAGTCAGTTGAACACTTTAGTTTTATCTTGAAATCACCAATCAGGTCTAGTTGTCTATTGTGTTGAATCTACCAACATATCATATATGGTCTAGCAGCCTCTAAGTCTACTTTCTTTGTGTCACCTTAGGAGTTGCCAGTTTTCTATCATCTTTCCTTTTAGTATTGCTTAGACTACACAGATTTATTACTTTGAACTTTTGCATATTACTAAAACTTAAATTTTAAAGTCCCTCTTGATTCGTTCCTGTGTACTATCATTTTCCAAAGGTATTGAATCGGTATCACAGATACAATCTACCTTATTTCAGCTTGCTACTCCTTCTCCCTCATTTTTTATTTTTTTTTTTTTTATTTTTTTTTAATGTTAACTTGCTGACATATTCTCCCCCTAAAATACTAAAATCATTTCTGGTTTAATTATTTTAGGATTTTAATAAACAGCAAGAGAACATGAGTTTAAATAAATGAAAATCAAATAGACAAATCAAAATAAATAAAATAAAATAAAATTTAAGTACACGACATCGGACTACACATTTTCATCATCAGGAATTACCTCACTTTTCTTTTTAACACCGTTGACCTCTAATAAATATTGAAACCGTGGTTTATCAAAAGCTTTAGTATAGAGGTCAGCGCGTTGAAAATCAGTATTAATTTTAACCACATCAATTAAGTTCTTTTCAAAACAATCTCTTATGAAATGGTATTTAATACCGATGTGTTTGGTCTTAGGATGTTGGACCGGATTTTTAGTTACTGCAATTGCAGCAGAGTTATCAACAAAAATAGGAGTAGATGAGAATTTTAAACCGTAGTCCCGCATTTGCTGTTGAATCCAGATGATTTGAGAACAGCAACTTGCAGCAGCAACATATTCGGCTTCACAGGTTGACAAGGCAACCGATGTCTGCTTCTTACACTGCCAGGTAACTAATCTTCTCCCAAAGAATTGACACCCTGCTGATGTAGACTTGTAGTTCATCTTGCAGCCCCCGTAATCCGAGTCACTATACGCGGTAAGCTCAAAGTCATCATCATGAGGGTACCACAGTCCAAGTGTAGGTGTACCCTTCAGATAACGAAAGATCCTCTTGACCCCAATCAGATGGTTGACCTTTGGTTTAGCCTGATATCTTGAGCATAGACATGTAGCATACATAATATCAGGTCTTGAGGCAGTGAGATACATGAGGGATCCGATCATTCCTCGGTACATAGTGGCATCTACTAGATCTCCATTATCATCCGGTGCTATATCATGATTAGTAGCAAGTGGAGTCCCAGCAGCAGAAGCATTCTCCATGTCAAAGCGACTGAGAATGTCTCCTACATACTTGGTCTGATGTAGAAAGATCCCATTAGGTGTTTGATCCACCTGTAACCCTAGAAAGAACTTCATCTCCCCCATGGCACTCATCTCAAATTCTTTCTTCATTACTGCTTCAAATTCTTTACATAACTCTTCGTTCTTTGACCCGAAGATTATGTCATCAACGTATATCTGTACAAGCAGTAGGTCTCCATCCTTTTCCTTAATAAACAGTGTACAGTCAATTACTCCTCTGCGAAAGCCGTGTTTCACAAGATGAGTTGAGAGTTTCTCATACCAAGCTCGAGGAGCTGGATGAAGCCCATATAAAGCTTTGTCAAGCTTGTAGACTCTATCCCGATGATAGGGATCTTCAAAACCCTCTGGTTGACTCACGTAGACTGTTTCTCTGATTTCCCCATGAAGGAATGCACTCTTTACATCTAATTGGTAGACTTTGATCTTCATGTACGATGCATAGGCAAGGAAGATACGATAGCTTCCATCCTTGCCACGGGTGCAAACACCTCATTGTAGTCAATTCCCTCGACTTGGCGAAAACCTTGAACCACCAATCGAGCTTTGTTCCTGATAATGACCCCTTGGTCATCCTTCTTGCATTTTAGTACCCATTTAGTGCCAATGACTTTAGCACCTTTAGGTTTATCAACTAGTGTCCATACACCTAACTTCTTAAACTGTAGAAGTTCTTCTTGCATGGCACTACCCACGCCTCATCATTGAGTGCTTCACTGACATATTTTGGCTCAACCTGCGAGACAAAACATCGATAGGCACCATCATGAATGTAACCTTTCTCCATAACCGAGGCGTAATCAGCTGAGTACAACTGATTTCGGGTTTGTACTCCTGATCTGACATCTCCAATGACATTGTCAAGGGGATGAT
The DNA here is from genome assembly GCA_025215565.1 of Flaveria ramosissima. Taxonomy (NCBI): domain Eukaryota; kingdom Viridiplantae; phylum Streptophyta; class Magnoliopsida; order Asterales; family Asteraceae; genus Flaveria; species Flaveria ramosissima. The sequence continues at coordinate 40,976,165 of CM046032.1, read as the reverse complement.
AAACATTTAGTCGTGATCCTGGAGTAGTAGGAACAGCTACCTCAGAGCCAAGATTATGAACATTTGGTTCTGCATCTGAGGTAGTTGGAGTTTGAGGTTCTGAAGTCGAAGGTGCATCACTCGTAGATGCTTGTGGACTTGCTGGTACTGGAACCTGTTCCTCCTGACTGTTCTGGTCATCTTCTTCAGCTTCATCTTCAGAGGAGGAGTCACTGTCGTTGACTACTCCCCCTGACTGAGTAGATGATTCTCCCTGTGTGCTAGATGGTGTATTCAGAATATCATACATCATCCTAGTTGCTAGCTCATCATCCGAGGGAGAGAGAGGTATGTTGAAGGATTTGAAGAATCCATCATAATCGAAGAAGTAGGCGGGTCCTTTTCCTGTAGGTGGTGTGGTATATCTCTGAACGTCGACATTACACCACACTTCTACAAGACCCGTTGAGTTATTGTAAACTCGCTTATTCGGTATGTTGTATCCTAGAAAGATTCCTTCATCTGCCTTCTCGCTGAATTTTCCTTCCTGCGTCTTCTTCAGAAGTGTACATGGTGCGCCAAAAGGTTCAAGATACTCCAAATTCGGTTTGCGTCTTTGGAGTAGCTCATAACATGTCTTTCCGTGGCGCTTGACTATTAGGACTCGATTAAGTGTATAACATGCATTTGCTACTGCCTCATTCCAGAATTGGATAGGCAGTTTCGAGTCCGCTAGCATAGTCCGTGCAGTCTCTATCAAGCTCCTATTTTTCCTCTCAGCAACTCCATTCATCTGAGGCGTGTATGCTGAAGTGAATTGATGAACAATCCCCTTTTCCTTGCAGTAAGCCTCCATCCATTGATTCTTGAATTCGGTCCCGTTGTCTGAGCGTACTTGTCTAACCTTTAGCTTGTAGAGAGATTCCAGAGTGGTGACTAATTCCTTGAATGACTCAAATGTTTCTGATTTGGATTTCAGAAACATTACCCAAGTGAACCTTGAGTAGTCATCAGTGACCACAAAACAGTACAGATCGCCTGCAATGCTCCTTGTACTGACTGGACCAAACAGATCCATGTGAAGAAGTTCAAGAGGAAGTTCTATTGAATGAACTTTCTTTTCCTTATGAGACTTCTTTGTCTGTTTGCCTTTCTTGCAAGCTACACAAAAGTCAGGAAGTTGGAAGTTCTTGACATTTACTCCTCTTACTAAGTCCTTCTGAATCAAGTGATTCATCTTCCTTTGACTAATGTGTCCCATTCTCCTATGCCAGGAGATTGAGTCCTTCTCAGTAGCTTTTGATAGAAAGCACTGCACTTCTTGATCCGTTGGAGCAGCTGTTGACAGATCCAAGACATATAGATCCTTATATCTTGAAGCAGTCATCAGAACTTGATCCTCTGGAATCATATAGTCTTTCTTCAGCACGTAACACTTGTTGTTGTCGAAGATGACTTTAAATCCTTTATCGCAGATTTGGGAAACAGAAAGCAAGTTATTTTGAAGTTGTTGAACATAGTTCACCTTATCAAACTTCACCTTCTGATTTCCCACTTCTCCCTGTGCTGTGATGTATCCTCCCTTGTTTCCTGCAAAGGAAACATGCCCTCCTTTTATTTGTTTGACATTTGATAAAAGGGCTCTATTTCCTGTCATGTGCCTGGATGCTCCGCTGTCTATAATCCACGTGTTAGTCTCAGCGCTATATCGAACACCCTGCACATATCAAGTAAATGTATTAGTTTAGGTTAGGAACCCAAGCCTTTACTGTCTTGGGTTTCCCAGAGGCATCACACATCATAAACTCTACCCATTGACCTTTAGAAGGTGAGGGTAACTCAGATTCCTTCTTGTCATCAGTATCAGTCACACAGGTAGTCTTCTCTTTCCATAAACCAGATTTGTGCAATGCCTGTTTATGATAAACAGTCGTCTGGCTTACAGGTTGAACTTTAGGTTCACTAGATCTTCTAGGTGGAGTTAGAGAACTCCTCTTAGAAGACCTAGGTCTAGAGTCCTGAAGATCAATCTTCTTCCTGGGTGTCTGATAGAAAGGACAATAGGAAGCAATATGTCCACATTCTCCACAGTTGTAGCACAATCTGCTATCAACCTTATAGTTTGACTTTCTTTGTGGAGAAATGCGTGACACTTTAGTAACATCAATTACCTTAGGTTTTGACTCTAGCATTTTGATGTTTTCTCTGGTTTAACAAATTTAACTGATTTAACTTGTTTAACTTGTTCAACTTTTTGGTTAACTGGTTTTGGACTTGTAGCATGTGAAAAATTAACATTTGAAGTCTTTTTGGGTTCTGATTTGACTCTGTTTGACCCTGACTTTAAGTTAACTTTTTCAAATTCATTTTCCAGATTAACACAAGGCAATTTACCCTTTGCCTTTGAAGTGGCCTCCTTTTGTTTCTGTCCAGATTCAGTAGATGAACATGATGTGTCTGGATCAGTAACAAGAGGAGTGGTCACCACATGATCCTTGATTGGGTTGTTGTTTACTGGTCTAGACTTGGTGTTCATCAAGGTCTCAGGTGGTGGTGGAACCACTTTGTATCCTAATCCCTCCCCATTATTTCTTTCTCTCACTAAGTGTTGAACTATGTGTGAAGAACTAGTCCAACTATGCAGTTTCTGTTTTAAGGAATTAACTTCTACTTCTAGAACTGCCTTTTGTTTCTTAGTGTCCTCTAGGGAGTTTAGATAGTACCTAATGTCATTTGATTGATTAAAGGCAACTACTTCGGTTTCCCTAAGTTGCTTAGTCAATAGGTCTATCTTTTCTTTATAACTATGCTCATTTTGTTTTAGAACTCTATTGGCCTCAGTGCATAGTTGTAAGTCCTTTACTAAGTTATCATTGTGATCTAATAACCTAGCAAATTTTTCATCAATGCTATTCCTAAATTTATCACAGTTAGAACAAGCATGATTATTAAACAATTGGTCAGTTGTACTTACCTGTGTTGTTTCAGAGGAGTTAGCCATCAACGCAGCATCAGACGTCTCTGGTTCTGGTGATTCTGACTTTTCTGAATCTGACTTGGAAGTTTCCTCCTTTGGTGTGTAACTGACTTCAGCTGCAGTTGTTTCTTCACTGTGTGACATTGCTATATCAACTGCTATATCACCCTCACTCGCAGAATCATCATCAAGATCTTCAACACTTGCAATGTTGGATTCTGGGTTGACAAATCTAAAACTCCAGTCCTGTCCTTCATCATCATGAGCAGTCAAGGCTTTTGGGTCCTTGTTTGATGAAGTAGAACTAGAGGCTTGCTTGTCTTGGTGAGTAAAGGATGAGAACGGGTTCCCATTACCCGTCTTCTTTGGTTTGACACATTCCCTCTTGAAGTGCCCTTTCTCTCCACAGTTGAAGCAAGTCACCTTGCTCTTGTCAAAACCAAAAGTAGTATCCTTAGTAGCTATCAAGTTCTGTCCAGTCTTCTTAACAAACTTTTTCGCCCTTCGGACAGCGCTAGCTAAGGCCCACATTATATCCATCCTTTCCAGCTCCATTTCATCTACCTGCTCGTAGTCTTCATCCGCCAAATGACAGTTTCCAATCTTCCCAGCCACAAGTCCATCATATGAATGAACCACAGCAGCGAGAAGATCCATATGCTCTCGTGCTACTTCTACGGTCACATTACCGAGATTCTCGGTCTTCAATTTTGTAGCACTTGCTTCTGATCCAATATAATGGGTACATGACGACCCTGACGTGTCTGATCCAGAAGTAGAAGCATGTGAAGGACCTGACGAGCTAGACACAAATGCTGTCTGGAGAGGTGCTCCAGAAGTCTTAGCTTGAGGCGTGGCATTGTATAAAGCTGGGTTTTGTGTATATGATGACTTCTGTGCTCTATACTTCATCCTTAGTGCTTCTTCACGCAGTCTAAGAATAAAGTCATTTATATCCAGCTTTATAAGTATACCATTCTGTCTAAGATTAGACACGAATGATGCCCACTTGTCAGGCAATCCATCAGCGAAGTTGCTTACTTTCTCTTCCATAGTAGTTTCCACTCCGTGTGTATGCAACTCGCTCATCAAGTGGTAGAATCTGTCTATGACTTCATCTAAACCCTCGTTACCAATTGACGAGAAGTTATCGAACTCCTTCTTTAACTCCTTTGCTTTGATTGCCTTTAACGATGCATTCCCATCATACCTTTTCTCTAGCTCATCCCACAGTTTCTTGGACTGCTTGTTCTCTGAGTACTGGTGGAATATATCTTTGGGGATCGACTGAGTTATCATCGCATAAACTCTTTTCTCAGCATTATACTTTACTTTCTGTGCGTCAGTCATCCCACTCAACGTTAGTTTCACTCCATCTGCTCCCACCGGTGTACTATACCCTACTTCGATAGCTTCCCACAGATTGGATCTACTCCATTGAGGTAGATCTCAAAACGTTGCTTCCAGTGAGGAAACTCATCTAAAGTCAAGAGCTTTGGTGGTTTATTGTGAATACCCACCTCACTCTCAAGCAGCAGCAGGTTCTGTATTCTTGAGTCCTTCCCCGCAGTAAAGGCTGACATCTGATCTTCCATGGTTACTAAACTTAGAGTCTAATCAAATCAACTTTAACTGGTGCGACTGAAGAATGCGAATGGTCCTCTCGTGCGTATGAACTCTGCGATTGGTCCAACCGTGCGACTGAACAGGGCGATTGGTTCAGTCGTGCGAATGAATCTGGTTCGTGTGAGCTATGCGAATGAAAGGGTTCAGTCGTGCGAATGAGGGTGCGACTAGGTCCAGTCGTGCGAATGAGCACTGCGAATGAGTCTAGTCGTGCGAATGAGCACTCGTGCGACTGAAGCTGCTGTTTTGCGAAAATTTCTAGGTTTGACGGGTTTCAGCCGTAAAAATTCGAAATTTTGCAAGTCCAAATCGTCTAGGTTCGTAGAAACTGAACTTCAATGAGCAGGGAACGTCCAAGATCACTTTTGATGCAAAAGATTGCGTTTTTCGTGCAAAAACACAAACTTTTATGCAATCTTGATTGAATCAACACGAAATCAAGAGCCAAAGCTCTGATACCACTTGTTAGGACCTGGTATTTGAACGAAATACCGAGTGATTGCGTGTTAAACCAACTCAAATAGTGCGGAATCCTATTTGATTGGCGATCCAATCAGTGAGAACACACGATGAATCAATCAAGAATTGATTTCAACGTCAGAAATCGATTGGAACCGATCTGATGTGTTCTATGAACTTGGAGAACGATTTGGGAGGCTTCTGGACGGCTAGGGTACGTCTGGAGTCGTAATGGGATGAATGCTTACGTTTTCCCACGAATTGGGTCTATTTATAGGTTAGTATTGGTCAATCGTGCGACTGGGCCATAAGTATGGTTCAGTCGTGCGATTGAACCATGCGGTTGATTCATCCGCACGACTGAGTGTTCAGTCGTGCGATTGAGTCAATCTTATGTGTCAATCATACGACTGATCCAGTCTCCTGGTTCAGTCGTGCGATTGAGTCAATCGTATGAAGTTATTCATGCGTGTGGTCCATTCGCATGGGCCATCCGCATGAGAACTTCATTAAGTTAAGTTTGAATGTTCTATTTAATATAACTTAATGTGCACTCATTCAAACATTCATAAACCCAATCAATTCAATCACAACTCATTAATGAAATATTAAACATTACAAGTAACAACCAATTCATATCATTTCATTAATCAATTACAATTACATCAAAATCAGACAGACAAGTTCATTACATTACAAATCATGATCTAGGGACATACATGTATCAACACGAATCCCGGTCGAACTGGTCCGACCGGCCGGTCCGATCCGGTCTTAACAACACTGATAATCACAATCAATTCGAAGCCCATTGCATTTCAGAATGAATGATAGGCGAGGTTGAGGAAACAAAGTGAACTTGATGGTTAAAAGAGTTAAATGTTTTTTTGGTTTTTGGTTTTATATCATTTTTGTTATTTCAGTACTTGTGTTTTAGTTTTTGCGGTTTCAGTACCCGTGTTTCAAAAAAATTACCGAAACGGCCATTACGTCCAAATCACTAGATAACGTTCGTTACCACCAGGGGTAAAACCGTCATTTCCTTTATTAATTTGCTATTTTCGTCCCTGGTTTTATATCATTTTTGTTATTTCAGTACTCGCGATAAATCACACTCACATTTATCTTTTCTTCTTCTTTATCACAATCCTTTATTCTTCTTCAACACCACTAATGATATTTAAGTATGATTATTATCTCTATTTGATTTTAAAACTTTCAAAAAACAGTGGCTCACTGCAGGTTTTTGTTAATGGCTGTATAATTTATAGTTAGGCTTTATATCAAGTTGTTTGTCTAGTTTGTTGGTTAGGTTTTTAATTTCTCTATTGCCTAACTCGTTTTCAAGACTGGTTTCATACGTCTTTTGCATCGGTCTGTTTTTTTGTTCTTATGTGGTTTTGCCCTGCGTCCACGTATGTGGCTTTTTTTTTCTTTTCTTCTTTTTTGCGCTTTATGTCTTTGTCGTTTCTCTTTTCATTTTCATTAATAATTTATCAAAACACTTATCAAGGGTAGGAATTGCTAATGGTGAAAGACTAAAGCGATTTCTCAAGTATGATTATTAACGTTATATAAAGTAGTCTAGAAGGAGAAGGTAAAAAAAATCACTATGAATAAAGTTTGTTTATTAATTAGTAAGTTTACGCTCACGTGATGTCGTAGATAAAATATATATTAAAAAAATAAGAAACTTTATTTACACCTGAATATATTATTAAATAAAAAAAGTTTATTTACAACAATATTAACTTTAATAAATAGCTAAAACACTAACATCTTCAAAAAAAAACATATCGTAACATTATAGGTGTATTTGATCGCGAGTACTGAAATGATAAAAATGATTTAAAACCAGGGACGAAAATAGCAATTTAATAAAAGAAATGACGGTTTTACCCTGGTGGTAACTAATGTTATCTAGGAATTTAGACGGAATGGCTGTTTCGGTGATTTTTTTTGAAACACGGGTACTGAAACCGCGAAAACTAAAACATAAGTACTGAAATGACAAAAACGACATAAAACCAGGGACCAAAAAAGGATTTAACTCTGGTTAAAATCATAATAAATAGGGATAATTATTTAAGTTACATTTAACAAAGATTTGAATTTGGATATTGAAAAAGGTCAAAGGTAGTGGTTATATCTAAGAGCATTCACAGTGGGTTCTTTATCTTTATTCATATAATTACATTAAAAATCACTACATTTTATCTCTTCTTCTCAATTAAATAATACTTTTTGTACTCTTATCGTTACTTTTTTCTCTCTCCTTAACTCACAACTACTTTAAAAAATATTAAAAATAAGGATTGAATAGTGATTATTCAAATATACTAATCCACAATAACTTTTCTCTCTCCTTCACTCACAACCACTCAAAACCATTCTATATAATATACCAAACACACTCACGTATTTTTAAGAACTCCACTGTGAATGCTCTAATGGGTTTAGGCGAGAAAAGTACTATGAAATAAAATATAAATGATGACATGTGTGCAGATTTGTAATCATTTATTAGTATAAATATAAACATATTATAATATTATTATTAATTTATTAAATTATTATGTCCGAAATCAAATGCAAAGCATTACAGTAAGAAAGAAAAACAACATATATTTTTTTGTTTATACGTTAAAAAAACATAATTGTGTAGATGAGAGAGTATATACATCCTAAAACTAATCAACGTTTGACAATACATCCAACTTCTCCACTAACTCACACTCTCTTTCTCAAACTACAATATACTTCTATAAAAACACATAACAACTCCATAACTAAACCCTCATCATTTTTAATTTCTTATTTTTTCTGGAATTATAAAATTAATGTATCTCGTGAATATTTTCTACATAGAAAATAAGTGTAACAAGATTTTTATGAGGGCCTTTCTAAAAGTAAGACCTAAAACATATGATTTAGGTGCTATCACTGCAAAGAGGCTCCTAATCACATATAAATATCATTATGGGTTAAATTATATATTGTCCAATGGATGTTACATAATATTTCAAATTGGTGTTAATTCGTGTCTAATTTTACTTGTAGTTAGTGGCCCTTCGTACTTTCCCTCACAACTGGGCTGCTTATAGTAATTTTGGGCCACTATAATCACAATTCAGTTAACACTGGGCTTTAAAGCAATAAGAGCTTATATACACCAATAACATAAATGGATCACTTTCGGCCTAAAATTGCAAATTGGGCTTCTCAAGAATATTATACTACGGTAGTACGGTTTAGAGGTGGGCATTACACCCGGGTATGGGTAGGACTCGAGGGGGTGTGCCCGGTTTGGACTCATAAAAACCCGTAGGGTAGGAACCGGTTATAGGATTTGGAAAATTTTCCGTACCCGACCCGTACCCGGACCGATTGTACCCGGGTACAACCTGGTTCTAGCCGTTTTTTGGCTTTTTAAAAAATCTAGCTGTTACCTTTGATTTTTGACCCTTTTTTTTCATTTTTGCCTTATAAGTTAATATAAATAGGTGTGGGTTGATATGTTTGAGTACCGAAATCCCAAACGCAAAAAATACTTTCGTTTTACACTTTCACTCTCTTCAATCTTGATATGGCTCACTCACAATATTCCGTTGGTCAAGGTTCGTCCAACGCTCCAACCGTCATCCGTGTTTTTGCACACAATCGTAACATAGATGTTTGGTGCAGTTGGGATGGTTGACTTGAGTGACGGGTCTCTAAAGGCTCGTTGCAAGTTTTGTGTAATTTTGCTTGCTAAAGATTTAAACACGACTTTAAGCAAACACATTAACAAGAAGTATTGCAAGTAGTTGAAAAGTAATCCGGATTCGCAATAAATACAATTGGGTGGAGACGGTGGAATCTTTAATTACGATGTTAATACGGTTCGAGATCGAATGGCGAAGTTCGTGATTCAAGAAGCTTTGCCTTTTAGTCACTTTGACAATGCTCGGTTGACCAACTTGATTCGAGAGACGCTTCAACGTCGTTACACCCACGTAAGTCGTACTACACTTAGACGTTATTGTTTAAAATTATGGAAATAAGCACAAAATGATAATTGTATTTTTAGAAAATTTAAATACCGGTGTAAACTTAACTAGTGACGTTTGGTCGGCTCCACATGGTTTACCTGAATCGTATCATTGCGTCACCGCTCATTGGGTAGATCCCTAATCATGGCAAATGATGAAACGTACGATTGCATTTGAACTTTTTTTGTATCCACACATTGGAGAATTTTGTTTTACTTTTTGGATAATTTAATAACTACATTTAATTTACAAAATAAACTTTTTTTTAATTGCATTTGATAACGCTTCCAACAACACTGTAACATCCACTCATTTTCAAACTAGAAACCCAAACCCAAACCCGTTTGAGTCAATCTTGTAAATCAAATTCATTATTTAGTCATTTTATTTATTTTTATGTTTCAAATATAATAATTGTGTCACTTAGTCAATTTAATTTAATCTTATAATTTATAAAATAAATTTTATAAATTTTGAAAGGTTATTAATATTTATAAGATTTTAAATATTCACTCAAATAAATAATCAAATTGCAAAGTGTCTATGAGTTTATAAAGTCTCTAAAGATTTTATAAAAAACTAATAAGATGATTAAATTAAAATTAGGTTTTAATATATTTAGGTTTAAATTGTAATTATTCTACTATTTATTTATTTTTTTAAGTTTATATTTCTTTCAAATTCCAATTGTAACCCCCTTTTGAAAGACTTGTAACTCACCATTAACACCATTCATAACCTCCTCCTAACCTAAATTATAAAAGCAAACTTTAGACCTCACTTTTCATTTGCTTATTCACCAAAAATCTCACTCACATATCTTTATTTCATCCATTAATTTTGATCAATTTCAAGAATTTCTTTTACAAAAAATTTTAAGAATTTTTTAATACTAAGGTAATCTTATATTGCTTTTATATTATACATTTCTATATTGTTTCAATCATCCTAACATTCAATTGTTCTCATGACTTTATGTTCTTAATTTTATTTGTTCTTCTACTAAATTTCTTTTAATTTTAATCATTATCATTCGATCATTAACCTTCTAATATTCACTAACCTTATAACAATCACTAACATTCCTAAATCAAGCTAACAGCACACTAACGCAATCAAAGAATCCTGTTTGCATATGGACGGCTATGCCGCCGCATTCTGTTATTCCACAAGATTATTTCTCTAAGTGATGGCTATGCCAAGTCTTGGAATATTTTTCTATAACTCAAATGAAGTCTAATATACCATATATCGACATAATAAATTTGTTCTAACCCTTTTCATGCTTTAGCAATTTTAAAAGTGCACATAAGTGCTTACTACATATTTGGCAGAATATAGTCTGACTTCAACTAACCATAACTTAGTCATAAAAAACTAAATTTGAGTAAAATCACACTTCAATATTAATTTCAATGAATATACCTTTTTAACAATAGTTTATACGTCTTCAAACTCAATCGGATGACTCAACAATAACATTCACAAAATAAGTGCGCATTTCAGCACCTTCTTTCTTGTGCTACTGTTTTGACCTATTTACAGATCTTTTCATAAAAATGTTTCTGAACAAAAGTTGTCCGGCAGACTTTGAACTAGTCAACTGTAAATTTTTCTAATTTTATGAAACCGTTTGCTATATTTAAAACATGTTCAAACACGTACCAAACATTCTGTCCAGAATCTAAAATTGGTGCAAAAATCATTTTTCAATCTACCTTTCGCTTTTTGGCATTCTCTAAACATCCTAACTTCTTGTAATGAATTCTGACCTTAAGTTATTGTTTCTTTTTATCATTTAGTGTAAGGATTCCTATAAGTCTGATGCAGTCAAAACATCCAAAGTCTCTCTACAAGCATGCACTAAAGAACTGAAGTAGAAATGCTTCAGAAGTTTTACACCATGCACTAGAAATATTCTAAGTGTAAAATCTTCCGAAGCCAAGACCAATATCTTCCGAAGCCAAAAGTGAAGTCTTCCGAAGCTTCAAAGACAAAGTCTTCCGAAGCCAAAGAGTGAAGACAGATTTCTTCTGAAGACTTTTAAAGATATGCCTTTATCTGATGTACTTTACCATAAAGCTGGACCACCTTTCCGCTGCAACTCTGTAAAGTCACCAACTTACGTGAGTTGGTGAACGGTCCATGCTTTTGGTAACTGTACATTGAGGTCTTGAGTCCATGCTTTCTACTTTATGTACTTTTATCCTTTTTGTAATATATTAGGATGTGAGCTATGGCATGTTATAGTCACAAGTCAAAAAGGAAGATATGCCTTTTTAACTCTACATTTGATTTTGTAGTTGTCTAATCAATTGTATCCAGCTGACCTTCAAAGTATGGCCGGCTGTAGGATGTAGTATAAAGTATCTCAAGTACTTGTAACTTTCTATCGATGCTTTGTAACTTGTAATAGAATTTGAGAAGCAATATACATCATTCTTGAAAACCAAATACTTGTATTGTTTGCAATCTTGTTCTGTCTCACTTTTACTTGTGTTCTTAGCATTTTTTATTAACAAGTTAATCAGTTTCCTATTTGATCTGTTAAGTGTTCTAAGCAACTCTCCTTATTGTGTTATTGTGTTGTAAGTGCATACCCTTTACTGGTCCTACATTTAGGACATCACCTTTGACTCTTGAACATCCAAGCTTTCTTTTTATGTACTCTACAACCATCATTATACAATGTGAGTTTTCCATACCCCGTTTTCATTTTTATTTCACATCTTTTGGGGTGAAACATGTTAACCGTATAAATCCACACTTGGAAATATCTTAATACTTGTAATGCACGTGCAATTCATCTTATAAACTTTTTCATGGTTATTTGAGATAATGGTGAGCATTATATGATAGTCATCTTGTAAAAGCAAATCATTAAGTATTGCTAGCCTAGCAACGTCATAGATCTATGGGCTTGACAAGCCTATTTGGTGCTAAAACTGAGGTTATTGTCGGCTCTTGATGATATGGGAACCAAGTACACTTAAGGGCCGTTTGTTTTTGGCTGACCCGGCTGACTCGGTCAGCGGGTCAGCCCGTTTGAAACGCAAGTTGTATGGGCTGATCGAGTCATCCCATCTGACCCAAACCTAAAAAAATTTACTCCTGACCCACCCTCATCTCCCAAACACAAACCCACCCCCATTTTCTCAACCCCCGGTCGAGCTCCTCCCTGCGTTCTGACTGCACCCGATCGAGCTCCTCCCTGCGCTCCGACTGCGATCGAGAGACTTCCCTCCCTGCGTGACTGACTGCGCGACCGAGAGACCCCCCGGAGCTTCGAACCTGCGCGACCGAGAGACCCCCCGGAGCTCCGAACCTGCGCGACCGAGACACCCAGGAGCTTCTCCCTGCGCAAAATCCAAGGTATTTCCTTCCATTTCGTTCAGATTTTGGGTGTAAATTGTTGGTGAATTTGATCGGATTGCTTGGGATTGTATGTTGTTGGTTGTTGATTTGGTTGATCTGAATGACATGATTTGTGATTGTATGTTGTTGATTTGGGATCTTTGTTTAGATGAGTTGTTTTGATTTGAAGTTGTAATGATTTTGGTTGATTTAAATGACATGATTTAGGATCTTTGTTTAGATGAGTTGTTTTGGCTGCATTTCTTGTAAAGTGATAAGGTTATTTTTATCATTCAGCAGAGTCAGTCAGATATTAAATCAAACAGTCAAGTTTTAGTCAGATGCAGACTCAGTTAGAACTTCTTACTGGGTCAGCTTCTGACTCAGTCAGATCTTACTCAGTTAGTTTTATCAAACAGCCCCTTAGCTAATCGTATATCTTATTGTGACCATTCTTTTGTCAAGTTTTGATTGTATCATTATGTTATCTATATATTCTTGCATTATTTCTTAACCTATGACTTGAATTGCATCTTAAAAGTTGTTTATATATGTATGTATAAATTAATGGAAACTCACCAACATCATATGTTGACCATATTTTTAACATATTTCAGGATGCTGTTTAGAGGACTTCTTCATGCTTATATAGGACTTGGATCTAGATTAATTAAAGTTTTTTTTATGTTGTTTGAATCTTTATTGCATTGTAATAAATGATTTGATTGGTATTATTTAATAAAAATAACAATTAATATTATTTCAACTTATTTAATTCATGAGCTATGAACAATCGTTTCACATTCGTCCGCCCCGATGATTCCTTGTCGGTCGGGGTGTGATAAACACGATTACGGTTGAAAAATTAAAATTAAAATATCTTCCGATTGCCAACGGTGGATTTTTTCATACTTGTTATGTTGTGTATATTATAAATTTAGTAGTGCAAGGTGGGCTATCCATGTAAGTTGTTGATAACTTTATTAAATCTTTTTTATTTATGTTACATGATGTTTTTAAAAAAAGTAAAAAATAATATCAAGATTATAAACAACTTTGTAAAGATACATAATCTATATTTTTAGAGCCTAATTGGAATGTACATACTAGGTGAAATTCGATTTGTTATATGTTTGATTGTGCTTTAAAACAAAATGTACTTTAAGGCTGCGTTTGGTTGGAAGGAATTGAATGAAATTGAGAAACTAGTATAATTTTCAAGTAAAATTATGTTTGAGTGGGTAATGAAATGTAAAACCCAAGGGAATGTTTCACCTCAAGTTCCTTTGGTTGTGGGATTTCAAAATCCTTCCACCTAGAGAAGGAATTTGAAATCCCACAACCAAGTGAGTTTGAGATGAAACATTCCCTTGAGTTTTACATTTCATTACCCACTCAAACATAATTTTACTTGAAAATTATACTAGTTTTTCAATTCATTTCATTTCATTCCATTCCTTCCAACCAAACGCAACCTAAAAGCTTTTCATGGTAGTCTTTCGGATAATAGCGAAGACGACCCATTTCCGGATACAGGTTGGAAAAATATTTAACGTATATCCGAATTTCTTGACGTGTTTAAACACTCAACGATAAAATTATTGGGAATTTATTATCCCACTAGTTATTCGGTGCTTCAAGATTATATATCATGGTTTTGAATTTTAAAAAATTTCAAAATAAAAATAATATGTTTAGAGAAATGATAGAAGCAATGAAAGACAAGCTTAAAAAATATTTTGTTAAGTTACTATCCGTGTTTACTTGTGCCGCCGTTTTAAATCCGTTTTTAAATGTTGCGGGGGTTGAATGTTTGATAGGCGTACTCCTTTGTAACAACAACTCGATTAGCTTTTTCCACCACAGAACTCGTTTGTTTTCTTCTATTGTAAGTAAGTGGTGTCTTTAGTCTTGAATCATTCTTGAAAGCACAAGATCAACCACCTTCTTGTCATGTCTATAGATCATGTTCGAACTTGGTTCCTTTCCCTCCAATATTTCTTAGTTGTTGTTCTTCATTTCTTGAACAAAATTGTTTAAAACAAATCTTGTTACCTGCTTCTCTACACCTTCGAGTTTGGTCTCCTCATCGATTAGAAGTTGTTGATTGCTGCACTCCTTTGATGAGTTCAAGCCTTTGAATCTGATTAGAAAAAGGTTGTTTGATACTTTGATCACATGAGCCTTATCAAACCCTCCTTCGTTTCTAACCTTCTTGAATCTTCATAGACCCGCGCAACAGTATTTCTTAGCAACTGAGTTAGTGATCAACAATCTTCGGAACTCGTCATAGGTCTCTCTGGATCGTTGGCCTTTGATGATCGAAACCTCCCGCACTCTTGCTTATTGCTGATTATAGAGTTCTTTAATCATTGGTTTCTTTTCGAGTGAGATCTAAAGCTCTAATACCAATTGATGGCTTTTGGATCGAATTAATAAACATAAAGAAACCAAACATGACTTCTAATCAACTTAATCGACCATTTTAATTGATAATAAGAACTGGTACAAGAATTAAAATAGACTCCTTCCCTACTTATAAATTAAAATTTCTAAGTCCAAAGCAAATGACAAATCTAATCCTAATTAAACTCAAAACCTTCTACTAGCCAACTTAAACATAAAAAATAATTATAGCATACTAATAACCCCTTTAAGTATTGATTAATTACAAAATTAACCCAACAACGTTTAGCTATGATAGTAATATATTTGATTCAATGAAAAGAAATCCAAAAAAAAAATTAGGTTTCCTCTGTTGGAGGGTTGGTCTTGATCGCATCACGAACGCAGTGGCGTTGGTGAAAAGAAACATTGTGGTGCCAACTACAACATGTGGCTTCGCTCTTGAGACTGCAAAACACATGTCGTGTCTTGCGAGCGAACTAGAAAGAATTATGGTGTACAAGAACTTGATGCATTCCATGGTCTGTCATCCATATGGTATGTTTGAAAGGTGAGAAATGAAAATATTTTCAATATTTGTAAATGAAGCCATGGTGGAAATGTGGAGAAGATTATATAGAGTATATTTATTTTGATTAAAGTAGTGCAAATTTCAGTATGCTAGAATGAAGGGAGTGATGTAGTTTAATCATGTTTCTAATATCTATTTTTATAATTATCTAGTGACTGTTAATTGCATATCTAAGATCTAATATGTAATCTAGTTTCTTTATTGACTCACAGGAATCTATCATCAAGAATAAAACACAGTGGTAAGTGATATCAATATCTCAGTAAAACGTGTCCCCACTAAATTGTGCTTTTGTACTGAATGCCCAACTAACTCAGTTTTGTGATTAATGATTATATGTGACATTTAACAGATAAGTACATTCTGAGTCGATATTAATTTTGGCACAAAGTATATAGAGTATTTAACCGAGAGGAACAAGTCAATAAATGTATTTAGTCTAAACAAAAATAGGTGAAAAAGAAAACAAGTACTACTACTATGAAAATTACATTCAATATACGACCCCAAATGTTTTTTTTCTTTTTCCTTTGATTACAACCATTATCAATAAACTTATGATACTCGTTAATCCCTTGCTAACAACATAATCAAATAAATGGTAACTTTCGGTTGACGAGTAGATCTTTGAAAAGTTATGGTCGGAAAAAGTGAAGGCAAGATACGAACTTTAAACTTCTGCTAGAAGAGAATCAGATGCTTACCACTACAACACCCATTGAACGTTATGTTTGTGGCTTGCAAATTATTACAAAGCAAGGGAGCAATGCTTTAGGATTAAGCAGATAAAGCTCTTCAATATTTGAATAAATCCCAACTTTTCCAGCCAATGAATCAAACCCTGATTGATTAGCAAGTTCTTGAATGTTCTCCAATGGCTTATGAACTCTACCAGCAATCACTCTACAAACTATCAAAGCTTTCCTCAACAAAGAACTATTATTAACACCAATAGCATCAAATGCCCTTTGGCTCGTTGACGTAGTGAACACACCCGCGACCACATTTTTATTATTACTCTTCTTGATCGAAAACCCATGTCGTAGAATCTGACAAACGTTGCAGTTGCTTGATAGGCAAAGGCTCGATGACCCGTTTAGGCCTAGGTTGCACTCGACAAAGGTCCCATGGAACCTTAGTAACTCGTTGCCATCGGCTAGACAACGAGGATGCTTCTTTTGGAGCTTGCTAGCTTTAACTTTAACGGTTTCACGATGTTCTTCGAATTCAGATAGTGTTCTTTGCATGTTGTGGACCTTTAAGATCCTCTCTATTCCTCCTGAATTGGTGTGGGACTTTGACCAGCTTGTTTTGTAGATTAGTTCTACTATTTTCCTAGAGGAATCTCCTTCAAGAAGCTCAGTAACTGCCACATCAACCGAAACAAAGTTAAGGAGATATGAGTTTGAAGATTGAATGTAGATATATGTTAAGGAACTAATCGCGCCAGCGCCTTTCAAAATTTATGTTTGGATTCAAATATAAACAAACAAACGTATACAGTATAATCCTGCTAAAAGGAGGGTCTAGGGAGGATGAGAAAAGGTAAATTAAGCCTAGATGGATTTGTTTACATTCAAATATTTGAGCATACAAACAATATTATTATCTCTATGCATGTACACAAAGTTAAAAAACGATTTATTAAGCTTAATTTACCTAATTTCACCCTCTCACTTTTTAGTAGAATCTTACTATATACCTAGAAAATTCATTATTTATTCGAGAAAAACTGTATATGTTTGTTTGTTTAGATTTGAAACAAAAAATAGGAAAGAACAACATGAACATTTGCTTACCAGCATGTTTAGATAGATGATGAAATTCAAGAGCTTCCCATTTCACAAATTGTTCACCACACTTATGGCAAGCTAGACTAAAAATCCCATTACCATCTCCATCAAAAGAAGCTCTAGCCTTTGTATGAATACTAGTACCAAATCCAGATCCTAACCCCTTACCAACTCTTGGAAATCCATTGAGATTTCTTCGGTTAGTCATCGGTGATCTTGGCACGCGATGATGATGATGATAATGTTGCGGACCAGGTGTCCCAGGTTTAAGGGTACCTTCAAATCTAGATGACACACCCTCATCATCACCACCACCACCACTGCTAGCAGCCCCATCTTGCAAAGAACCAAAGCCTGTGATCTTGAGTTCACAATTCGAATTCGATAGAATGACTTCATGGGCAATTGGGTTCAAAAGCTCTGAGCTTCCAATGGATCTTGGGCTAGCATTAGTCGTTGTCGCGGTTGTTTCGATTACTGATGGTTTTTCCTCCATGTGCCTCTTGCTCCCATGAATAACATCCTTAAGATTTGCTAAAGATCTTGAACACCCTGATTTCCCTCCGGTCGATGTCGATGATTTCTTGCTTTTTGTTACTATTTTGCTCAGATTCTTCACTTGAATGTGTGGATCATGAACATCTGATGGTCCTGATTGGCAGTGTAATGACTTCCTTAAAGCAAACCAAACTGCAGGCATCTCTTTGAGGATGTATAGACTTTAGAGTACTGTATGTATGTGTTCTTCAGGGATCTTCAAGATTTTAATCAAATGTAACATAAACCCAATGAAACCCATGTAGGATTAATGTTTTGGTATGATCTTTTAACATCCTTTAGCGATTGTGACATATGATAGTCAACTGTTTGACCTTGGTGTATAGAAGCAACCATAAGTTAGAAAAAAATATTGAAAATGGTTGAAGACTGATGGGGATGAAGATGAGTTAAATGGATATGAATTTAATATAAGAATAAAGCATTCACACATCGGGTGCTTTTGGAGATCAGCTTTAGGAGTAACCGTGAGAAAGTATAGGGTATCTTTGTCAACAAAATAACTAAGTACTTGTAGTTGAAGCTGAAACATCAACTTTATTAACTCGAGTTTTTACTACCTCTTTTTAGCTTTCTAAAAGATAGAAAAGTACAACCTGTTTATTTGACAAGTCGAGAAACGTTGATAATAAATCATGAGACCCGTCAATACTGTGTTATCAACGGACTAGGTAAATCGAATGTAGCTTTCAAGAGTGCTCAGCATGTAGTTTTTAAGAAGTTATGACAGAAAATAGTGGAAACGAGATTCGAAAATGAGACCTTTATTAGAGGTGAATCATGTGCTTATTAGTATAAAGTTTTATTTTTTTCAAATAAAAAATAAACCGAGTAGTTCTTTTAACAATCTATCTAGTTATATTTACAAATACTTATTTCAAAACAAGAATTTAGATTCAAACAATCGCATCAAAATAGCGAAATTCTACCTAAAAAACTATTTGTCACTTTATTCGTTATATTTTGTGTTGACTTTGTTATCGAATGTCGAAATTTCAATTTTAAGATATTAATTACTATATATATTTACCGTATTATATTAATAACATAATTATATTGAAAGATTCGACTGTGCTTAAATATGAAATTATATATAAATAATGATTAAACTTAGTATATATTTTAATATAATATGTAAAGTTAAAAGAGGATAACTGTTTAACCGGATTCACTGGCTCAGTCATTAGAATTATTCTATATAAAGAAAAAACATAATAAACACTAGCTAATAGTAATTGTAACATCAGTTAGTATCTAAAACATTTGAATAGGAAAACTACTGATACATAGATCATTTAAGATATGAGACACATAACTTGCATGTGTTATGCATAAACGTTTGTAATGTTTAATTTTTCATTTGTTATTCATAAACGTAGCAACTACTGAAACTGTTTTAAAGAATATCGAGATCGAAATCAGAATTTGTATACTAATATTGGACTAAAACCCAATAATTTATCCGGAAAACAAGTTATTGTGATGATCACCAGACATATTTTTTCTAATATAATGAGTGTCATTTTTAGAACAAGATTTGTGCATTTATAAAAGAAGATGGCCAGCAAATGAAGCCATGATTTTAGGTAAACAAGGGCCACAATAATTGACATGCCCATGTTAATCTTGTGCTATGATAATTATATCGTGTGTGGAGCCTTTATTTATTGCAACCAATACATTTGACTAATTATTTTTGTTTATCACCGGACACGGTTTTGTGGAAAAATCCATATGCGCTAAAATGTTTTTATTCCTATGTAGAACCATTCAAATAATTTATTATATTGCTAAAAGAATTTTCTAATTCATAACCTTGAGGTCAAATGAGTCTAACTACTTAAATATATCAACTAGTTAAACATGTGAAGACATGTTTATATATAATATATAAATTAAATTAAATATAATTGAAGATGCATTCATACTTCCTTTACATCTTAGAAGACATGAGATCATTACTTAGTGGCTGTTTGACAGCCTCTTAATCAGCCTCTTAATGGTTCAGATGTCTGAATGGTTCAGCACTTAATGGTTCAGACTGTTTGTTTCGCGAGCACATGTCTGAATGGTTAAGAGATTTACCTCTGAATGGTTAAGCATTATATTGATGCTGAATGGTTAAGAGGTCTAATGCTGAATGGTTAAGAGGTTTAATGCTGAATGGTTAAGACATATTATCTGAATTGGTCAGACATTTGTCTTTGAATAGTTAAATTATATACTAGCTCTTAATGGTTCAGACCTCTTAATGATTCAGCACTTAATGATTCAGACCTCTTATTGGTTCAGCACTTAATCATTCAGATGTTGCCAAACAGCCCCTTAGATGCATTTTGGTCATTCATACGCCAAAATCTATATTCAAAGTATTTAAGAATTTATAATGTACTTATACATTAAAATCATATTTTAACTTCTCATTTTTGTATACTTAATTTAAAACTTTGATATCACTAGCTTAGAATAATTGTTTATACTTGCAAATAACAAGTGCCCTTTAAACTAGGACTGTTTGATTTCAAATTATGGAAATTGGCAGTAGATTTGATCAAGACGTTCATCCAATCCAAATGAGATGTTGGAACTAATAATTGTTGGAGTACCCTTTCTTCACTTTCTCTTTTAGGAAGCTCAAGCCAAATACTGGACAGATGGATATATGTGGATCGGGGAAAATGGTGGTCTAATGGATTTCCGGGCATGTATTATTCGAAAATACGGGTAGAATCACCTCTATTACTTGCCCAATGTGTGACGAAGAGCCTGAAACGCGTGACCGTATCTTATTACGTGTTGGGTTATTTGAGAGAGCATAAATAAGTGGGTGCATGAAAACAAAGAAACATCTGTGGAAAACAAGATCGGATCGATCAAGTCTATGTCTTTCAGTTCCTTTCGGTTAGGAACAGATCTTCAAAGGTGGTGGCCAACTGGACCCGATGGAGTTCTTTCTTTTTTTTAATACTTAGTGTCTTCTTTATCTTTATCATTGATGTATGTAGAATGCTAGATACTTGCTAGCTTGGTGTAATAAAATTGTCGTCCAAATTTTTTTTACTTGAAGCTGAAAAATCTTTTAAAAAATAATAAACTATATAAAATCTAATCTTATACTCAATTTCAAAATCATTTAAAGACCGTGCTTTATAGAATCCAATATTAGGGTAGCGTTTTAGTAAAAATGATATTTAATCTATAAAGTATAAGAAGTATTGTGTGCTTGATATTTGCCATTTTATTGTTTTAAAGAGAAGTAAATTTGGGTTACCGTATCAAATACCTCAGCTCATTGTGTCATATTCGTTCATTGTGTCATATATTCTACATCATTTCTTATACGTATTCATCGTTACATTTTACGTTTTAGATCATTTTGTGTTATTATTGTCATTGTTTCTATAGATTATATAAATTTGTTATCTATCATTTTGCTTTACAATTATAAATGCACAATAATATACTTTCACTAATGTATTTATCAAAACTCATAGTGTTAACAATAACACAATGTGTTATTTTTGTCATTATACACACACACACACACACACACACACATATATATATATATATATATATATATATATATATATATATATATATAAACTTGTTATTATCTATCATTGTGTTTTATTTTTATTTCATAAATATTTTTTTTTAAACTCATAGTTTTCAATATTACACAATAACAATAAAAAAAACACAATAAGACATTGTGTTATTTTATTATTATTTTAAATGTATTAGATTAGTTAGTTGTTAATTTATTATTGTATTTCACATATTAAAAATACACAACAATATTATTTCATCATTATACTTTTCTATAATTCATCCTTTTAGAAAAATACAATATTAATTAAAAAGACACAATAACTAACAAAAAGACACAATGAAATATAATAAAAGACACAATGACGAGATATGAGCTTAAAAACATAAAAAAGATGTATTAAATTTTATGTAACAATACAATGCTCATTTTAAAGATAAAAAGCGCTCTTTTTTATGGTGTAAATTTTATAAAAAAAATAATATTGTACATAATAATTATGAACATTAAAAAAAATTAGGGGCATTTGCAAGAACTCAATAAAAGTGATTATTCTTAAAATACCTCTCTAACAAATTTTTTCTTACATATTGATTTCAATCATTGATTAAAAAGATGGATGGTTAAGATTACTTATTATACTTTTTATTTTTAGAACTTTTTGCATTTGAATCTTTCCTAGAATATTATAGTTATTTAAGGATCAACATCCTAAATTACAAACATCATGTTTATCTATTACCGCATGAAGTACGTATTATGATTTTGCACAAATTTGATTTTTAAATTCCTTTCAATAATAATTTTACTAGTGTAATCCACCTTGAGTTTTTCACCACATATGTAAGGGATTTGTATATCTAAATGATGAAATGTTTGATTGAACTGAGAGTCGTGAATTGAACTTTCAGATTAATGTTATTTGACAGTTGCATGTGAATATATGTACCGAATAAAAACTCAGTATATAATCAAGAGAAATGTATGATTTTGTGTGTGATTTCAAGAACCAAGAGAAATAGCAATTGGACTAAATGTCCATAAATTAGTATTTGGTAATTCCATAAATTAGTATTTGGGAATTAAAGTAAGAATCGCTTCAAAACTGCTTTCGGGTGGTTTCCGTTTGAATTTAAAATCACTTCATTTGGAGCTCAATTTAAGTTTGAATTTCACATGTGAAATTTTGAAAGAATCAAATTCTACTACATTTTTAGGGACTCGGTTGTTCTTAAAAATAACAAAAATCTCAAGACATATTATAGAAAATTTCACAGCTTGACCCTAGCCATGGGTTCTGCCCCTTAGACCATGCCAGGAGATATAAGGTTATAATACCAAATATCTCAAAAACTCAAACAAGTGTGCACTATGCACCTCTTGACTTGTTTGATGAATTTTATTATCGTATTGGTCTATTAGCAATCCATTTCGCTAAAATATTTAACATTCCTCCTTCATTTTAGTTTAATCCTAGATTAACTAACACAAACTTAGAACAAACAACAAACTTATTTATAAATTAAATATTATGACTGTTGACTTTTCATCTTAATATATCACACATTCTATATAATCTAATATAAATATGTCACTTCGGATTAAACCTTGTTTATTCATTGTGAATACATGAAGACAATACACTTACATATATATTCATATATACATACATATATACACACATACACGCATACATATATATTCTTATTTGATACTATTTTTTACTAACCTTGTGTCCTTATCCTACATATGCATATCAAAGTCAAGTATATTAACATGAGAAATTTCAAATGGACTTTAATCCCATCCTCATAGCCGATTTGTGCATAAGTTCTCCACTTAACTTTTTGGTTATATGAGCAGTTGAATCATGTTGAGTTCGCACAAACTTCATTGATATCACACCATACATGATCGGCTCACAAATCATAAAATGTCTAACACCTAAGTGTTTAGACCACCATTATACATTTGAATATAAACCTTAGCTAATGTAGCTTCACTATCACATCTAGTAAATATAGGTGATATTGGTTTAGACCTTAATGAAATTTCATAAAGTAGGTTTCGAAGCCACTCAGCTTCTTTACTAGCTACTGTTAATGCCATAAACTCATATCCCATTATAGAGTTATTAATGAAAGTCTTTTATTTAAGGCTTAATGTATAGGACCTCATTTAAGAAGAATATCTATCCACTTATTGAAGAATGATCTTTGATTTTTATAATCCAGCTTATATCCGAGTAACCTTTAATAACTAAAGGAAATCCAGTGTCACTTAAACCATAATCCATGGTTTCATTCAAGTACTTAAATACTCGGTTAGTAGCTTGTCAATAATATGAACTAGAATTGATACAAAACCAACTAACTTTCCAACATCATGGGCTATATCAGACCTAATGCTAATTATGGTGTACATAGGACATTCAATGACTCTTGATTATTCAAGTTGAGATATTAGAATACCTTTATTAGGTAGAAGCTTTAAACTAGGATAAATAAGAGTGCTTATAGAAGTAGAACAATTTTTGAAGTTAAACTTCATCATAATCTTCTCAATATAACGTTATTAAGATACTAAAATACCATTGTTCCTACCATTATTTCTTACACTAAGGATCACCTCAGCCTCCTTCATGTCTAATTCTTTGGTTTATCAACTTTATATTGGTTAATACAAAATATCAACATGTCATCTGCATACAAGAAAATTATAACACCATTACTAAAAGCATCAAACTTGTACATACACACTCGTCTACTTGATTAAATACAAAACCACCAGATAACAAAATATTATAAAACTTCGAATGCCACTGTTTTGGTGCTTGTTTCAAACCATATATAAATTTTACCAACTTACATACTTATTTTCATTACCCGATATGATAAAGCCCTTAGGTTGTTTCATATAGATCTCATCAAATTCACCTATCAAGAATGCGGTTTTCGCATTCATTTGATGAACCACGAGGCTATGAATAGCTCCAAGCGCTGATCAAAGAAATCAACAAGAGCATAGGTATCAAAGAAATCAACATTTCCTTCTTTTTAAAGCATTAGATAACCAATCTGGCTTTAAACTAATATATGCTACAATCCACTTTCATTTTCTCTTTAAAGATCCACTTACACCTCAATGGCTTGCATCCAGGGAGTAAATTGATTGATGTCGTGTGGTCGGTCAATAATTAAAAAGTTCCTAATCACCTTTAATAGTAAAGGGCCAGAAGGTTTGTCGAATCCACAGGGAAGTGCTAGTAACGATTAACTTAAGAACATTAAACATTAAAAAGTTAATTACTTTATTAAATGTATTGAGAAATAATTAAATTAACAAAATAAAAATTTAGGTTTTTAACAATTTTGGAAAAAAGCAATCCACTCAATGATTCAGGTTTGGCAAAGCTACATTCTTTAGTGAAACCTATTAAGAAGTTATTAATGGTGACCAACACATGATAAGATCTAAGTGACAATTATGGATTAAATCTTAAAGGACTTTATTCACACACTCACCAATTTGAATCATATGACCCTAATTCTATCTAGGGGTGTTCAAAAATATCTGAATCCGAAACCAAATCCGAAAATCCGTAACTCGAATATCCTAAATTTCGGATTCGGATAGTGATTTTTAGAATTTTCATCCAAAATATTTTTATAGAAGTTTAAAATATTAAATATTAATTAAATATTTCGGATATTTTTAGATAATTCGGACATTTTAATAAAAAAACTTCGGATATTCGATAAAAACTTCTATAAGAATTATTACATTTATTAAATTTATTAAATAATACAATATTTTTTGAATTCGGGTATCCGAACGGATATCCGAATCCGAATCCGAAATTTCAGATATCCAAAATTTCAGATTCGGATAGTGAACTCCACTTCCGAAATTTTCGGATATCCGTTTGAGCACCCCTAATTCTAACAATCAATCACACAATGATTAAATGGAAAACAAAGTTATAGAAAACTAATATTAGGTTTAAACATAATCAAATCGTTTAAATAATCAAACCATGAATTGAATGCAATAGAACTTAAAAAGTTCAAGATCTAATCTCAAATCTAGGTTACAACTAAGAAAAACGAAAACTTGCATAAACCCATCCCCCAAAGTGAATCACCATTGATTTAGCATCGCATCATCATCAATTCTGCAACATAATTGTAATTGATCAGGTGAATCCGGATGAAATTGATTTTGGAAAGCTTTAGAATGGTGAAAGATAGAAGCTTTTTCATCCAAGAATGCTATGTAAAGAGGTTATTTTCGTATTAAGTACAATCCCCCATTTAAAACCTCTCAAATTAGCTCAAAATCCACCAAAACATGACGCTCGGAGTTGGTGGCACCAACAGTGGCGTCGGTGGCTCCAGCTTGGCGTCAAAGGTGGCGTTGGTAAGCAGGTTTCGAGTTTATTGACGCCGGTGGCATTCGGTGACACCCAGAATGGCGTCGGTGGCGCCACCCCCTGCACAAACTTGATTTTCACTTGTAACTTTTCGAGATCTTTCTGTTAATAGGTCGTGGGTCCCGTAACTCTTTTCGTAGCTCAAGTTATATCCGTTTTAAGTTATTATGTCTTGCAACTTCTCTTTTTTACATTTCTTCAACTCCCGAGCTCTAATTTCATCCCGTTTCTTTCAACGGTAAAGTTTGTAAAATCATACGTCAGCATGAAAGTAGTGTTCACCCTTCATATATATTGGTCTCTTTGTCAGACAGATTAATAACAGGGCTATCTGAATCATTATTATCTTTGTCACACATGCCCAAAATAGGATTTTTATCCATTTCTAGGATATAACTTGGCCTAACTATACATATAGTTTTGGTCTAATTGTTACCTTCGATTGTACCTTTGCCTATTAAAGCATATTTAACATATTAATGTCATTTTCAAATATATCGAATTGTTTTTTCAGTTTTGAAAGCATTAAATGAATTCATCTTTCAGTTTTGAGCCTGTTATCAACTTTGGATCAAGAAAGTAGTTCCTAGCAATCAACACTTCATCTTAAATCATCCGCCTTCTCGTTTTTAACCCTATCTTGTCGGACAGCACCTCGGGATTGTTGGGTGTCGAATCCTGCAAATAAAATATTATAATGTGAAACTACTGTCAGACACACTAAGAATAGTATGGGCGGAAGTAGGGTTCGTGTCCTCAGGGATACGTGTCAATTATTTTATACCAAAAATGTTTTGGCACAGTTACTTTGATTGCTTATTGGTTAAGGAATGTGAAGGTTTAAATTAAAAACTAAAACTAAAAGTAAACTGTAAAAGGTAGAAACATTCCAGCAAGCTGACACGACGGTGTCAAAACTATAAAGGAAATTCCACGCGGCTGTGTTAAGGTTCTGCCAGAAAAAAACAAATTGACATTTTTTTGCATTTTTTAATTATGAAAAATGGATTATTAAAGAAGTTAATTAAATTGTGAAATTAATTCAAATATGAAAACTAATTCCAACACTAAGGTAATTTCTTGATTCGATTTGGCTTACGATCATTAACGATTACAGTGCAATGATTATTTTTAATTAATGATTTGTATCGATACTAGACATCACACCGTTAGGATATCCACTCTATCTAAAGTCCAATCAATCGCAATTCGTTGATTAGAGCCAACCCACTACTCTAAGCTCATGTCGTTCGAATCTTAGCATGCGGGTTGCAATGATAGAAGTATCAATTATAATTAAACACACACGTCGTTCGATATGTTTAACTAGATTGTGTGATTCTATAACAAGAATAAATTCATATACAAACTCAAACCATTAATTGTTCCTTATATAAAAATCAAAACTTTATTAGGGTTTTACATCTTGAAGAACTTTATTAGAAAAATTAATAAAGTGATTAATTTTATTAACAGTTTAATATATACCATATTAGATTCGGGTTTAAGATCAAGAATCAAACAAACAAACTATTAAAATAGAAACATCGCATAAATACTTCACATAAGTTCAAACCAAATCAATAAAATTAAACCTTAATGTTGAAACTAAAAGTGCCCTAGCCGGACATGGCGACTAGGTTAATGTCAAAACAAAATAAGAAAACTTACGAAACAAAACTCCAAAATAATTAAATTGACTATTTAGTGATGACAAAGCATCAAGATTCCCCACTTGCTTTCTCCCTTGATGGCCCCTAGTGCATCCACGTAATTCCCTGCAGATTCTTCTTCTTGGTCGATTCTTGTAACGCCCGGTTTTTCTTTTGAAGCCAAGGAAAGAAGAAAAAGAAAAGAAATAAAGTCCAAAGTTGAGGGACCAAACTTACCAAAACGGGAAAAACCTTGAATGAGTGGGGGTATAAAAGGGGGAAGGCAGCCCATTCTCCCCTCATTCTCCCCCTTCATTCGGCTAGAGAGAGAAAGAGAAAGGAGAGAAGGGCAAGTTCGGGTTTTGAAGGATTCAAGGTGCCAAAGTCGAGGTTTAGCGAGTTTGTGTGAAGCTTTACTCGTAGAGGTCGTTAATATGAGTTCTATGACCTCTCTTTTACATGTTTTCAACTGATTTGGGGCTGGAACACATAGTAAAACCCGTTTTTTATGTGTGTGTGTTGAACCCGTGTGTATGTGTTTGTGTGTGATTCGAGTGGGGTTTGATTTCGGGCTTGTGTGTGCTTGAATGGTGTTGTGGTAGATGGTTCTAAGGTTTAGGATGGTTTATTTGAGCTTAGAACAGGTTTGGGAGGGCTTGGAGGCCGAAAATGGCAGTTTGGGTTCGGGAAGAACTGCATTCTGCATCAGTTAGGGTTAGGCGACTGAATGGCATGCGACTGGAGGCCATACGGCCAAAAGGCATGCGACTGAGGTCCATGCGCACGGATGCCATGCAACTGAGGTCCATACGCATGGAAGTCATACGACTGAAGTTCATGCGCCTGTAAGGTATGTGATTGAAGGTTATACGACTGAGGTCCATGTGCCTGGAGGCCATGCGACTGAGGTTCATACGCACGAAGTTTATGTGACTGAAGCCCATGCGCCTGAAGTCATGCGACTGAAGGCCATACGCATGGAAGCTATGCGACTGAGAGTCCATACGCATAGAGTTCATTCGCCTGATGTCCATTCGCCTAAGTGTTCAGTCGCCTGGGAGGCCATGCGACTGAAGGGTGTCCATACCCAAATAGGGCTCATACGCTCGAAAGAACAATGGTTTATTTTCTGACTTTCGGGGGAAAGTGCAGATGTGGGTTTTGACTTGGGAGTTTTCGGGGGTTTATGTAAGTTGACTTTTAAAGTCATAGATGATATGTTGGGCATGTATGATAATGTAAGATTGATGTTTATGCATAATGGTATGTTTGGTGTATGTTATGTATGTATGATGATGTGATTTATGATTGTATGTTATGTTCCTTATTACGTATGATGATGTGACTTTACGTGGTGTGATATTGTTAATGAACGTAAAGTATTATCTTAACGAAGTGAAAGATTTAAGATAATAAAAGTGGAACAAAATGAATGAACGAATGAAAAGCCTTGCAAGCAACTGGAAGGAGGTTCACAACTCATTGAGAGTTGTTAGCCTAACTGTGTGTGTCTACAGCGTGTGATTTTGGCTAACTCATAAGGATTCATACACACAGTAAGAGTTCAGTCTTGGTGACTACTCCAATACGTGCGATGTACTAATTACTGTGTGTCATACCGCGTGCGATCTTGGCGAACCCATAAGAGTTCACACACAGAGGAGGAGTTTGTCCTAGTGACCACTCCGTACGTGCGATATGGGTTCCTTGTCGCTTAACCCTAGATGAAATTGCTTGGTGCTCGGGAGGGGGGGTTAAGTACATGACATGACCTAGATAGAAGTGAAAGATAATAAATGTACGAAAAGTGCAATGAGTACAAAATGTGCGAGACGTGCGATATGTACGAACGATGATGAAGATAATATTTATTACCTTGATGTACGTATGATGTGTGATTACGTGCGATAGTAATGAAAATGCTTTAATGAATGAAAGGTAATGAAATGTTTTTTTATAAAACTAGAACTCACTCAGCAACGCTGACTTTTATGTGTTTCGATTTGGCAGGTAAAGTTAGGGCGGCTACTCGGCTCATTTTGGATGGCATCCATATTTATAATGTTTTGTGATGTAATGGAACAAGTATTTTGTAATTGGACAATGATGTATTATTTTACAAAAGCTTTTATAATGAACTGAAATGCCATTTTGAATGTTTCCGCTGTGGTGTTTATTTAAGTTAAATGTAAATATATATTTTCTGTGTGATGATTGGCCAGCTGTAAGTGTCCTGGGAACGGGGCCTTACAATTCTTTTCCGCCACAAAAGATGTCCCTCTTTTAATTTTCCAGCCCTATTTATCCTGCTCCCTTTCCTCCAATAAACTCCTATTTTTATAGGGTTTTGAATTTAAATTCTTTTATAAGGCTTTAAAAATCTCCAAACTTAATGATATTTTCTTTTAAGTGCCTCTTTTTTTATTTCTTATCTTCCAATTCCATGAACCTACAAAACCAATGAAAGCATTTAAAAGTAGATTCCATCCCACAAAACTACTATTATATAAAATAAATCAAAAATGCATGCAAGTAATGTAAAATATATGCTAAAATATACTTTAAAATTACTATAATTAATGACTAAAAATATAACTAACAAATCTCCCCAAGCTTAAACATTTCCTTGTCCTCAAGAAAGTCAAGAATAGGTGTAAATCGGGAAGTGAAAACAAAACAATTAGTAACATGATTAGGATATTGGTGACACCTATCTTAGCCCCGTGTAAAAAGTATGAGGATGAAATCATCTTATTTTGCTAATTTTCAATTGTCGTGCACAAATGGGGCTTTCAAGATTTTTATCAACAATGTACCCAATTTGCTAGTTATGATCCTCTAACCCTTAAGTTCTGGATTTACGGTTTCATATCAATTAATCCATGTTCAATTAGTAATTTAAGTGTGCCAACACCTTTTTTTATACGGTAGAAACCTTCCTAACCTCAAGGACTATAGAGAGCAAGAGGTCAATTTTTCACCACACGAGATCACAAATGATTTGCCATTATTGCGGCTTATTTATCATATAACTAATTCTTTTTTTTTCAAATGGACTTGGATCTCAACCTATTTTTGCTAGGTCTCGATCTCCTTATGTGATTAGATCAGTATTAGGCACACATGGCTATTAAGCGTTTTATCATTGTAAACCCAAGAACAAAGGGCACTAGCATAACGGGGCACATTTGTCTATTTATTACTATCAACCTTTTTTTTTAAAAGCAACCTACGATTAGCATAATAAAGGTTAATATCATTTTTCATGTTGTTCTCAAAATCTTTTCCGAGACTATGGAGGTGTTACCTTTTTTGTTTTTTTTTTGTTTTGTTTTTGTTTTCTTTTTTTCACCAATGTTTACCTATATACAAATTAAATGCAATATAGAAAATATAAAATAGTAAAACAAGAATATAAACTAGATAAAAGAACAATAAAGATAAGTAGTAGAAAATACCTCTCCCCAAGCTTTAAATACAGCTTCGTCCTCGAGGCTTAAATAATATAGTGAAATGAGTCCACTATGATGGTAGACGTTGGCAAGTGGTGGTGGAAGGAACAGAGGAAGGGTATGGTCATGAAGTCGAGATCAGAAAAGAAGCCAAGTAGCGATTATGATTGAAGGATGGTTTGAGTCCTTTTTTTAACTCAGAAGGCTTACGCGACCGTGTCTGACTTACAAAACAATCATTACACGCCCATTTCCTAATTCTGTTTTTTTTTTCATTATTGGCGCGGTCATTTCATTTTTAAGAAAAGTTTTTGACACGACTGTTTCAACCTTCTGTTTGGCACCAAGCAAAACAAAAAGAAATTTAATAATTATTTAGCATGAAATAAAATGAAAAAGAAATAAAAATAAAAAAGATAAAGAAAAAACAGGTTGCCTCCCGCATAGCACCTTTCTATAACGTCTTTGGCTAGACTTTCGGAAATCTCATTCAGTCTTGTGCAAGCTCCATCAATACCTCCCCAAGCTTAAACTTTTTAATATTTTCTTTTGTTGCATCATTATCAATAATCTTGTTTGACACTAAAGCTGGAACATCAAGGTTAGATAACTCAATGCATTTAATAGTTAGTGGTTTAATTATATCCAAATAGTTTAAGGATGAGATATCGCTTGGGTAACACATTGCATCATCTATGTTGAAATTGATGATCTCCCCATCAAACTCCACAGAAAGTGTATCATTATAAACATCAATCTTAGTTGTAGCAGTTTTTAAAAATGGTCTTTCCAACAAGATAGAACTTGAATTTGAAGAGTTATCATCCTTCATATCTAACACGTAAAAATCTGCTTGGAACACTAGTTCATTCACTTGAACCAACAAATCATCTAATACATCTTTTGGGTGTACTATAGACTTATCGGCCAATTGAATGACTACCCCGGTCCTCTTTGATGGTCCTACGTTTGTTTATAGTTATCTTGCTATGTCAATCATTTTTAACCGGACAATTCTCTTTTTATCTATAATTTACAAACCGAATATGTGGTTAATTTATAACAAAAAATGTGGTTGATGGTATTTAGTCCACGGTATCTACTGTGAACATGCTGATTTGTGATTTGCTTAACATAACATCTAAATGATAAAATCAAAGAAAATCACATAAAAATAAGTCTAACAAGAAATTAAAAAAATGATGTAATCAATGAAAATAGTAATTAACATGTCAAAAAATAAATAAATTATCCGCATTTGTCTAGACATCTATATTACCTTCGAAAATCATGACTATACTTTAAATTAAAGTTGATGATATGTTTAATGCAGGCCGATCCTAAAGTAACGTGGTACTTTGTTCAAAACGAAAATTGATTTGTATAATTATCTATAATTTTTATTTTCTAGTAATTAGATAGTACAATGTCTTGACATATATGCAAGATTCATTTATTAATGTTTCATGAAAAATAGAATGGTTGCTACTTGCTACCGAAACATAAACCTAACTATCATTTATTCACGACAATTCATAATACTTGGATCTTCTGCTATAAGATCAAGGCTATTTCTGTAAATATCAATTGGGGCCAAAGCCTCGTCATGTAGGTACGTAAAATGTCCTACCACTTTAAGCTAGTGATCACTAGGGAACATATAATAGCATCATCTTATTTCATAAATGTGATGTGAAATAAAAAAATGTGTAAATAAAAAGATTAATAAATCTAAAAAAATATAAGAAAAAATCTTAACCATCAATCATTTTAATCAATTGTTTAGATCAAATTGTAGATAAAAAGTTTATTAAACGTGTATTTAATGCATATCCACTTATGTAAATTTTTCTCAAGTTCCTCTACATTTATAGACGTTGATAACTTTCAATTACTACATTATTTTTATAAATATTACACTATAAAAACGAGTGTTTTTATATTTAAAACGAGTACAATATCTTTATATAAAGAGAAAATAACTTTTTTATAATTTCAGCTCATATGAAACATGCTCGTCAATATGTTTTAGTGCAATTAATTGCATTTTTTTGTTAGTTATTGTGTTTTTTTTAATTTATTTTTCTAAAATGACGAATTCTATGTAAATATAATGATGAAATACCACTATTGTGCAATTCTAGTAGGTAAAACATAATAATAATCTATCAACTAATTAATTTAATTTATTAAATACAATGACAAAATAACACATAATGCTCTAGAACAACACAATGTTAAAATGTCTCATTGTGTTTTTTACTTGTCATTATGTTATCTTATACACAATGAGTTTTTTAAAAAAAAACATTGGTAAAATAATATTATTGTGTACCTCTAATTTTAATACACAATGACAAGATAACAACAAATTTATAAAATATATAAAATAATAACAAAAATAACATAAAATGATATAAAACGTAAAACATGATGATAAATAAATATAACAAATGATAAAGAAAATATCTGACACAATGAACTATATTGACACAATGAGTTCATATTGACACAATAACTTAACGTATTAAAAACAAAGACCTACGTATTTGACATGATAACCAAAATATCATGCACTTAAAATAATAACATGACACATATCAAGCCTAGAATCTTTTGTATAATTTTTAAATTAAAAACTCATTTTTACTACAACATTATTTGTGAAATAAATCAACTATATGACCATCATTTTTAGTGCTTGTCTAGTGACAAGGTGTATTAAAGAAACATATATAATGGCATTTGGAAATAAATAGTTAATTTATTTTGTCTCTAGTTCAATCAACATATGTTATCAATCATCTACAAATAGAATTTTTGTTGTGGTTGTAAGGTTACAATAGCTAGGGGTGTTCATCATCGGTTTCTAACGATTTTAAGATAGTGGTTGGTAATGGTTTTTTAATTTTCAAAACTAAAATCAAATTACTATGAAGATGGAAATTAATGTACGGTTGATTTCACGGTTTAGACTTATTGTAACTTTAAACAAAAAATAAAATATTTCTTGAAGAAACAAAGTTTTATTCATAAATTGATACTTTAGCAATCTCATACAAATTGTTGTTGTTAAGGTCATAATTTTTCTCGAAAGTTTTCCTGCTCACATATAGTATTAAAAGTTAGATAAAAGCAATAAATCAAAAGTATAATTAAGTTAGTCCCTTGCTAAGCCCTTAGTTAGATGATCAATTAAATTTTGTTATGAACAAACAAATTTAATCAAAATGACACCATATATGATGAGCTTATGACTTGTTCTATCTTTAACATTTAAGTATCTAGACTTGTTATTATACCCTTTTCTATTAGCCTTAGCCAAAGTAACAACACTATAACAAATATTGGCTTTGCCCGTAATAGAATTTTATATATAAAGTTTTTTAGTAATTTAATTTCTTTATTAGCTACGGCTTGTGTCACAGACTCAAAGTCTATTGTGGAGTTAGTATACAACTTTGCTTCTTTGTAACTTATGAGATATGCATCAACTTGTAAAATAATAATATTTTATATTGGTAATGCAACTTGCATCCAAAAAATCTCCTGTGACCGAAGAAAATCCGGTACACGTTAAACCATAATTCATAGTTTTTTTTATTTCCTTGAATACTCTTCATATGTCTTACCAATGATATGTACTATGATTGCTAGTAATACATGTTAAACCATAATTCATAGCTCTTTTAATTTACTTGAATACGCTTCATATGTCTTACCAATGATATGTACTATGAATGCTAGTAAACCTACTTAGCTTCTTAAAAACATAAATAATATGTGGTCTAGTACTTATCATGGCCTACATTAAGTAACAAATAACTTTGGAGTGTTCAAGTTTGTAATACTACTACACTTTTATTTGGCATAAGCTTCATGTTTTGATCTATAGGTGTACTTACCAAAGAATAACTTTGATAAATAACTTTCTTTAGTACTTTCTCAATGTAAGGAGATGGTGAAAGAGATGGTGAAATTATATTTCATTATTTTCTTTTTGATCCATATACCTAAAGTCACTTTAGCCTCTTCTACATCCTTCATGTAATAGTTAGACGACAAGAACTTTTGTTTTATCAACTCACTAGTGTCAAATACCAGAATATCATATACATAGAATCAAATTATAAACTTCTTTATCAATTTTGTTATAAACACATTCGTTGATTTAATAAAAACCATTGGACAAAAAGATATCATTAAGTTTTTGGTTTTAATGCCTAGGTTCTGGTTTTAATCCATATAGCAATTCAATTAGGCTACACATCATATAATTGTTACCTTGCAAAACAAAACCACGTGGTTTACATATGTATGTGTGTATACGTCTATATGTATATATCAACATGTTTATGCATATATGTATATATAGGGTTAGGTTATTTTAATACTTGCTTACTATTTATTATTTTCTAATTTTAAAAATTTAGAAGTAAATAAAAGAAAGTATGGTAGTAAACTTTTAAAATTTTTTCTCCCTAAACTAGGAATGGGCTAATAGCAATAGCAAAAGAAAGTTTAAGGCAGTGAGGCGAGGTAAAGTAAATCAACAATAGGCCCTATCTAAAGACAGAAGGGGTCTAGTCTGAAACTGGTCTCGTGCTAGATTCAACGCAATGGGCGAGAAGGCTGACATGAAGGCTTTCATCGAAGGCAACGCGGTGAGAATTCTCTTTCATTCTCTCTCTCTCTCTCTCTCTCTCTCTCTCTCTCTATCTCTACTTTCTTATCTAACTTTTTTTTACATAATTATCTTAAATATTAATATGATTTTTACAAGTACGTTAAACATTAAAAATAATACAAAATATTAATGTTAATATATATATATATATATATATATATATATATATATATATATATATATATATATATATATATATATATATATATATATATATATATTTGTGTGTGTGTATATATATATATATGTATATATATATATTATATGTAAAGATTTACAATAACTATTTGCATGTGCAAAAGCAACTTTACAAGAACGAATGTTTGTTTACATATATGTAAATATTCATATAAATCATATATTTTTCAATCTAAAAACTATTTACATATATGTAATTTTCATATAAGTAATTTGTTTTTCAAATAACATGCTATTTACATACAAGTAAACCTGCAAACTAACCGTCTACATACATACACACACATAGGTACATACGTACATACATACATTTATATATATGCATGCAAAAATATATGTCTTGAATTGCTTGTTTTTACATATACATAAAATTGTTGTTGTATATATGTGTGAGTGTCAATTTACATCATCTATAAGCCACTGATTCAAATACACGCGGTACAATTTTCTTCGTTTAAATTCCAAATAATTGATAGTTTCAACATTGATGAGTTCTTTAACAACTCATCAACTGTACCAACCATCACCATCTTTGATCTGTAAGTTTGTTTCTCTCCATCCCACTAGGTTTGAGAAATGATGCTCCAGTAACATATACATCTCCCTAATTAGGTCAATTACTATGGTCTAAATATGTGTTATTTATGACTAGTTGGATTACATTTATCACGGAATCGGTTGTGATCTGGTTGTCAAAATTTGATCAAAAACAAGTTATATAACCGTTTTTAGCTTTTTTTATTGTGTAACGATAAATAAGTTCGTTTCCATAGGGAATTAGTGAAAATGTTTAACTAACTTAAATTAAACGCTTAAAACAAAGACCTGAAATTTAAGATTGAAAATTTGAATGTTTTAAGCCACATACTTGCAAAAGGCAACAAACTTTAAAATGATTTTACTAAATAATGAGCAAATAATCATTTTAGGGTTTCCAATTCCGCAAGATTAACAATTGATACGTTAAACCAAGGTTTGCTAAAACATCATTTTCAAGACTTCAACTTTTGATTAACGTAATTATAAAGGAATCGAACTTTTAAGACTCATTAAGCCGGCCATAATGTTATTAATTCGTATATATCAAGTCACCTACTAGTCTTAATGAGTTGACAATGCAAAGAACGTAACGGAAAACTAATAATTAAACAAGTAACATTATTTATAAACAAACTTGTAATTACATTCAAATATCAATGTTCAACAAAAACCCTAATTAAAACACATCAATAGTCTTACTTAGCACGAATGGTTCTTCCAAAAATGATCTCAAAATACCTAGCCATGTATTGTCTTCATTGAGCCTTCAATATTGATTTGGATGGTGATTGAGGATGACTTGGAATAAATTGGGAGGCTTGAGAACACGAAAAATCAACTTAATTGGATTCATAAGTTTTTGTGTATGAGAAGTTAAGGTAGTCTACGCTCGTATTTAGGGGACAAAACGGAGAAAGAATAAATCAAAGGAACATTTTGAGGAAGTTTTTTAGTCAAATGGACATTTAAAGAATTTTTCCATAAAATTGAACTAGACCATGTCTATGAAGTCAAATCAATATTGTTATCATACCCAAAACCAAAAGTATCTTTTGTTTCTTGTATTTGCAATTCAACCTTGTGTTCTTGTTTTCATTTGTTTTCGGTTTCTTAGTTTTATTAGTTGAAAATCAAGCTCTAATCAATCTCTTTTTACGCGTAAATACTAATTAACTACTAGTTTCTCATGGATGCGATACCGTACGTACGCTAGCTTTCTAAGTTATTTAGATTTTTGCATGGCTTAATGACAATCTATCACTGCTTTATGTTAAACATGGAAGGGATTACCATCTACATATAGTATAGTGCTTGTACTAAACTACACCGCATCTTTTAAAGTGATTTACAGCTTTAGATCCTCTCTTTGTTTGCTTGAAAATCTTGAGATCTATGAAATTATCTCAATATTATAGATGTACTCTATGAACTTTTAATTACAAGAGGTGAGTCAAATATATGTAGAAACTCGGTTTAAATACAGACAAAAAGATTATCACTACCAGAATGGTTGGTAGCACAGCCGGACAATGCGTCAATTACTCCTTTTAGTAAACTTTTTTAGCTCTATAAAATAATCCTATATGAAGAGTCTAAAAATTGCTTTTAATTAGGTTTGGAAAACATTAACATTTAAATAATCAGTAGCATTAATTTGGTGGTGATCTTGTTTAAGGAAGATATGTACAAATGATTACAATGTTAAGCATCTTCCATACAATACTTAATTGTGTTTCCTCTCGATCTTCCACTTTCCATTCACCAATGTATTTATTTGCATACTAGGAATTTGATTATAAATGATGTACACTGATTTAGTCTTTAATAGTTGAGACGAACCTTAAGGCATGAGAAAGAATTTTGAGGGTAAAAATGTCATAAACTAAAAATATGTTAACAAAAAATAACATACATAACACATTTTGATTTTAGTTTTGATATAATTATTCGATGTTTACATATAAACAAACGATGTCACCTTTTTTATAAAATTATCATTTAATTTTAGAGGCAATTACATATATCTTTCTTTAAACTTATGAATCATGTGTACATCATTCATTAAAAATTTATGTTTTGAAGAAATACGTACTTTTGCACGGTTAATTAAAGGGGATATATGTAATTCCCACTTAATTCTAATATCCGTAAATGAATTCTTCGTATTTAAACATATATTTCTGAGCTTCTTTTATAACTTAAAAACACATATTCAAATAGTCTGAAATCAAAACCAGTGTCTTAAACAGCTTTACAAAAGATAAAATAATCCAACGAATGCAAGACTACTTATGACAACATCTTGATTAAATTAAAGAATTGAAAACATATATATACCATATTTATGGTGCGTTATTAAATGATAGATATCTAACACGGTGGTCACGGTTGTCATTGATGACCACATGCTGCATAGCCAGGACCCAGTGTATGTGAAGAAAGACTGAGACATACAGGAAGAGAAGATTGGTTTTAATGGTGTTCGACCAAAACACCAAATTAGTAGATCATGGTTTTGCTTTCATATGCAAACAGGCAAAGAATTCAATGCACCCAACCAACACCACCGCAGAAGCTGATAATAATGACCAAGAGGTAGAATAATAATTTCATATATAATGGAAACTATTCGATCTATTCACTTATACTGTTGTTTGACTGTTTGAATTAAAAGCTTTAACGTTAAGAATATTAAAAATAAAGGTAACCTCAAAGAGTATATAGCAATAATAAATAGTACCAGGATGCTATTGATGGTTTTTAAAAAAATCCAATTTTTTAACCAACACACAGTACTTTTTTTAATTATTTTATTTACTTTTTCAATCAATTAATTACAACACCATTAATTTCGAAATCAGGTGTGAAATATTAATATTATACTATTCATTGTGTTTGTTTTATCACAACACCGTTAATTTCGAAATCAACGATGTGAAATATTAATATTATACTATTCATTATGTTTGTTTTTAAATATACTGATAATCGATAATGATAACACGTCTTATGAGTTTGAATAATGATGATACATTATACATCTTATGAGTTTTCATGTCAATAACGAAGGAAGGGCGGATATATATTGCCATTTATTCTTTCATTCTTTATTTCATGATAAACTATAAGGGTAAATGTTGTTTGGTATATACTTTTAAACTATACCTATTTTGTAAGTAAAATTTTAAAAACACCCATTTAAAAAAAACTCAAGTTGACAGCCCATGTAATAATATATTCATAATTAAACACGTAAAAAGAACAAATGCGTTCGATGATTCTTTTGAATTATGCAATACTTGTAAAAAAATGTTTTGTGATTTTATACAATGGTTGCCATTGAAGAAGGGGGCGAAAGCTATAAACTTTTCAAATTTGTAGACAATAGCATGATCATAATCAGGCAAGATATATGTCCCTCGGCTCTAAGCCTAGAAGAAGAGATATATAATAATGATCTCTAAGGTGGTTGAGTTTATTGAATGTCCATTTTGCTATAGGAGTTTTCTGTTGCTTTCATCTAACTGGTGAATGATAATATCTATTACTCTAATTAAGGTGGTACAACTAGAGTTCATATGATATTTCTTTTGTGTCTGTTTATGTAGGTTTACAAAAAGTCAAAAACACATAAGCTCCTGTTCTTAATGTATGAATATAACAAGAAAATCTGTGTTCGTATTTTTTATTTCTTCAGTTAATATTAAATGATCATAGACTTCTACGTATTCTTTGATTCCTATACAAACCTAATTACCGATGCATGATTCTGTGCTGACAGATAAGATATAGATGTATATATCTCTAAAACACATTGTGATCCGTGTTGTTATATGAGCATTTAATTTTCTGATAATTAATATCTGACATGATTGGAAATAAGTGTCTTTCTAGTCTTTTA
This sequence comes from Flaveria ramosissima, assembly GCA_025215565.1. Classification (NCBI taxonomy): domain Eukaryota; kingdom Viridiplantae; phylum Streptophyta; class Magnoliopsida; order Asterales; family Asteraceae; genus Flaveria; species Flaveria ramosissima. The sequence goes on along the minus strand of CM046032.1, from coordinate 40,935,996 downwards.
ATACATTATACATCGAATCCATCCACTTAGCATGAACTACAAATGTCCTAAGGGGACATTCAAATGGTAAAGTGTAATGATATAGTACTCGAATATAGAACAAGAAAAACGTTGGTGTTATCATGATAATATGATCAACTTTTGTTAATGAAAAATAAAATACAAATAACCCTTTTGTAAGGACAGTTTAATGGTCAAAATTTAATTACAAGCAAAATTTCTCATCTCAATTTTGTACCACAAACCAAGAGATCATTGTTAAAAAAAAAAGTAAATACAAATAACGCTAGACCCATATTCTTATTTAACTTAATTAACTTAGACAACCTAGATTGATAATCCTATTCAAAGACCATCTAATTCAACCGACCCATATTAGTCTACGTAATAATACACACGGCAACTTTAAGAAAATTAAATTATTATCTAGACTTTAACAGAGTGGAACTTGAACACCCATACAAACAAAATTTGAGAGTAAATTACAAATTATGTCATTTACTAATGTATGAAATTGTATGTTTTGTATATAGTTTTAATAATTATATATATATATATTTTTAATTTGAACACTTATTGTCATTTTCACTAACTCTCATTCAAATATACATTTAACTTAGGGGATGTTTGGCAGTCTGTTAATGGTTCAGATGTCTGAATGATTCAGCACTTAATGGTTCAGACTGTTTGTTTCGCGAGCAAATGTCTGAATGGCTTAGACATTTGTCTCTGAATGGTTAAACATTATACTAATGCTGAATGGTTAAAAGGTCTAATGCTGAATGGTTAAAACATGTTATCTGAATTGGTCAGACATTTGCATTTGAATAGTTAAACAGTATACTAGCTATTAATGATTCAGACCTATTTATGGTTCAACACTTAATGGTTCAGATCTCTTATTGGTTTAGCACTTAATCATTTAGAAGTTGCCAAAAAGCCCCTTAGTCATATGCTCTCACATAAGGTGCCATTTTGTCATTTTTTTTAAAATTTAATTTATATATTTTTTAATAAACTTAAATGAAAAAACATAATTAAAGTTTTTTAATAATTTTAAATGAAAAAGAATAACTAAAACAAAATTAAATGTAATTCTATGATTGCTTGGGTAATTGTAGAAGCCGGAATACGAATTATGATTTGCTCGTTAATCCAGAACATCATAAGCCAGAAATTCAAAAAATAACGAATTGCAAAATCTATTTGAGGATTGGAATCTTACCACTATTGTTTGTTCGACTAGGGGCTTCGTTGATGGAGGAGATTTTGTAGGTGGTGGAGATGACTGGTGTTGGAGTATCAAAGAGAGTGGACGTTGGATTTAATGGAATGGAGCGTAATAGAGATGTGGGTTCACCAACTTACCCAACGATGCGATATTTTTTTCCTATTTTCATTTAAAATTATTTTTTAAAAAACTTTTTTATATTTTAATATAATACATGCACATAACAAATGATAACAATGCCCATCATGTGATGAGCACAGACTGAGTTAATTGTATATTTGGATGAAAGTTAATGTAAATGATAATTGGTGTGTAATTTTTTATAAGAAAGAAATTACATGTAATTATTAAAACTAAAGAACTTATTCTGTTATTTCATTAATTTGAAATTTACTCTAGACTTTAATATTACGAAACGATCCCTCCATGTTTTTTAGCATTTGACAAGATTAGCCCAACATTAAGTAGCCTCTTCAATTGTGGATCTTATCTCGCTGGACCCATTCGCCATCTTTACCTTCCCGAACCTTCGACCCTTTCCTGGGCCTCGTCCTAGATTATCCCAACTTGAACTTCTACATATGTTCACACACAGGCTTTTTCTCCTTTTTCTTTCATAGAAAATATTAACCTCCCACGAATGTCTTCTTTCTTATTTCGTTCATTGATATGCACCTCGTATGCTTCTAACCTCTTAATGCGTTCATGAAAGAGCATTAAATCCAACTCAAAACATTGTTTTATTGAGTTCACAATTGAAAAGATTCGGGCATTGAATCTCATGTCCAAGACTTGTTTTTGGAGCTAACCCGATAATTTTAATTGCACAATCATGAACTAACTCACCTTTCTTCATGCGTAGTCCTTCAATCTTCAATGTTGCCATACTTGTTTTCAACGTATCCACTATTAAATAACTTGTTTTGCATCGCTTCTAATGTGGGATAAAAGAAATAGTTATTTTTACACATTTACTTTCAATCTTCTACACATGACAAAAGGTAACCCACAAAAACCATATGATTCCACCTCAACATAATACAAAATACTTAAAACAAATATGCTTCTGTTCTGTTGAAATTGTTAATAACATACTTGTAACTCTGGAAGTAAATAAAATATTTCGCATATCATATCTTAATCAAATATATTAACACGAGGGTTATGTCTTACAAAACATTAATTTAAGTTAATTAACTTGATCTTGTTTAATTAACCTATGCAGGACCGTTTAAGGGCTTTAACACAATTACAACACAACAACACAAAGAGGAGATTAACTAAACTTTAATCAAACAGTGAACTGGGTAAACCAAAGTGATACAAAGAACACAAGTAAAGCAAGAGACAGAACAAGAGAGTATGGGTTTCAAGGAGGCAGTATATTGCTTTCTCAAGTTCTTTTACAAGTGTTACAAAGCATAAAGAAAGATACAAGAACTTGGAATACTTATACTACAACCTACAGCCGGCTATACTTTGAAAGCCAGCTGGATACAATTGACTAGACACTAACAAAATCAATTGTAGGATCAAAAGGCATATCTGCCTTTTGGCCTTGTGACTATGACATGCCATAGCTCACATCCTTATACATTACAAAAAGGATAAAGTACATAAAGTGGAAAGTTACAGACTCAAGACCTCAATGTACAGTTACCAAAAGCATGGACCTTTTCACCAACTCATGTAAGTTGGTGACTTTACAGAGATGCAGCGGAAAAGGTGCTTTATGGAACAGTACATCAGATAAAGCATGTGTACTAAAAGTCTTTGGAAGAAATCTGTCTTCATAGGTTGAAGCTTCGGAAGACTTTGTCTCTGAGGCTTCAGAAGACTTCATGTTTGGTTTCGGAAGATATTGGTCTTGGCTTCGGAAGATTTTACACTTAGAGTATTTTCTAATGCATTGTGTAAAACTTCCGAAGCATTCTTCACTTCAGTACTTAGTGCATGTTGCTGAGACACTTTGGATGTTTTGGGTTGCATCAGACTTAAGGAATCCTTACAAACTCCCCCTAGGCTGATGCTACCAAAACACTTAGAAGATCTTCAAATGTTGGTAGTCTTCAGTACAATCAAGACCATTCCTTTCTTCATTAGATGGTGAGGATCATCAAGACTCTCATAGTATCTTCTCATCTCAAAGAGATCATGCAGAGGTAAGTTGATTATGTCTTGCCATGAGTAGACATTCTCAACACCTTGATCTCTGATAACATTCCATCTTTCTGGATTGGTAGAGTAAGTCCAGGACAAGATGGGTGTCTCAGTAGTTAGAGGAGCCACTTGTATAGGAGTTGATTGGGCTGCCTCATCATGCACTTCCTCAGGTTGATCTGATTCAGCCTGAGGTGTAGAGGTAGATGACTTTGACTTCTTCTTCTTAGTCTTTGGTTTAGAAGCCATTCTCTTCTTCATGCTTAGATGACTTTAACTGAGAAGACTGGTCTGCAGCACCATGTTGATCATCAGTGTCTTTCTCAGTTGGGTGTTCCTCCCTCACAGGTTCAGAAGGAGAGGGAGTTTGACCCTGCCTAGGATCAGAAGATGAAGCTTGCTGAGGCTCAGCTGGAGGTTCTGGTTAAGGTGTCTCAGGTTGTTCAAACTTGACCTCCACTTCAGGTGGGACTTGACTTGGAAGAGAGTGCAAGTCAATCAGTTCTCCACTTTTAATCTTCTGCTTGATCACCCTTATATGCTCATCCATAGTGGATAGAGACATGGGGCCAAGTCTCCTTCCGGAGAATCCATATAGCTTCAAGAAGCTCATCATTCTTTGTCTGTCAGCAGACTTCTTTGCATTCTTTTGAATGATTGCTCTTGACTTTGCAGCTTCTTCCCTTAGCTTCCTTTTGGTTGTTTTTCTTTCTTTGACTAGCTCAAGCTCAAGTTGCTTTAGGTACTCGAACTCAATGAAGTCATAGGACAGGGGAAGAAGTGCATCTGCCTGATAGAAGCCTGTGGCACTCAGGTAGTTGATCATCTTGATCCTATCTTCTTCTTTATCTACCTGAGGTTCTTGTGGAGCCACATCTTCCTGTGCAGGACTTTCTTGAACTGGGGAGAGAGTGGGAGCATGCTTGTAAAGTCTTTTCTGTCTCTTCTCCTCTTTGAATTGGAGAAGTAACCTTGCATCCTCTTTCTCCTTCATCTCTCTTGACACTTTCACGTCAGCCAGTTCATTTAACTCTTCTAAGGGGAGGGAGATGATTTCATCAATATCATAGTTTCTGGTCTGTAAATAGGTAATCCTGACTGCCCTTAACTCATCATCCTGAGTATTTGGTCTGGGGGCAGCCCTGATTGCAGCTTGCATGAAGCTAGATGACCCAGAAGAACTTTCTCCCCTTAGTCTCCTTTTCCTCTCTCTCTCTTCCTCCTCAATTTCCTCAGGAGTCATTATCCTTTTCCCTTTGTCACCAACAGACCTTTGTGACTCAGGGTGGATTGAGGCTTGGCCTTCATTGCTTGGTGTAGCTTCCATGCTCTGGCCAGAGAGAGGCTGAGAAACACCTTCACCAGCAGGTGTCTCAGATGGAGTTTGGACCTCTGCAGCAGTTGTTGATGATGAGACAGGGGTCTCAGGTTCTGCCACTGGGCCTTCAATCAAGGTTTCCCCTATGAAACTAATCTTAGGGTCCACCTCAACATCCAGTTGACCGATGACATTGCCTGATTGCCTAAGTCTCCTTCTTAGAGAGAACTCTGCAAGGATCCTGTCTTGGATTCTTTGAGCCAGCCTGTCAGCTTGTCTTGAATTGCTTGGATTGACAAGTGGCATATTGACTAAATCCAGTCTTTCATAGAAGCTCAGGCTTTGGAACTGAAAAACTTCTTGTTGGCCTTGAACTCTGTGAAGTATAAGGGCTCTTCTATCATCATCATACCTCCACCTTATGATGTAGTTGCCAGTTCCTTGTGGTGGAGATGAGACAGCCCTTGGTATACCTTCCTCAAAGAGACTCCTGATGAGTGAGTCTATAGAGTCCACATTAATATGACCTTGAGAATGCACAACAGCAAGTGAGGATGGTGAGTCCTCTATGTCCATTCTCTTTGAAGAACTCCCAGGTTCTGTGGTTGTAATAACTTTCTCCCCCTTTTTGGTAGCATCACCCACTTGCATAGGTGAGCTGGAGGATAAGTCAATCACTTCCACAGGTTCTTGTGTTCCTGGATGAGCTCTCCTTAAAGGTCTCCCAGCTAGTTTTTCCTGCAGATATGAAATCTGAAGTTGCTGATCATTGACCCTGTTTTGTAAGGTAGTCACCTGAGATTCCAAGTGACTAACCTTAGAGACTAAATAGGTGCATGTTTTTGACAATTTCTGCACCTTTAGTCTCAAATTCCCCTCATCTTCATCAGAAGAATCATTGGGGGATGAGATGATTGGACCAAAGTCCTCTCTCTCACCACCAGCTTGAGTTTCTTGGCTGCTGGTTTTCCTCTGCTCACTGGCAGCCTCAGTTGAGATGCCAGTGGGCTGAGTTGCCATGGTTGAGGTCTTAATGATGTAATCACTTTCAAAAGTGAGAGCCTCTTCCATATGGACATCCTGAACAGGTTCAGAAGTGTCCACCTCAGTAATAGGTGACTGATGTGGGATAGACTGAGGAGAGTCAGAGGTACTCATCTCTCTTTGAGTAGGGGAGGAGAAGAGAGACTCATGGTACTCACTGAATCCTAAGTCTTCATCAGTGTAGAAGGATAGGTTGGGAATTGGTTGGTTGAGATCCAAAGGCTGGGGATGGTAGCTGTCCCCTGAAGGTTGTTCACTTGAGTGTTGAGACTCAGAGTGAAGGCTTAAGGCTGTTGGGCTAGTGAGCTCATCAGGGTGAGCATGAGGAACCTCAGCCCTGATAGGTGAAGTAATGGGAGTGGTTTGCTCCTCAGGAGAAGTGGGAGCTCTAGTATCCACTTCTTCCTGTAAGGTTGAGTATATGGGGGCTGCACAGACTCAATAGCCTGAGCAGGGGTTCGTTTGGATTTTCTTTGGTAGGTGAGGGTGATTTCTGGTCTTTTTAGTAGTAAGGATAAAAGAGGTGTGGGTTCAACACTAGCTTGTGTTGCTAGGTTGTCACCTTGAGCAATGAGCTCTAACATTTTTGGGACTAGGGCTGTTTCTACCCCTGAGAAGCCTACAGTTGGCTTCTTTATTATTTTAAAGATGTCGGGCTTCATCTGTCCCAATTTAAGAATATTACTTGTTTCCCTCAACTGTGAGCCCAGTTCACAGTTGAGAATGTGTTGAACATATCTAGGAAACATGTAATACTCTAAGGAGTCTAAGTTTGCAAGTAAATTAGTATAGACAAATTGTGAATACCTGAACTTGACCCCCTGAACCATTCCATGAACTATAAAGGAGAGATCCTCAGGAATCTGGTCCCATCCACCATGCTTGTTTGATAAGCTGTGGATAACCACATGGAGCAGGAATTTCCATTGGGATGAGACCTTCCCTTTCCTGAAGGTCTTTACAGAGAAATCTCCCTCATAGCCCATCTGCTCAAAAGAATGATTAACAGCTTCTTTTGGGAAGGACACCTCACCTTCTTCATCATCCAGCTGTAAGTGTTGTTAATGATGGCCGGAGTGATGAAGATTGTCCTCCTTGCACTGTGGCAGACAGTGCCTTCTCCCCATCCATAATGACCTCTTGGCAGGTCTTCAGAATTCAAGCAAGTGATCCTCATATAGAGTAGGATCAATGGTCAGGGAGGTGAAATAGTTGGATAGAGTCAAGAATTGGCAAATCTCTGAGAAACTTGCATCTTTCTCAGAGCTTAACAGAGCAACTTGATTATGTTGCCTGTGAAGTTGCATGGAGAAATCTGGGTTGTTTCTGCGGTTAAGGTTGGCCATTTCAGAAGCTTAAGGGTGAAGAAAGGTAGAAAGCAAAGGCGGTTTAGAGAATTAGGTTAGAGGAATAGTAGAATTGAGGAAGATAGTGGGAAAGAGGGGGAACCGTTGGGTATTTATGTGAAAAGGGATTTGAACCAAAGTTAATGAAAGAGGATAAACTTTGAAATCCGGAAGTCGGTCCCACCTCTGAAAAGGTAGTTTACTTTTGCTCAAAAAGTAGTTTTCTTGGAATTCGAAAAGCTTCCGAAGGTAATTTGTCTTCGGAAGTTTTGATTGAAAAAGCTTCCGAAGCTAAAATGGCTTCGGAAGATTTTCCTGAGAGTCTTGAAGATTTATGCTTCGGAAGAGAAATAGACCCTTGGATGCTTTGTATAAGAATGAACAAAGCTTCCGGAGGTTAATTTTGCTTCGGAAGGAAAAGGTCCTTGAAAATTAATAAGTGTCTGAGATAAGAATTTTAAGCTTCGGAAGATGAATTTTGACTTCTTCCGAAGGTAAAATCTCTTAGACAGTTATTTATTTTGAAGACATGATTTTCTTCCGAAGATAAAACTTTATCTTCCGAAGTATCAGAAAATTTTCAAGAATCTAAGGAAAGTCTTCAAAAAGAATTTTACATCCAAAGAAAACATGAGCTTATGAAAGTGATGAACTAGACAACTTAGGACACACATATTTTAAGAAGAAATAATTAGAATTAGTTTTAAGAAAAAGTCTACTCAAAGTTAATCATCCCAATAGCTGATATCAGATACTTAAATCTCTGTTCATCAAAAGCTTTTGTGAACAGATCAGCATATTGTTCATCTGTATGAACTTTGACTAGTTTAATTAATCCCTTTTCATAGTTATCTCTTATTAAATGATACCTGATGTTGATGTGTTTGGTCCTTGAGTGCTGCACAGGATTCTCAGTGATAGAGATAGCACTATTGTTGTCTATGTGGATAGGAGTCTCTTTAAGTTAAATCCATAGTCCAGCATCTGATTTTGAATCCAAAGCACTTGAGCACAGCAGCTTGCAGCAGCAATGTATTCAGCCTCAGCAGTTGATGCAGACACACAGGATTGTTTCTTGCATTGCCATGAGACAACCCTTCCACCAAGGAATTGACATCCCCCAGATGTAGACTTTGCAGTCATGTTGCAACCACCATAATCACTATCTGTATAGGCATACAGATTGAAGTTAGGATTCTTTGGATACCATAGACCAAGTGTTGAAGCACCTTTGAGGTATCTTAAAATCCTTTTCACAGTGATTAAGTGAGACATCTTAGGGTTGGCTTGATATCTTGCACAAATACATGTAGCAAACATGATATCAGGCCTGCTAGCTGTAAGATACATAAGAGACCCAATCATAGCCCTGTATAAGTGTTCATCTACACACTCCCCCTCAAGATCTGGACCAAGGGAGTGGTTTCTGGCTATGGGTGTCTTAGCAATCTTACAATCAGTCATGTTGAACCTCTTGAGTATGTCTTGAACATACTTTGACTGACTTATGAAGATGCCATCTTCAACCTGCTTCACTTGAATTCCCAAAAGAAGTTGAGTTCTCCCATTGAACTCATTTCAAATCTGTCTTTCATCAGCTTCTCAAAGTCTTTGCAGAGCTTTGGATTAGTTGAACCAAAGATGATGTCATCTACATATACTTGAACCAGCAATAAGTCATTTCCCTGTCCTTTGATGAAGAGAGTTCCATCTATAGTACCTCTCCTGTATCCATGTTTACAAAGATACTCAGATAGTGTCTCATACCACTTTCTGGGTGCCTGATGCAGCCCATAAAGAGCTTTGTCAAGCTTGCAGACATAATCAGGATGATCAGGGTCTACAAAACCAGGTGGCTGTTTGACATAAACCTCCTCATCAATCACTCCATATAAGAAAGCACACTTTACATCAAGTTGGTAGACCTTGAAGTTCTTGGATGCAGCAAATGCCAGGAATATCCTAACAGCTTCTAGTCTTGCTACAGGAGCAAAGACATCAGTGTAGTCAATCCCTTCTTCTTGTGTGTATCCTTGAACAACTAGTCTTGCCTTGTTCTTGATGATGATTCCTCTATCATCCTTCTTATTCCTAAAAACCCATTTGGTTCCAATGGTAGTCTTCCCATGAGGAAGAGGACAAAGGTTCCAAACTTTCTGCCTTTTGAATTGAAGCAGCTCTTGTTGCATAGCTTCAACCCAACTTCCATCCTTTAGAGCTTCATCAACTTTCTTGGGCTCTATCTGAGATAAGAAACAAGAGTGAGACAAACATTTGCTTCATGGGTTTGTCCTCTTGTTCTTACCCCTGTGACAACATCTCCAATGATGTTTGTGGTGGGGTGAGACTTGTGGATCCTTAGCTGAGGGATCACAGCAAGTTGCTGAGAAAGATCCAAATTTGAGAAATTTAGATCTGGCCTGGAAGATTCACCCTCCACATTATCACACTTATCAAGATTAACTTGATCCAATGAGTGTGTGACATCATTGATGTTGTCATCTATGGTATGGTTATTAGCATCAAGAAATTCCTGATCACTATCACCATCACCATTGTTGTCTTCTACAATTGAGGTGTCTTTATCTGGTTGAGAAGCCTCTGAGCTGGAATTTGAAGGCATACCAGATGTATCAGCTGAATTTGTCATTGTTGTGCTGATAGAAACCTCATTTGCTGAAGTAGTTCCAACTGGAGCTGAAGATGTATGAGTTAAGGGTCTTCCTAGCTCAAATCTTGGATCAGGATCACCTGTATTTAAATTTTCTGCAGATCCTGAAACATGCTCACAAGATTTGTTAAAACAGTTGGTAACTAAATCAAGATCAAACAGCCAATCCGGACCAGAACCAGCCACACAGGGTGTGTGCTCATTGAAAGTCACATTGGCTGACTCCTCAACAATTCTAGTTCTGAGATTGTATACTCTATAAGCTTTAGCTTGGGAAGAGTATCCAATGAAGTGTCCATCATCTGATTTCTCAGCAAACTTGGCAATTTGATCTTTGGTATTCAAGATGGTGCAGGGACATCCAAATGACCTGAGAAAACCAATGAAAGGTTTCCTCTTGTGCCAAAGTTCATAAGGAGTCTTACCATGTGTCTTAACTACTAAAACTCTGTTTTGCACATAGCAAGCAGTATTAACTGCCTCTGCCCAGAAGGTGATAGGCAGTTTAGAGTCAGACAACATAGTTCTTGCAGCTTCAATAAGTGTCCTGTTTCTCCTCTCAGCAACTCCGTTTTGCTGAGGAGTCCTGGGAGCACTATATTGTCTTGTAATACCTTTTTCATCACAAAATGTATCAAGGATTTGGTTCTTGAATTCAGTTCCTTGATCACATCTTATGGTTTTGACCTTGTGATCACATTGATTCTCAACTTTAAGATGAAATTCTTCAGAATCTCAGGGGTTTCATCCTTAGTTCTAAGGAAGAAGACCCAAGTGAATCTTGTAAAATCATCTGTGATCACCAAACAGTAAGAGGTCCTTCCTAAACTCATTACACTGGTGGGGCCAAAGAGATCCATATGTAACAAGTGTAGGGGAGTAGTGATGGAGTTCTTTTCCTTAGGCTTGTGAGATACCTTGTGTTGCTTCCCTTTCAGGCATGCAACACAATGATCATCACTTGTAAACTCTTTCTTTGGCATTCCAGTTACCAGATCATGTTTAATTAATTTATTCATGTTCTTAAAGTTTACATGGCACATTCTTTTATGCCATAGGAAAGACTCATCACTATTTGCTTTAGATAGAAAGCATGAAACTTCTCCAGAGGGAGATGTTTCTTGCAAATCCATCTTGTACATGTTCCCTTTCCTGGGGGCTCTGAGCAGGATATGCTCATGAGGAATGACCACTCCAGGCTTGAGAACAATGCACTCATGCTCAGTAAAGAGCATGTTATGACTCTGATCACAAAATTGGGATACACTCAGAAGATTGTACCCAAGCTCCTTAACAAAGTTTACCTTCTCAATGCTGAGCTTACCATTTGTGACCTTGCCCCTTCCAGAAATGTAACCACCTTCATCTCCTCCAAAAGCAACTGGTCCTCCATCAATTCTCTCAAAATTATGGAGTAGAGACCTATTGCCTGTCATGTGCCTGGAACAGCCACTGTCAATTATCCAGACATTCCTGTTTGTCTTGAGCTGTTCCTGCACAAAGAAAATGATTAGTTACATTTGGAAACCCAAGCCTTACTTGTCTTGGGCTCATTAAATGTAATAGAAGGTAATGCAACAGTAATAGATCCTATGGTTGTACTATGGGGATCTTCAGCTGTTGTTGATGGAGAAACTTCAGTCATTTGGTCTTTCTTAGACTTCCACACCACCTTTGGAGTCTTGGACTTGACCTTCAAAACCTTAGAAGCTTTTGGGACTTCACAAGTTTTGATGACTGAACCTTCGGAAGAGTCTACAGTCACTGCAGCAGACTTCAGTGCTTCGGAAGAACTCCTTTCTTCCGAGACCAACTTTGCTTCCGAAGGTAATTTTCCATTTACCTTCTTCTTTGATTTGGAGCTTCCGAAGGAAACAGACTTTCCTTCCGAAGCTTGAGACTTTTGAGACTCTTTGAAGTCTTTGTATTAGTCATGTGGATGGTACTTTTAGGATTGTATGGGCAATCCTTAGCAATGTGAGAAGTACTTTCACACATGACACATAACATTTTCTTCTTCAAAGGAGTCTCCTTTTGAGAGCAAGACTGGCTTTGGTCACATCCCTTCTCCACCTTCATCTTGGTAGATGCTGAGACAGTTCTTTGGGCTGTGAACTGTTCTTGGAGTTTGATGGTCCAGGCTGTGCAGCAGTGGTACACAGCAGCTCAGTCTTCTTCTTTGCACTGAGATGATTTGAACATGAACCAGGACTCTTAGCTGAGGAGTCTTGGTTGATGTCTTCAGTCCTTACTACTTTGAAACCTGCAGAGATAAAAACTTGTTTCTGCTTAGCATCAAAAGTAGCCTTGATTTCTTGAGCCTTCTTTGCTTTCCTCTTGCTCTTTCTGATCAAGTTCTTTCTCTTGGACTTGGTCATCACAGTTGATTTCTTCTCCTCAGAAGGATAGTGGCCCTTGGAAGAATCCTCTTCTTCACTCTTCTCAGAGGAATTCTTCACTATCACTTCTTCATCATCCTCACTTATAGGATCTATGAGAGGAAGCTCATCTTCACAAGTTCCACACCTAGGAGATCTTACAGACAAGATTGTGTGTGGAGGAGCTATCTCATTTGATCCCAGTCCCTGTCTATTTTGATAACAGACTTTGTTGTGCAGGGATGAGGATATCATGTTCTTGAAGGTCTCTTCTTCAAGAACACTTTCTCTGCCTTGGCTTTGCTGATCACAAGCTCAGCCTGGCACTCAGTCAACTTAGTTATGAGATCTTGATCTGAGTTCTAAAATCTGTATGTTCATGTTTTAGTACTGAAATGGTTTTCTCCAAGTCCTCTATCTTTAACTTGTAATCATTTTCAGACTTTCTAAAATCAGATTTTAATATGTTTAATGACTCAAGATCAGATCTCATCTCTAAGTTGTAGGACCTGTATCTATTTACTTTAGCAATGCATTCAGGAGTGCAGAGATGTTCCAATACCTTGGCTTCATCATGGTCAGCCATCAGTGCTTGGTTTGGAGAAGCATCTTCCACCTGAAAGCTCCAGTCAAAGCCTCCCTCTTCAACAGCAACAGCAGCATGTTGCTTTGTCTTCTCAGCCTGAGGGGCTTTGTCAGTGTAGTTTGGTCTGGGTTGTGTTTGGCCCCCATTTGCTTTAGGTGCCTTACACTCCCTAGCAAAGTGACCCATAAGGTTACAGTTGTAACACTTAACTTTGCTTTTATCCAGCCCAAACTTTCCACTGGTAGCATTGCTTGGAAATCTTCTTCCTGTCCTCTTGTAGAACTTCTTGGCTCTGTGAGTGAGGAGAGCCATCTGCTGAACTATCTCCATGTATTCCAGGTCATCTGGATGGATACAGTCCAGGTCTTCAAGAGTGAAGAGATAATTCCCACAGCTTTCATCAGTAGACACAAAGGCTTGAGAAGAACTTGTCTCTTGGAATGGGCTTCCTTGAGTAAAGTTCTCCCTTGGTGTCTCCGGAAAGGTGATGAAAGGACCCTTTTGTGAGTTGTCAGGGTAGCATATGAGATGATGTTGGGGTTCTATGTTGTCCCTTTCAACCACATGAAGGGCTGAACCCATTTGATTGTTGGAGTTGCCAGATGAACCTTGCATGTTCATCTCCATCTGGTATCCACTGAGAATCCCATACAACTCTGTCAGAGTAAGAGTTTTAAGGTTCTCAGTCCTCTTGATCACCACACAATAGTGTGTCCATTGCCTAGGAAGTGAGGACATGAACTTCCTTACAATGTCCCTGTTCTCAAGAGGAACTCCTCCATCCACTAGGGTATCCACAATCTCAACATACCTGAAGTATTGTTGGGTCATGGTTTCACCTGCTTTGAAGGTGAAGTTTTCAAACTGCTGCTTCAGAAGATCTTTCTTGTTCTCCTTGGCTTCAGAGGAGCCTTCATACATCAGCTTCAGTGCATCCCACAGCTGTTTAGCTGTTTTGCACTTCTTAAAACCTCTGTATACAGAGTTTGGGAGAGCAGTCTGAAGAGCAGTCATGGCCTTCCTATCAATCTCTACTCTTTTTCTATCTTCATCTGAGTAGTTGGCCACATCTTTAGGAATCATACCAGCACCAGTAGCAGAGGGGGTGCTGGGTATGAAAGGTCCATTCTCAACAGATTCCCACATTCTTGAATCAAGAGACCTGATGAAGCCTTCCATCCTCATGCACCAGGTGTCAAAATCATCAAGAGTGATCAGTGGGGATTTGTTCATGGTTCCAGTCTCCATATCAGTCTTTGAGATGGAAGCCATTTGAAGAGTTTAGTTTTTTGTGTGTGTGAGGGATCTTAAGATGGTTAGATCTTATATCAAGAGCCTGGAAAGCTCTGATACCAATTGCAGGACCGTTTAAAGGCTTTAACACAATTACAACACAACAACACAAAGAGAAGATTAACTAAACTTTAATCAAACAGTGAACTGGGTAAACCAAAGAGATACAAAGAACACAAGTAAAGCAAGAGACAGAACAAGAGAGTATGGGTTTCAAGGAGGCAGTATATTGCTTTCTCAAGTTCTTTTACAAGTGTTACAAAGCATAAAGAAAGATACAAGAACTTGGAATACTTATACTACAACCTACAGCCGGCTATACTTTGAAAGCCAGCTGGATACAATTGACTAGACACTAACAAAATCAATTGTAGGATCAAAAGGCATATTTGCCTTTTGACCTTGTGACTATGACATGCCATAGCTCACATCCTTATACATTACAAAAAGGATAAAGTACATAAAGTGGAAAGTTACAGACTCAAGACCTCAATGTACAGTTACTAAAAGCATGGACCTTTTCACCAACTCATGTAAGTTGGTGACTTTACAGAGATGCAGCGGAAAAGATGCTTTATGGAACAGTACATCAGATAAAGCATGTGTACTAAAAGTCTTCGGAAGAAATCTGTCTTCATAGGTTGAAGCTTCGGAAGACTTTGTCTCTGAGGCTTCGGAAGACTTCATGTTTGGCTTCGGAAGATATTGGTCTTGGCTTCGGAAGATTTTACACTTAGAGTATTTTCTAATGCATTGTGTAAAACTTCCGAAGCATTCTTCACTTCAGTACTTAGTGCATGTTGCTGAGACACTTTGGATGTTTTGGGTTGCATCAGACTTAAAGAATCCTTACAACCTAAATACCTAACTCATCTTTATATATATCTTTTACGAGTGAATTGTCGTTTTCCTCCATTTGGTTTGGTTTGGTCACATTTGACATTTCACCCAAAAAAGATTTTTTTTTTGCATCGGTTCCCCAATGTTTTTAAAAAATTGTCATTTCATCCATATAAGTTAATTTCATTAGTTTAAAATATTAAACCATCTATTATTAAAAAGGTAATTACATAATTTTGCATATAAAGACAATCCTAACTTGTTATTTGTCCATTCATGAAATCTAAATCAAAAATATTATCTTCAAACCTTTTATCATAACCAAATCATGAGATTGTCAGATTCATCGGTGGGGGAGGAGAATTGACCTCGTTTTTGTGTGGTGGTTGGAAACCATTGCGAACGGGTTGTATAATAGAGACTATCGCCTCTGGTCACCATCTCCTTATATCATGGTTCACTTTCACTCGATTATGGTTATGTAGAGTGATTTTGTTTTCTAGTTTAAAGATTTATCAATTTACATGTTTAACAGTTTAAATTAACGTATTTATTTTTTTATATGAAAATAACAGTTTTTTAAAAGTATTAAAAAGTCAAATGCAAAAAAAAATCTTTGTAGTAAGAAAAAGAATAATTCACTCACTCATTCTAGAAATACAAAAGCTTAAACAATTTATTGACTAACTGAGTAACCGTCTAACCGATACCTGAATCCTGATAACGATATTCATCCCTGGACCCTGGCTATGGAGACGGCCCATGGGCCCAGCCCAAAGACAATAAGTATTTTCAAGTTTCAATAAACAAATTAAGTAAACAAGTATCTTCAAAACGCTCGACGCTCGCTCGACGTTCATTCGGAATTTGCTCGAAAAATGCTCGTTCCAATTTTCGCTCAGTTGTAAACGAGCCGATCGGCTCGAATCGGTTTGTAAATGAGCCAAATACGTGCAAAGGTCTGCTAGGTTCGGTTCGGATCGAATCAATATGTATATATAGTTTATACGTAACACTCTAGTAGATTTGACCCATTACATACAAATATATAATTATATTGATGCATGCTTGATCATTCAACCTAATAAAAAATTCTATATTAAACATAAAGTGAAATCCTAAGCCGTTAAGATATATTTTTTCGATCATCCCCCGCTCTCACCGTCATCGTTATCTGCAATATGCTCTCCACTTTATCGGCTACAGCCTTAACTTCATCGTCAGCCACAACGTATTGTCATCCATGAAAATATTATGTAATGAAATGTGACTAATTTGTAAGTTATTAAACTTTATTCGCTATAGTATAAATCGTATGACACACAAAATAGTTGGGTTGTATAAATTATTCGCCGCTTGTTTACGCTCGCTCGACGCTCGCTCGAAAATTTAACGCTCGAGAAATGCTCGTTCGATTTTCTGCTCGGTTGTAAATGAGCCGATCGGCTCGGTTCGGTTTGG
Source organism: Flaveria ramosissima (assembly GCA_025215565.1). Classification (NCBI taxonomy): domain Eukaryota; kingdom Viridiplantae; phylum Streptophyta; class Magnoliopsida; order Asterales; family Asteraceae; genus Flaveria; species Flaveria ramosissima. Next base: position 40,919,668 of record CM046032.1, on the reverse strand, counting down.
AAACGAGCCAAACACGAGCAAAGGTCCGCTTTCGGCTCGGCTCGTGAACAGCCCTAATCATAATGACATAACTTTACAACGACATAACTTTACAACATCCAACCATGAACCATACCGAATAATGATCCGGATGTCGGATCGGTTGTATCGTATTTAAGAACATTATTGTAATATATAATTAATATAGTAATGTAAAATAAGTAAATTTACATAAGTTTCACTTAATTTATACATGTAAGAAAAATATAACTAGAATATTAGTGAGCTACATATTAAAGATATGTACATCATTTATACTATTACTTAAGAAACAAGGTCGTCACACGACGTTGCTTTATAATATATATCAGAGCGGAGAAAAAGACACATGTTAGGTTAAGTCATTAGTCTTTAAATCAATAGGTAACAGGTACGATTCCTTTTTAGGCTCACCCTTCAAACAATTCTTATGTCCTCAAATCCATGTGTGATTCTTGCACCAAAATCAAATATAAAATGTTTTCGTGCTTAATTTTCTATTCGTTTTCAAATGGTCTACGTTTTGATCAAAATTTTGTTAAGAAATGAGTCAGGTCAAATATAAAACGTTTTCGGGTCATTTATAATAAGTTTTCATTCAATAATATAAATCCGAATTACTCTACGTTTCGACGTGAATTTGGTTCGGAAACGAGTCGTGTCAATTGTAACATATTCTTTATCACGCTGCATACGACGCCGTCTCACATGCTTTTTATGTACGTTTTGAGATAGTAAATATTTCGACATAAATATTTTCGTAAAAAGCCGGGTCGAATATAATATTTTTCATTCAACGGTATAAATTTGAGTTACTATATGTTTTATCATAAATTTAGCTTGGAAATGAGTCGAGTCGATTGTAGTCTATACTTTATCACGTCATGTACGATTCCGCCACAACGCGCGACGGGTTAAACAACTAGTTATGCGGTAAATAACATGACCAACTTTTTTAGCCTTTCCTACTTTTATTCTTTGACTTCACGTTAAAAAGTCTCTGTGTGTAAATTGTAAAACAAACCAAGCAGCAGCTCTTTCGAAATCCAGCCTGAATTGTATAATCTTGTTCAACTTGGTTTTTGATTCAACCCGGTTCTGAACATAACCGTCTGGTTAACCGGAAAGCTATTTGATCAGTTAAAATAAACCGGTGACTTGGCTAGTTTTCTATTTAACTGGTCAGTCTGATCTGGTCTCTTAAATATTATCATTACAATTACAAGACGCTATAATTAAATTTACGAACGCACCTAGTCAAGGTTCAAATAATATTTCCAATCATTATTCATAAATATTTATTTTCTCTCTCACCCTCCTTATAAGTCTTTACATTTTATACCATCACCACTTTTTAATTCGTTTCTCATGATGAATTTATTTTATATCGAATAAATTATTATAAAGATTAATTAACATGCTAATAAACAAATAATTTCTTAGTAAATTAAATTATATTAATTAAACCATTATATAAAAATATAAAAATGGTGTAAAAGTTTATATAAATTAGTGATTACAAAACTAAAACATTACATATTCACCTTATTTATATTATAATAAGGGTTATTGGATTTTAATAATCTCAACTTTCATTTATTGGCCAGGATTAATCCCAACTCAGGAAATGTTTACAGCCACTCCTAACTTTGAACTTATTTTCCTCCAATGATCTCTTACTAACTGAGAGTTAACCATCGTTAGTTTTTTTGATGAAATGAAACCAACTTTGAGACATTTTTCAACTCCAGCACCACCTAGTCTCAAATAGGTCCGTTTTCCATTGTACAACCTCCATCATCACCTGAAATCTACCTCCAACGAGTTCGGTGGTTCAAATCAAGAGGTGAAGATCGACGGGTTTTTTGGGTGTGGAAGTTTCAAATTCACGGACTTGATTATAGATTTTAACTTTCTGTTTAGTGTTTTGACCACAAAAACAGTCCACATCATCAAAAAACTAACGGGATGAACTCTCAGTTAGTAATGGATCGTTGGAGAAAAATAAACTTAAAGATGAGAGTATCTGTAAACATTTACTGAGTTGGGATTAATCCCGGCCAATAAATGAAACTTGAGATTATTAAAATCCAATAACCCTTATAATAATTACTGTAACATCTCGTATTTCCGTTAATTACAAGTTAATTTTGTTAAGTTTCTTTTAAGGGCCATTATTGTCTTATATGAATTGTGGATTAGATGGGTTATCTTTTAGATTTTGGATTTTAATATGTTGTTAAAATGTCAAGAAAAGAAAATCAATATTTAAGCTAATATTAAAGTTAATGATAATAATGTTATTAACAAATCATATTTGTTATTAATAACAATGAAGATAAATAATATTAGTAACAATCATAACAATGGTATTGTTAACATAATAATAATAATAATAATAATAATAATAATAATAATAATAATACTTATAGTAATAATAATAATATTGTTAACTTAAAAGTGTTTAAAAATTTAATTAAAAACTTGGGGGATTGTTTTTGTAAATTTATAAACTTAAAACAAAGTTCCAGCATAAAATGTTAACTATTAAGGACTGCAGGGACCATAGGTGAAAATTATTAAAAACCCAACCCCCACCCCATTTTCTTCCCCGTATTTCCGGCCGCCGGCCGGCGAAGCTCCGGCGCGGCGCCGGCGAGGTTCCAAACCCGCAAAACTTCATCCGTTTTATCCCCAAATTATACCAATCGCTTCGTGTACACAATTCGAACCTCGTTATGAACTTTTAATGCGTTAATCAACCCGTTACAAACTCCAATCGAATGTATAACCGAAACCTTAAAACCCCATAACCGTTCGAGCCTTAATCACCAATAATGAGTCAATTAATTCAACACTAACGATCGTCTATCTGTCCTTAATCGATTACAACTATCAATTGTATCTGAAACACTCAAAATCATCAAAAACAAACTTCATCTTCATCGCGAACCTGCAACTCGAACAACGACTACCTTCCGAGCTTTATTGACTGCAATTGATAGAGGGCTTTTCTTCATTGGAACTATTAGAAGCTTTCTGTAGAACGAATTCGAGTTTCATCGCCATTTACTATCTGAACAAGCTTAAGACGCAGCCGCGACTTGTTCATCACGCGTTTAATCGAATTAATCAACAACACAGGTAATTAAATACATGTACTCGTACGATTTCAGTTGGGGAACAAAAGCCCCATGATTCCAATCATTTACATTAACGAATTGCATGTCAATTTGGGGAAAATCGTTCTAGGGTTCATGGGTTTGGGGATTTACTTGAGTCTGTGTTTTTAAAGTTTAAAAACGGAGTTATAAACGCGGCTGGAGCCTTGGTTCACTGGTTAGAGCTTTACCCCTACATACATGAGGTCCCGGGTTCGAACCCGGGCACCTCCATGTATTTTTTTTAAGGCTTTTTGCCTTAAAATTAATTCTAGAAAAATTTTAAAATGTATAAAAATTACTTTTATAAATTCCAAATATTTTCAAGAGTTTCCAAATATTTTCTGTAAATTTTTCTAAGTTTATATAAAAATGTTTTATTTATAAAACATTTTAGCAAAGCTTGTTTGAATAATTTTCTTAAAAAAAAATAATAGATTTTAATAATAATTAATAAAGTATTGTGGTCTAAAAAGTTTCTTTCACGTAATATTGTTTAAATCATAATTATTTCAAGTAATTACTTAAATATTATATTTAAACTTTAATAATCATCATAAACGATTTAATTTCATTTTCTCTATATTTAAAATAATATAACTTGTGCTTAAAATATTTATAAAAATGCCCCAAATACCCAAATTGAACTTTAGCCCTCGTTAATTCATTAACACTTGTTATTAAATTTAATCTTGTAAATATATATATATATATAGGTGCCTTGTGACGTGTTATCTTGGAACGACATATATTATTCTTATTGATCCTCATTATATACTTATTTGACATGTGAGTTTTCCATGTGAGTTTTTCATGCCCCTTTTTACTTTATTTCACACCTTTTGGGGTGAAACATGTTAACCTTATAAGCTTACACTTGTAAACATCTTGATACTTGTAAATGCACATGCAATTCATCTTTACTTTTTGTCATGGTTATTTGTGTTATTGTAAGTCTTATATGAGATACATATTTTGTTTACAATCATAAACTATTGCTAGCCTGGCGACGTCTTAGATCTTTGGGCCTGACAAGCCTATTTGGTGCTAAAGTCGAGGTATTGCCGACTCCTAGGGGCCGTACGCTTGTGCACTAGGGAACCAAATACACTTAGCCAATCTTTTATACTTGTAATCAAGTCGAGGTTTGGATGTAACGATATGTGTTCTATAACCTTACTAGCTTATAATCCATGACATGAATTGCTACTTGTAATCTTATTATGTATGAAAACTTAGAAACTCACCAACTATTTTTAGTTGACTCTTTATTTTCATCATGTTTCAGGAAATCCCCAAGTTTAAAGTGGACATTTGAAGCTTGCAATAAAACTAGGACTTGGACCTAGTTAAATAAACAAAACATTATGTTATGTTTGAGTTATGTTGAACTTATTTCTTTTTGTGACTTATGGTTGTATTTCATTTTAATACTTATGATAATAATATTTGCAATTTAAATATAGCGTTATGTGGCTGTGAACAATCTTAGTGATTTACCTCCCGTGCGTGAAGTTGAGTTTAAAATTGACTTGATACCGGGAGCAAACCCCGTGGCTAAGTCACCATATCGACTTGCACCATCGGAAATGCAAGAACTCTCTAGTCAACTTCAAGTGTTATCCGAGAAGGGCTTCATCCATCCTAGTTCTTCGCCTTGGGGTGCACTTGTACTATTCGTAAAGAAGAAAGATGGAACGTTTCGTATGTGCATCGATTATCGTGAGCTTAACAAGCTTACCATCAAGAACCGTTATCCTCTTCCTCGTATCGATGATTTGTTTGACCAACTTCAAGGAGCTGCTATTTTCTCGAAGATCGACTTACGTTCTGGCTATCATCAATTACGAGTCCATGATGATGATATCCCAAAGACCCCTTTTCGTACTCGTTATGGGCACTACGAGTTTATGGTGATGCCTTTTGGTTTAACCAATGCTCCTGTTGTCTTCATGGATCTCATGAACCGAGTATGCAAGCCTTATCTAGACAAGTTTGTGATCGTCTTCATTGATGACATACTTATCTATTCCAAGTCCAACACCGATCACGAACTACATTTGAGATTGGTTCTTGAATTGTTGAAGAAAGAGCAATTGAACGCGAAGTTCTCGAAGTGTGATTTCTGGCTCGAGGAAGTTCAATTTCTAGGACACGTGGTGAATAGCCAAGGAATTCACGTTGATCCTGCAAAGGTGGAAGCTGTGAAAAATTGGTGTGTTCCTACAACTCCTACCGAAGTTCGTTCTTTTCTTGGTCTTGCTGGTTATTATCGGCGATTCATTGCCAACTTCTCGAGGATCGCGAAACCGCTCACTACTTTGACACAAAAGAATAAATTATTCGAGTGGGGTCCCGACCAAGAAGAAGCTTTTGAAGCGTTAAAGCACAAGCTGTGCAATGCTCCTATCTTGACCCTACCCGATGGAAACGATGATTTCACCGTGTATTGTGATGCATCTAAACAAGGCCTTGGTTGTGTTCTCATGCAACGAGAGAAGGTCATAGCTTATGCATCGAGACAATTGAAGGTTCACGAGGTGAATTACACAACACACGATCTCGAGCTTGGTGCTGTTGTCTTTGCATTGAAGATTTGGAGACACTACTTGTATGGTACGCAATGTATAGTCTACACCGATCACAAAAGCCTTCAACACGTTTTCAATCAAAAAGATCTCAATATGAGATAACGTCGTTGGGTGGAGTTGATTAGTGATTACGATTGTGACATTCGTTACCATCCTGGTAAAGCAAACGTTGTAGCCGACGCTCTAAGCCGAAAGATTCACAACAAGATGATCTCATTCCAAGAAATTCGCGATCGACGTCAATGGTTTGACACTTTGGGTGAGTTCGATACTGAGATCCGACTAGATGTCAACGAGACTACCGTACTGCTACAAAACCTGAGAATAGATAGTGACATCGAGTCTAGTATCCTGGAGGCCCAACAAATGGTACAACGAGAAGGAAGAATGAAGAATGAATTGGAGCATAATCTTCTAACTCAATTGGAAACGAAACCCAATGGATTGATGTACTTCGCAAATCGAATTTGGGTTCCAAATCGCGATAACCTCCGTACCTTCATCATGAACGAAGCTCATCAAACTCGTTATTCTATTCATCCTGGCTCCGATAAGATGTATATGGACCTATGTGGTCAATATTGGTGGCCTGGAATGAAGAAAGACATAGCGACTTATGTAGCTAAGTGTCTCACGTGTACGAAGGTTAAAGCCGAACATCAACGTCCAAGTGGATTACTTGAGCAACCCGAGATCCCTATGTGGAAGTGGGAACACATATCCATGGACTTCATAACTAAGTTACCCTGAACCTCCCGAGGACATGATAGCATATGGGTGATTGTTGACCGATTGACTAAGTCGGCACATTTTATACCCATACGTGACACTTACAAGACATCAAAGTTAGCTCGTATATACGTTGATGAGATTGTAAGTCGTCATGGGGTACCTCTGCACATCATATCCGACCGAGATGCTCGCTTCACTTCACATTTTTGGTCTTCTATGCAAGAACTCTTGGGTACACAACTAGATCTAAGCACGGCTTACCATCCTCAAACTGATGGTCAAACCGAGCGAACGATCCAAACCTTGGAGGATTTGCTACGCCTTTGTGTTCTTGACTTTGGTGGCGATTGGGATACGCATCTACCGCTTGCGGAATTTTCGTATAACAATAGTTACCACTCGAGTATCAAGATGGCACCGTTCGAAGCACTTTATGGTCGAAAATGTCGTTCACCGATCTGTTGGACCGACATTGGTGAAAACTTCATCACTGGTCCTGAACTTATACAAGAGACGACCGATAAAGTTTCTATCATTCGCAAGAACCTTGAAGTGGCGAGAAGTCGACAAAAGAGCTATGCTGATAAGCGACGTAAGCCATTGGAATTCCAAGTTGGGGAGGTGGTTCTTCTTAAGGTTTCACCGTGGAAAGGTGTGGTTCGCTTTGGAAAGAAGGGCAAACTGGCTCCAAGATTTGTAGGACCTTTCAAAATCCTGAAAAGGATTGGGAAAGTGGCTTATAAACTAGAGCTACCTTCCGACCTTAGTGGAGTTCATCCTGTATTTCACGTCTCAAATTTGAGAAAGTGCTTGGCCGACGAAAGTCTGCACGTCCCGTTGGAAGACATCCAAATTGACGAGTCATTGCATTTTGTCGAGAAACCTGTTGAGATCATGGATCGCATAATGAAGAAGACTAGAACCACAACCACCCCAATCGTCAAGGTTCGTTGGGAGAATAAACGTGGCGCTGAATTTACTTGGGAACGTGAGGAGCACATGAAGAAGAAATACCCGTTCTTATTTGTATAGTTTCATTTCTTTTAATTTCGGGACGAAATTCTTTTAAGTTGGGGAGACTGTAACATCTCGTATTTCCGTTAATTACAAGTTAATTTTGTTAAGTTTCTTTTAAGGGCCATTGTTGACTTATATGAATTGTGGATTAGATGGGTTATCTTTTAGATTTTGGATTTTAATATGTTGTTAAAATGTCAAGAAAAGAAAATCAATATTTAAGATAATATTAAAGTTAATGATAATAATGTTATTAACAAATCATATTTGTTATTAATAACAATGAAGATAAATAATATTAGTAACAATTATAACTATGGTATTGTTAACATAATAATAATAATAATAATAATAATAATAATAGTTATAGTAATAATAATAATATTGTTAACTTAAAAGTGTTTAAAAATTTAATTAAAAACTTGGGGGATTGTTTTTGTAAATTTATAAACTTAAAACAAAGTTCCAGCATAAAATGTTAACTATTAAGGACTGCAGGGACCATAGGTGAAAATTATTAAAAACCCAACCCCCACCCCATTTTCTTCCCCGTATTTCCGGCCGCCGGCTGGCGAAGCTCCGGCGCGGCGCCGGCGAGGTTCCAAACCCGCAAAACTTCATCCGTTTTATCCCCAAATTATACCAATCGCTTCGTGTACACAATTCGAACCTCGTTATGAACTTTTAATGCGTTAATCAACCCGTTACAAACTCCAATCGAATGTATAACCGAAACCTTAAAACCCCATAACCGTTCGAGCCTTAATCACCAATAATGAGTCAATTAATTCAACACTAACGATCGTCTATCTGTCCTTAATCGATTACAACTATCAATTGTATCTGAAACACTCAAAATCATCAAAAACAAACTTCATCTTCATCGCGAACCTGCAACTCGAACAACGACTACCTTCCGAGCTTTATTGACTGCAATTGATAGAGGGCTTTTCTTCATTGGAACTATTAGAAGCTTTCTGTAGAACGAATTCGAGTTTCATCGCCATTTACTATCTGAACAAGCTTAAGACGCAGTCGCGACTTGTTCATCACGCGTTTAATCGAATTAATCAACAACACAGGTAATTAAATACATGTACTCGTACGATTTCAGTTGGGGAACAAAAGCCCCATGATTCCAATCATTTACATTAACGAATTGCATGTCAATTTGGGGGAAAATCGTTCTAGGGTTCATGGGTTTGGGGATTTACTTGAGTCTGTGTTTTTAAAGTTTAAAAACGGAGTTATAAACGCGGCTGGAGCCTTGGTTCACTGGTTAGAGCTTTACCCCTACATACATGAGGTCCCGGGTTCGAACCCGGGCACCTCCATGTATTTTTTTAAAGGCTTTTTGCCTTAAAATTAATTCTAGAAAAATTTTAAAATGTATAAAAATTACTTTTATAAATTCCAAATATTTTCAAGAGTTTCCAAATATTTTCTGTAAATTTTTCTAAGTTTATATAAAAATGTTTTATTTATAAAACATTTTAGCAAAGCTTGTTTGAATAATTTTCTTAAAAAAATAATAGATTTTAATAATAATTAATAAAGTATTGTGGTCTAAAAAGTTTCTTTCACGTAATATTGTTTAAATCATAATTATTTCAAGTAATTACTTAAATATTATATTTAAACTTTAATAATCATCATAAACGATTTAATTTCATTTTCTCTATATTCAAAATAATATAACTTGTGCTTAAAATATTTATAAAAATGCCCCAAATACCCAAATTGAACTTTAGCCCTCGTTAATTCATTAACACTTGTTATTAAATTTAATCTTGTAAATATATATATATATATAGGTGCCTTGTGACGTGTTATCTTGGAACGACATATATTATTCTTATTGATCCTCATTATATACTTATTTGACATGTGAGTTTTCCATGTGAGTTCTCCATGCCCCTTTTTACTTTATTTCACACCTTTTGGGGTGAAACATGTTAACCTTATAAGCTTACACTTGTAAACATCTTGATACTTGTAAATGCACATGCAATTCATCTTTACTTTTTGTCATGGTTATTTGTGTTATTGTAAGTCTTGTATGAGATAGATATTTTGTTTACAATCATTAACTATTGCTAGCCTGGCGACGTCTTAGATCTTTGGGCCTGACAAGCCTATTTGGTGCTAAAGTCGAGGTATTGCCGACTCCTAGGGGCCGTACGCTTGTGCACTAGGGAACCAAATACACTTAGCCAATCTTTTATACTTGTAATCAAGTCGAGGTTTGGTTGTAACGATATGTGTTCTATAACCTTACTAGCTTATAATCCATGACATGAATTGCTACTTGTAATCTTATTATGTATGAAAACTTGGAAACTCACCAACTATTTTTAGTTGACTCTTTATTTTCATCATGTTTCAGGAAATCCCCAAGTTTAAAGTGGACATTTGAAGCTTGCAATAAAACTAGGACTTGGACCTAGTTAAATAAACAAAACATTATGTTATGTTTGAGTTATGTTGAACATATTTCTTTTTGTGACTTATGGTTGTATTTCATTTTAATACTTATGATAATAATATTTGCAATTTAAATATAGCGTTATGTGGCTGTGAACAATCTTAACCCTCACATCTCGATGTTTCCGCCGTCAAGGTTGGGGTGTGACAATTACCAAGTTTGTATGTGCATTATAGTAGTAAACTTAACTTAAACAGTTGTACTCATAATTAGGCTACACTTTATTTTATATATATATATATATATATATATATATATATATATATATATATATATATATATATATATATATATATATATATATATATATATATATATATATATATAACTATTAACTAAGCCTGCATGATGCATTGTATTTGCGCACTTCGTTAATCATACAATTATCATGTATGGCATTCACGTGTTGCGAGCGTGACATTAATACGATCAAGCACGTAAAAAAACATATGAAGCTGCGACAGATTACACTAACCGGACATCGACTTGATCTTTTCCACTCTACTCTCATTTACAACAATCAACCAAAGAAATGGACCACTTCACTCCTCTCTCGTGATTTGTGGAGTGCAACAAAAACCTTTTATGTGAATCAATTTGTTATAGCAAGTGCACTGATAATACTTAAAAGATTATATAAGAAAAGAAATACGTTTAAAGTGTTAATGCTGAAACATAGATAAAAAAACATTACGTTGATAACGTTAGTAAATAATAACATCCGAACATTATATAAGTAAAGAAAACCTTGAAAAAACGTAAATGTAGTCTTAAACCGTTGCTTTGAAAAAAATTTTGAAGGGTCTTGAAATGGTAAGTTCAATAAATGAAAGGTGCAGTTTAGAAATATTAGAAGCTGAAATGTGTATTTTATAGATGTTACACATTGAAAAAAACGTTTGTGGTATAACTTTTAACTAGTAAACTGAACCGGTGCTTTTATAAGGGCTCGAAATTAAATAGAATTATGTAGAGATATAGATGAAACCAAGTCATATAAGTATTTGAATTCAAAAATCAAATAAAATATTTTAAAACCAAGAAATATTACAAAGTTTGAACTTAAAATATAAGTGGCATGTAGAAAAAAGAAACTAGAATTAGGAAAGCTGAGAGAAAGTAAAATGAAAAGACTTACGGGGCGTTTGGTTGGAAGGAATGGAATGAAATTGAGAAACTAGTATAATTTTCAAGTAAAATTATATTTGAGTGGATACTGAAATGTAAAACCCAAGGAAATGTTTCACCTCAAATTCCCTTGATTGTGGGATTTCAAAATCCTTCTACCTAGGGAGGGAATTTGAAATCCCACAACCAACGGAATTTGAGGTGAAACATTCACCCAATGTTTTACATTTCATTATCCACTCAAACATAATTTTACTTGAAAATTATACTAGTTTCTCAATTTCATTCCATCCAACCAAACGTCTTGATTTCGGGCTTGGTTGTGCTTGAATGATGTCGTGGTATGCTTCCCTAAGGTTTAGAATGGTTGATTTGAGCTTAAAAGAGGTTTGGAAGAGTTTGGAGGCCGAAAATGGCCGCTGCAGTTCGGGATGAACTGCATTCTGCGCCCAGCTAGGGCTATGCGACTGGAGGTCCATGCGTCCGAATGGCATGCGACTGGGTCCATACGCACGAAAAGAGTGCGACTGAGGTTCATTCGCACGAAAGTAATGCGACTGAATGAATGCGGATGAAGGTCATGCGACTGAATGAAATGCGGATGAAGGTCATGCGACTGAAGGTCATGCGACTGGAGTCCATACGCCTGTGAGCCGTGCGATTGAGGTTCATTCGCACGAAAGGTGTGCGACTGAGGGCATTTCGCATGAAGGTTATGCGACTGAGGTCCATACGCCCGGATGTCATGCGACTGAGGTTCATTCGCATGGGAAGCATGCGATTGGAGGCTATGCGACTGGAGGCCCATTCGCCTGAGTGTTCTCATACGCATGAGAGACCATGCGACTGAATAGGGTCCATACGCCCGAATGACCATAGTATTGTCTGACTTTCGGGAAGTGCGGACGTAGGCTCGGACCTTTGGGGTTGTAGATGATGATGATGAGGATGATGATGATGATGATGATGATGATGAGTTGATGATGATGATGGTGTGATGTATGATGATGTGTGATGCCGTCTGGTTATATGATGTGATGCGCGTGATTCGTGTGATGTTTGATGTTGTGTGATTGTGCATGTTGTATGTTATGCATGATGTATGTTATGGGTGTGCGATGTTGCCTTATGTGATTGATGTTGTATGTTGTTATGTTCCTTATTATTATGTATGATTGTCTTCCCGTGATTTTGTGTTGAACGTTAATGAATGTAATAAAAGTATTATGTAACGTAAAGTGGAAGATAATGAAAAGAGGAACGTAATGAATGAATGCAAGCATGAACGAACGAATGAGAGTAAGGATGGCTTGCAAAAGAAGAAAGGAGGTTCACGACTCATTGAGAGTTGCTAGCTCAACTGTGTGTGTATTATAGCGTGTGATCTTGGTTAACTCATAAGGGGACATAGACATAGTAGGGAGTTCAGTTTTGGTAACTGCTCCGATACGTGCGATGTGGTATTTACTGTGTGCTATGTAACGTGCGATTTTGGCTACCTCATGTGGTTTGTGTAGCGTGCGATCTTGGCTAACCCATGAGATGGCGTGCGATTCTGGCTAAACCCCAAGAGTTCTCACACACACAGGGGGAGTCGGTCTTGGTGACCACTCCGTTGGTGCGATTTGTGTGATATGTACGATGGATATCATGAGGGACTATAGACACAGTGGGAGTTCAGTTTTGGTAACTGCTCCGATACGTGCGATGTGGTATTTACTGTGTGCTATGTAGCGTGCGATTTTGGCTACCTCATGTGGATTATGTAGCGTGCGATTTTGGCTACCTCATGTGGGTTATGTAGCGTGTGATTTTGGCTACCTCATGTGGGTTATGTAGCGTGCGATTTTGGCTACCTCATGTGTGCAATTTGTGCGATATCGGGTACGATGATATGAAGGTGCGATTTGTGCAAAAAGTGCGATATGTATGAAATGAACGAACGGAAGAAATGCTGTTATGAACGAATGAAGCAGATGATAATGTAACGAACGTAATGGGAGATAATAATTATATTATCTATGTATATGTATGTTGTGTGATCGCTTACGAAAGTAAAGAATGGTTTTAACGAAAGAAAAGTATGTTTTATTTAAAACTAGAACTCACTCAGCAACGCTGACTTTCATGTGTTTCCAGTTGGCAGGTATGTTGCTGGGGATGGCATGGGGCGACTACTCAGTTCCTTTGGGATGGCATCCAATGTTATAATGCTTTTGTAATGAAATGTAAAACGATATTGTGTAATGAACGGTTGTATTATTTTGCAAAAGCATTTTGATGAAATGAAAATGTTGTTTTTAATGTTTCCACTGCAATGCTTTTATGTAAGATGATGAAAATATATGTTTTATGTGCGATGAATGACCAGCTGTAAGCGTCCCGGGAACGGGGCCTTACAGTTTGTTTGGTATGATGTAATGGAATGGGTGAAGGAATTGAATGAATGAGAGAATGTAATGGATGAGAGAATGAAATGAATCATTAAATTCTATTGTCCTGTTTGGTTACACTTTATGAATAAATTAATCCTTACATTGTGTTAGTTGTTAGGTATGAAAAAACGAATCAATGAAATGTAAAAGTGGTTATGATGGTGATGGCGAGCGGTGGTGGTGGTGGTTTCCGCCGGCGGTGGTGGACCGAGGGTGGTTTCCAGCGGCGGCGGTGGTTTGCGAAGGTGGCGGTGGCGGTTTCTAGAAGCGGCGGTGACGGTTTGCCGAGGCGGCGGTGGCCGGCAGTGGTTTCCAGCGGCAGCAGTCTCCCGAGGCGGGGCCAGCAGTGGTTTTCGAAGGCAGCGGTGGCGGTTTCTGGAGGCGGCGGTGGTTTCCGAAGGCGGCGGTGGCGGTCTCCAGAGGCGGCGGCGGCCGGCGGTGGTTTCCGGAGGCGGCGGTGGCCGACCGTGGTTTCCAGCGGCAACGGTGTCCAGAGGCGGCGGGGGCCAGCGGTGGTTTCCAGAGGCGGCGGTGTCCGGCTGTGGTTTCCAGCGGTAGCGGTTTCCAGAGGCAGCGATGGCCATCGGTGGTTTCCAGGGGCGACGGTGGCCAGCGGTGGTTTCTAGAGGCGGAGGTGGCCAGCGGTGGTTTCCGGAGGCTGGCGGTGGTTTCCGAGGGCGGCGGTGGCCGGCGGTGGTTTCCGGAGGCGGCAATGGGCGGCGGTGCCCGGGGGTGTTTTTCGAAGGCGGCGGTGGTTTCCGGAGGCGGCAATGGGTGGTGGTGCCCGACGGTGGGTTTTCGGAGGCGGCGGTGTTTTCCGAAGGTGGTGGTGGCCGGTGGTGTTTTCTTGAGGTGGCGGTGGCCGGCATTGGTTTATGGCGGCGGCCGTCGGTGGTTTCCGTTGATGGAATGAAATCAATTATGTAATGGTTCATTCCATTATTTTCATCAACAAAACATGTATTTATTCATTCACCCTTAATTAGTGGCGGACATATATGTTAGTGAGAGGTAGCCTCCGCTACCCCTCAACTTGTTATGGGTAGTGTAATTTTTTTTACGGTTTTATGTATAAGAACAGTTTTGGTTTTACGTTACCCCTGAAAATAAATTACGTTACCCCTAAAAAAATTAAACTCAACACTTAATAGAAAGTTTTAAATTTTATTAATAAAAGTCTAATAATTTTTAGAAAAACAATACATTCTATAAAAACATATAAAACCATTACACATTACTCATTACCAAATAACATAAAAACTCAAAATAACCATTACCCAACCCAATACAATAATAAGCCCAAAAATAAAAAATTATATATATACTAATTATCAAGTTTTGTATGCATTGTAAGTTGTATTATGTACTTTATGGGATGTACCCAATTTTTTTAATCATTAACCTTTTTATTTTAACCCAATACTTTTATATTTTTTATAATTTTGTATTGATATTTCTTTTACTTTCAACTTTGGTCGGTCCCCTATACTTTTCAAATTTTACAAATTTTCCGTTATACGTTTTGGTCTAAATTTTACGAGTTAACACGCTGCAACGTGCATGTATGGTTTAATATTGTTCACATATTTTTCTCAGTTTAACGGTCACGTCATAACGCACCGGTACTAAATCAATTTACTTATCGTTTTATGTTTTGCTTGTGTAATGGTTCAATTATTTTACTTTTTATTCGATTTATTTTTTTCGTTTTATTGGTTTTTTCAGTGTAGGTGGTCACCGGCGGTGGTGTGCCATTAATACTACTTGGCATTGTTTTACGCATTCCGTTGCAGAAAAACGCGAGTGAGCTTAATACTAGTATATAACATAACAAAACAATATCTTTTTTTCAATGATTATACATATTTTATTTATTCTTTTATGCAAAAAAAAGAAGAATAAAGAAAATAAAATAATTGATGTTTCTGTTGTTTATTGTTTAAAAACCTTGACAATTTATATCAAAATCTTAGTAATGTTGATAAAATGATGAGAGTATGACTTATATTCAAATTTATATAAAAACTTATTAAACTTAATTTTAAAAGTAAATGATAATAAAATAAATATAGATGATGTTAAAAGTGTATAAATGTACTATGAATGCTTTTTTATGGTTATTTGTTTATCACGTACATTTTATATTTTATATAGTGATTCAAGTTATTGTTTGAACTTGAAATTTAGAGAACATGAATCGTTTTGTTGCAAAAAAAAGTACTAAAAGATGAAGATGCGTACGTAACACTATAAAATGTAAGGTTTTTTTTATGTCTTTTGGTATTATATTTTTGTTAACAATTCAATGCAATTTAATTACGTCTATTCCCACCTGATCTGACTCAACTCAATCGAACAAATTTTTATGTTGTTTTGTTAGAAGCTAATTATAAAAAATAGTGACCCCTTAGGAATAATTCCTGGTTTCACCACCGCATGTATGTCACACCCTCAATTTCCACGAACGGGGTTTTACCGTTAGGAGTGTGACATACCAGGATCTCAGACACGGTCATATCAAACGACTCTATATGAATTTAAAATAAACATTTGACTTTGATCAAAGTAGAAACATAATGAAATAAACATCAGTGCGGAAGTGAATAAACGAAAGGTAAACTAGTACTGAAAGTTATAAGTGCTAAGTCAAAACAAAATGTTCAATGCAAGTAAATAAGTTTGATGATGCATGTCCTGAGTGCGTTCCTTAATCGTGCATCATGCTTAAGCATTCCTGTTACCTGAGAAAACATGCTAAAGTGTGTCAACATAAAGTTGGTGAGTTCACAGGTTTTATCACAGATAAAAATGTTTGTAACTGTTCGAATGGTATAGTAATTAAAGCATATCGATAGGTAGCTAGCCTATAATCAAGTTACTTAGTGTTTCAAACCGAGGCTGACTGTTTGTATGTTCGTATGTTCGTATGTTTGTTGCCTTCCTGTCACGTCTCACCAGACAGTGACAAATGTTAAGTCAATAACGCACCCGTTTGACCTCCAATCAAGCTAGCGCGACTAGCCCGGGCGGGGTTTGTCAAACCCAGTAATACTACTCAGAATTACCTCGCTACACATTACTAACGGTTCGAGAATGTAAGGACTTTTCAAGAATGTTTGCACTAACGTAACAGGCGATATCAATAATACTAAAACCATTTTGTAAATACGTTTGCATGTTTTCTCCCCCAAAAAGGAAAGAAAGTAAAATAGGGGCCGTGAAGACTCACCTCGAGTGCGTTGCAGAAATAAGTGTAAGCACGATGGATCGGGTTCCAATTAACCGTACGGTCTACGGGAGGCGTATGGACTCGAACGGAGAGATGCGTTTCTCACCACGGTGCGCACGACTGCGGAGGCGTCGCCGGAGACGAAAGGTCGTGAAGGGGAAGGGGAGGCTATTGGAAGGGTGGTCGCTGTCGAGAGAGGAGAGGAGAGTTTAAGAGTGTTGCGAATGGAATGGGGAGGTTATGGAGTCGTGGGTGTTGGGCAGACGGTTATGGTGGGGTGGTTTGTTAGGTTGAGATAATATCCTTTGACTACAAGATTGTTTAAGTTATTATCATTATATTATTTTATTATTTTTTTTGTAACTTAAGTTATAACCACATTAGGTTTAGTACTAACTTAATTAATATATATATATATATATTATATTTGGCTTTTAATAACAATAGAATTATTACTGCCTTTGTTTATTATCCGCAAATTAAATAAACGAAAATGACGAAAAAGATAAACATGTGGCATAAAGAAATTAACTTTTCGAGGAGTTGAGTTGACAGTGTTAACCTGAAAATACGGGGTGTCACATCATCCCCTTGTTGAAGAAATTTTCGTCCCGAAAATTAGAAAGACAGGTTTAGTCAAATGTATGAGATTCAGCGATTTATAACGTGTAAGACTTTGTAAGGTTTTGGTAGAGTTGTGACATCATCCCTTTGTTGAAGGAAATTTCGTCTCGAAATTTAAAGGAAAGGATATCTTGAAAAAAAAAAATGATACCTTAGGAAGTAGATGTCTGATCGTTGAACAGTTGTGGGTACTTCTTCTTCATCTGATCCTCGCGTTCCCAGGTAAACTCTGGTCCACGCTTTGAGTTCCAACGGACTTTGACGATAGGAATACGACTATGCTTAAGAGTTTTGACCTCTCGGTCCATAACTTCCACCGGTTCCTCAATGAAACGTAGTTGTTCATCCACATGTATCTCGTCTAACGGAACGATGAGAGTCTCGTCAGCAAGGCATTTCCTCAGGTTTGAAACATGGAACACATCGTGTACTCCACTGAGTTCTTCGGGTAGGTTTAGCTGATAGGCTACGGGGCCAACCCGTTTGACAATCTCAAACGGTCCCACGTATCTAGGGCTTAGTTTTCCACGTTTCCCGAAACGAATCACACCCTTCCAAGGTGACACTTTCAAAAGTACCTTGTCACCAATTTGAAATTCCAACGGTCGGCGACGTTTGTCAGCATAACTCTTCTGTCGGTCACGTGCTGCTGCCATGCGGTTACGGATTTGTACTATCTTCTCAGTCGTTTCATGCACAAGTTCAGGACCGGTAAGTTGACTTTCTCCAACTTCCGCCCAACAAATAGGTGTTCGGCACTTACGCCCATACAGTGCCTCGAATGGAGCAGCTTTGATCGACGTGTGATAACTGTTATTGTAAGAAAACTCAACCAACGGTAAGTGAGTTTCCCAACTGCTGCTGAAATCAATCACGCAAGCGCGTAACATGTCTTCCAAAGTCTGGATCGTACGCTCACTCTGGCCATCCGTTTGGGGATGATATGCAGTACTCATGTCTAGCCGTGTACCCAATGCTCATTGTAATGATTGCCAGAAATGTGAGGTAAATCGAGCGTCACGATCGGAGATGATAGAAATTGGCACACCGTGCCGAGAGACTATTTCTCTGAGGTAAATACGTGTTAACTTCTCCATTCTATCAGTCTCTCTGATTGGTAAGAAGTGTGCGGATTTCGTCAATCGATCTACAATTACCCAAATGGCATCGCATCCCCTGGGTGTTCGTGGCAGTTTCGTGATGAAGTCCATAGATATCTGCTCCCACTTCCATACTGGAATTTCTGGTTGTTGTAATAAACCAGACGGTCGTTGATACTCCACCTTAACCTTAGAACAGGTTAAGCATCTGCTTACGTAAGTGGCAATGTCAGCTTTCATGTTTGGCCACCAGTAAAGTACTTTTAGATCGTGATACATCTTGTCTGAACCCGGATGAATAGAATACCGTGACTTGTGAGCTTCGTCCATTACCAGCTCTCGTAGGTCTCCATATAAAGGAACCCATATTCGGTCCATAAAGTAGCGGATTCCGTCCGATTTGGTTTCTAGTTGTTTCTCCATGCCTCTTAGTGATTCGGCTTTCAGGTTCTCGTTTTTCAAAGCTTCAAGTTGTGCATTACGTATTTGGTCGGGTAATCAGTGTGAATGGTGAGTTGCAATGCTCGAACTCGCTTTGGCTTAGGTGTTTCCTTTCGACTTAGGGCGTCGGCTACTACGTTAGCCTTACCCGGATGATATTTGATTGCACAGTCGTAGTCGTTCAACAACTCGACCCAACGACGTTGCCTCATGTTCAGCTCCTTCTGTTCGAAAATGTGCTGAAGACTCTTGTGATCGGTATAAATGGTGCACTTGGTACCGTACAAGTAGTGTCTCCATATCTTGAGAGCAAACACAACGGCTCCCAACTCTAAGTCGTGTGTCGTGTAGTTCTTCTCGTGAACCTTTAACTGTCGGGAAGCGTATGCGATCACCTTCTCGCGTTGCATTAGCACACAACCGAGACCCTGAATAGAAGCATCGCAATACACCACAAAGTCTTCGGTTCCCTCGGGTAAAGACAATATCGGTGCCGTGCAGAGTTTCTGTTTTAAGAACTGAAAGGCTGATTCCTGCTTGTCACCCCAACTGTACACAGTGCCCTTCTGAGTTAACGCTGTAAGTGGTTGAGCGATTTTCGAAAACCCTTCGATAAATCGTCGGTAATAGCCAGCCAATCCAAGGAACTGTCGTACCTCCGTCGGAGTCTTTGGCGTAGCCCAGTTCTTGATAGCTTCTATCTTTGCTGGATCGACATGTATGCCCTTCTCGTGGACTACATGACCCAAGAATTGGACTTCTCGAATCCAGAAGTCGCACTTCGAGAATTTGGCGTAGAGCTGCTCTTGTTTTAGTAGTTGCAAGATAAGCCGAAGGTGTTCCTCATGTTCCTCCTTGTTCCTTGAATAGATCAGAATGTCATCAATGAAAACGATAACAAACTTGTCCAGGTAGGGTTTGCACACTCGGTTCATAAGATCCATGAAAACCGCTGGTGCATTAGTCAGACCAAATGGCATTACCAGAAACTCATAGTGTCCGTATCGGGTTCTGAATGCCGTCTTTGATATGTCCTCCTCTCGGACTCTCAGTTGGTGATACCCTGATCTTAAATCTATCTTCGAATAAAAGCTCGACCCTTGCAGTTGATCAAACAGATCATCGATGCGAGGTAGAGGATAACGGTTCTTAACCGTCACTTTGTTTAGTTCACGATAATCGATACACATGCGAAAAGTCCCATCCTTTTTCTTGACAAACAGGACTGGGGCTCCCCACGGTGATGAACTAGGCCTGATGAATCCTTTATCCAGGAGCTCTTGCAGTTGAGTAGACAGTTCTTGTAATTCCTTCGGAGCTAATCTGTATGGTGCTCTAGCAATAGGTGCGGCTCCAGGTGTCAAATCAATCTGGAACTCGACTTGACGGTGCGGTGGAAGACCAGGTAAGTCTTCAGGAAAAACTTCAGGAAAGTCGCGAACGATAGGGATATCTTCGATCTTCTTTTCTTCAGTGGTCTTTTCAGTGATTATAGCTAGGATAGCGGGATGGCCTTTGCGTAAACACTTCTGGGCTTTCATATACAAAATGATGCTAGAAACGACACCACTTTTCTCACCCTGTACGGATAAGACTTCACCACTAGGAAGTGGTACACGAACAATTTTCTCGCGACAAAATATCTCAACTTGGTTCTTAGATAACCAGTCCATGCCAACGACCACGTCAAAACTACCAAGTGTAACTGGCATAAGGTCTATCTCAAACTTGTGTCCTGATAGCTCTAATTTACATCCTTTAAGAATATGAGTTGCCTCGATCACTTTACCGTCAGCTAGTTCTACCGCATAACTAGGGTCCATTTCAGTCAAGGTTACATCTAAAAGCTTGCTAAACTTAGTAGATACAAAACTCTTATCAGCGCCGGTATCGAATAACACAGAAGCAAAACAATCGTTCAGAGGAAACGTACCGGTAACCACATTTTGATCGTTTCTCGCCTCGCCAGAACCAATCACGAAAGCTCGACCTCTGGCGCCATTTCCGTTGTTGTTATTTCCATTATTGCCCCTGTTCCCATTCTTCAGTTGTGGGCAATCCTTCCGGTAATGGCCCTCTTTACCACACTCAAAACAGCCTCTAGTCGCTTCACCCTGTCGTTGTTGATGAGGTTGTTGCTTGGTCATCAGTTCACCCCTACAGTCTTTAGCAGCATGGCCCATTTTTCCACACCTTAGACAACGAAAACGATCACACTGGCCATGATGATGAAAGTTACATTTGTTGCACCTTGGATACTTGCCCACATAGTTACTTGATCCCTGACCATTGCTGTTGTTGTTGTTCTGATTATTATTGGTGAAGCTTCGGGAAGAGTCAAACTTTCTGGCTTGTTGTTGCTGAGTGTTGTTCGAGTTCGAGGATTTGCTGGTGGTACTTTCCCATTTTCGCTTGTAGTCAGATGAGCCAGATGTAGTGCTACGTTTAGGCAGAGTACCCTGCGCCACTGCCTGATCGGTGAGTTTGTGAGCTAGTCGGATAGCATGCTGAATAGTCTCAGGGTCCGCAGCGATGACACTAGCTTGGATCTGAGTAGCTAACCCATCAATGTACCTCTCAATCCTTTTGTAGTCTGGGTCTACCATCTGAGGACATAAAGTAGCCAACTCGTGCGAACGAGTCGTATATTCCTCAATGTTGGAGCCAACCATTTTAAGATTCCAGAATTCACTTTCCAGCTTCTGGACTTCGTTCCTTGGGCAATATTCTTCCCTCATCAATTTCTTGAAGTCATCCCATGGCAGACTATTAGCAGCATCAAGTCCTAAGGTCTGGACCTGTGAGTTCCACCATGTCAGAGCGGGTCCTTCTAATGTGCCGGAGGCGTATTTGACACGACTCTCAACAGGACAGTTGCACATGGCGAATACTGGCTCAAGTTTCTCCAGCCAGCGAAGTAATGTGACAGCACCCTCAGAACCACTGAAAGAGTGGGGCTTGCAGTCCATAAACATCTTGAAGGTACAGATAATTGGACCTGAATCAAAAGGACATATAATTGTTTAAGAATCAATATATGTTATCGTAGGGAAAACTAACGTGTCTGCTGATTCTAGTTTACCTCCTTGATTCAGATTTTGATTGTTCTGGTTCTGATTGCGGGTCTGCTCATAAGCTGCAAGCGCGTCAGCTACACGCTCATTGATGATGGCATCCAATTCAGCCTGAGTCATGTTGATGTTTCCTCGTCCACTCGGGCGTCCAGTTCTTCTTCCAGACATGATTCTTCAATTCACAATACACGATAGTCACTATCAAATAATAACTATTGATAACAATGAATTGTTTCATACTGGTAGGAATGGAGGATTTGTTTGCATATCGATAGTGAGGTTTTATGAGCACCGAGACCTCATGTCTCCACGTATAGCAAATGAAAATTTGTACTGATTATGACCGTTATCACCAAATAGAGTTGCCAGAGTTCTCATGCACGACAAATTACAATTACGTGTGCACCCGTGATTCTAATTTGCTTTGCATGGTCACCCATGGTTCCTCCCATTCGAGATAGCATGCCTTGTCAAGTACCGAGTGTTATCAATGATAGAGGTATCAAAGATATGTTTATTATACTAAGGGTCAAATAACTAAGGTTGTACAAAGGATTCGGTTAAGATAACAACGGGAATTAAGACGATCTGGCCTTTTCCCTTTGAAGCTCTAAGCGTCTTCATGTCTAAGCCTGATCCTCTGATAGACTTCAAATCCCTTGGTTGTCCCACGTTTACTGTTCAGACGAGTGAAGATGATAGGGCATGTTGGAAATAGAGACAAGTACGATAGAGTTTGAAAGAGTAATGTGTGTTGTTCTCCTTGTTCGTCGTCGTTAGGTTTGTCGTGTGTGCTAGAATAGTGTTTCGTGTTCCAAAGTGATAATGTTCGATCCAAGTCGTTGTTGCTTCAACTACGAGAGTGAAGAAACAGATGTAGATGTTGGAAGTGAGCGAGCGGGACTCTCCGCCCCTCTGTTCGTAGAGGATGATGCAAGTGTCATAGGTAGTGCAAATGATGTTATGTTCGTTTAGTAATGCAAATGTTAGCATGTCGGAAGAATGTTCGTTCAACAGTTGTAATCATGTAAGAGTGTCTGTGCAATGCTAGTGTTGTGTCTACGGCTATAGTCTAGATGCAAATGCAATCCTAGTTCTCTATAACCAGTGGCTCTGATACCAATCTGTCACACCCTCAATTTCCACGAACGGGGTTTTACCGTTAGGCGTGTGACATACCAGGATCTCAGACACGGTCATATCAAACGACTCTATATGAATTTAAAATAAACATTTGACTTTGATCAAAGTAGAAACATAACGAAATAAACATCAGTGCGGAAGCGAATAAACGAAAGGTAAACTAGTACTGAAAGTTATAAGTGTTAAGTCAAAACAAAATGTTCAATGCAAGTAAATAAGTTTGATGATGCATGTCCTGAGTGCGTTCCTTAATCGTGCATCATGCTTAAGCATTCCTGTTACCTGAGAAAACATGCTAAAGTGTGTCAACATAAAGTTGGTGAGTTCACAGGTTTTATCACAGATAAAAATGTTTGTAACTGTTCGAATGGTATAGTAATTAAAGCATATCGATAGGTAGCTAGCCTATAATCAAGTTACTTAGTGTTTCGAACCGAGGCTGACTGTTTGTATGTTCGTATGTTCGTATGTTTGTTGCCTTCCTGTCACGTCTCACCAGACAGTGACAAATGTTAAGTCAATAACGCACCCGTTTGACCTCCAATCAAGCTAGCGCGACTAGCCCGGGCGGGGTTTGTCAAACCCAGTAATACTACTCAGAATTACCTCGCTACACATTACTAACGGTTCGAGAATGTAAGGACTTTTCAAGAATGTTTGCACTAACGTAACAGGCGATATCAATAATACTAAAACCATTTTGTAAATACGTTTGCATGTTTTCTCCCCCAAAAAGGAAAGAAAGTAAAATAGGGGCCGTGAAGACTCACCTCGAGTGCGTTGCAGAAATAAGTGTAAGCACGATGGATCGGGTTCCAATTAACCGTACGGTCTACGGGAGGCGTATGGACTCGAACGGAGAGATGCGTTTCTCACCACGGTGCGCATGACTGCGGAGGCGTCGCCGGAGACGAAAGGTCGTGAAGGGGAAGGGGAGGCTATTGGAAGGGTGGTCGCTGTCGAGAGAGGAGAGGAGAGTTTAAGAGTGTTGCGAATGGAATGGGGAGGTTATGGAGTCGTGGGTGTTGGGCAGACGGTTATGGTGGGGTGGTTTGTTAGGTTGAGATAATATCCTTTGACTACAAGATTGTTTAAGTTATTATCATTATATTATTTTATTATTTTTTTTGTAACGTTAAGTTATAACCACATTAGGTTTAGTACTAACTTAATTAATATATATATATATATATATTATATTTGGCTTTTAATAACAATAGAATTATTACTGCCTTTGTTTATTATCCGCAAATTAAATAAACGAAAATGACGAAAAAGATAAACATGTGGCATAAAGAAATTAACTTTTCGAGGAGTTGAGTTGACAGTGTTAACCTGAAAATACGGGGTGTCACAATGTACGATAAAAAAATTTACGTTACCCCTGAAATTGTCTTCTATATCCGCCACTGCCCTTAATGGTTCATTCCATTCTACCCATTATTCTTGCATACCAAACGTTATCTTAAAAACTAATATAAATACAACCAAGAAAATAAAAAAAATAAAAAAATATAGAAATGGAGCAAAAAGAAAAAGGAAAGGAAAGCGACGTAGTGGGTTGGTGTACTTAAGCTAGCGAATGAGGGCTAAAAGGATTTTAACCTGTGTGTTCTTTAAAAACGACATATGTAAAAACCTATTTTAAAAGATACGTGTAATACTAATAGGCTTATCTATACGTTTTCGTAGCTAAGACTACACGTTCAATCCACTTAGAGAAAACCCACGATTAAAAAAAATGCTCAAACCAAAACATATGTTACTCCGATCGAGACTCGAAATCAAAACCTTCCTGTTTTTAATTATCTTACTTTACCTCCACCACTTAAGTAGAGAATTATTAGTTAAACCCATGTACATGGTTGGAAAGAAATTGCTAGACCAACAATTGATACTTGTTATAAAAGAAGGCAAATAATACATAACAAAACAGAGTTTTTTTTTTCAAACTAGTCTTCTTTGAACACTATTTACCAAAACAATATTTTGTAAGACCACTATTCCTCTAAACACTAGTTGGTAATATAAAACTTTATTTATAAAACCTAAAGAACTTTTATTTAAAAATATTCAATCAATCCACGTGAATAGTATGTAAGAAATCCTGCAAAAACAAATATCAAGAAACCACCACAATGTCATCACTTTGCAGAAAACAACAAAACTGATGTCGTTGATGACTTGCAGCACCACGAGAAGACTCCACCGCACGCCACCCATCCCCATAAATCCCACCCCTTCACGTTTTCCCCACGCGATTTCACCTAATCAATCCATCAATCACTTTTCTTCAAGTATATTTAGATGATGATTGCTCCGGTGGAGGATGATGATTCTAATTGTTTCTTTGATTTCAGCTTGATCGATCAGATGGGTCAACTTCCCTCTCTTGATTCTGATTTCTCCTGGTGTTCTGATCCCTTCTCAAGGTATGATTCTTGAATTAGTCTTGAAAAGCATATGAATTTATAGGGTGGATTCATGAAGCAATTAAGGATTTCACATGTGTTAGTTTAACTTCATGGATATTGTGAGATTGGCATTTCTTTTATGTCTTTATATATAATGATGTTAGTTTAAAGCTTAGTTGGGATATAAAATGATGTTAATTTGGTGATTAGATTATTTCTTATTGATTAGGGTGTTTGGATGTGTGAGAAACATTTAAATTTGGTGCCTGAATATATATATTTTTCACAATCACTCTAATCAATTCGTTTATCATACTTGCAGTACAGGATTATTGGACTCATCTTGTAGCAAGGAATTAGGATCAAGAAAAAGGTACATTTTGTTGTTAACTTAACAAACGTTTGTCGGTTTATATGACACCAAGAATGTTATCTTGCAGGGTGAATCCTGCATCATGCTCTTCTACAGATTCAAAAGCATGCAGAGAGAAGAGGAGGAGAGATAAGATGAATGAAAGGTATACTTTTTTTCTTTTATAAGTTTAATCTTCTGTTGTTAGAATAAAGGGACAGGTGTTTAACTGTTTTAACTGCAAATCTTGAAAAGGTTTCAAGAGCTAAGTGAACTACTTGACCCAGGAAGACCCATCAAGACAGATAAAACTGTTATTTTGGGCGATGCAATTCGAAGGGTCATTCAGTTGAGAGAAGAATCCCTGAAGCTTAAGGCGTCTACACAAGATTTGCAGGCGAAAATCAATGAATTAAAGGTAACATTTTAATGTTTTTGTCATGATTTTATAGCTAATTTGAACATTGTAGAGAAACAACTGTTAGTAGAGAGGACAATATATTCGGGTCTGTCAAGTCAAGCCATGGGTCTAATGGGTAATTTTTAGCATGGGTTGCCACTTAAAAATATACCCTCATATTGTTTTCTTTTGTTTGTTATTGTTATAACGATAATCTAATCATGTCATTAAGCAATTTAAGAGATTGTATGCATTAAATACGGACCAATTTCTTGTTTTCTTCTTCTTTTAGCGTTAATATGTTTAGCAGTTTTACCCGCAAGAGATAAAACATAGCTCAAATCGACCTAAATCATATGCAAAAGTTTTGAAATTGCCATGTCAATTAGTTCCACATGTTTGACCCAAAAACGCCTAAATATTTCGATCTTTTTGTATGTTGGTAGGCTGAAAAGACGGAGCTAAGAGACGAGAAACAGAAACTGAAAGCGGAAAAAGAAAGATTAGAGCAACAAGTTAAAGCCTTTAGTAGACCACCTCCCACATCAGCATACTTCCCATATTCTCAGATCCCAACTGTTGATGGAAAGTTTGTGCCAGTTATGGGATACCATGGAGTTCCAATGTGGCCATTTGCATCTGCTCCTGCTGTTGATACCTCACAGGATCATATTCATCGGTCGCCCCTAGCTTAGAAAAATCACAATTGACCATTTTTACATTGTTTAACCTAGGTTATTATACAGATCAAACAACCTTTGATATGGAGATCATTTGGGTTCTTACTGATAGTGAAATGTTGAGTTGTTGTAATTGAATATATCTTCAAAAACTTCACCAATTGATACAACCTGGGAAATAAACTTTATTAGTTTGACTACAAAAGTCAAACTTGGCATCTTTGAATGATCTTTTTTTTATTTCTTTTGCTTTCTTAAGTGTCATCCAGTCTTTTTAGTTTAGTTAGTTGGATTTTTTTAACATTAAAGTGAAATGTAAATAAACTTTAATACAAGTTAGGAGGTTTGACGTAAACGCTTGCCGAAAGCTGTTTTGGTTTTTGGCACCTAAGAACTTCTGGGGTTCCAAGAAGGTTGCACCCCTTTAGTTAGATCCAAAGGGCAACAAGGTCTAAGGGGTCGAGCCTCTTGTGGAGGTCTTGATGCCTTTGAAATTGTAGTTTCCCCTTCGGTCCTTTTTAATCAACAATCTTAATTCCATACTTTCATTTAATGCTTTTCATTTGTTTGAGTCTTGAATTCCATTTAATTTTGTTAAGTTTACAATGGGTATTGGGTTAGGTCCTTTAACAAATCTAGTAGCTCTTAGAAAGAACTCAAGAAGTGGGTGTAGAAAGAAGTGGGTGTCATTTCATATTTTATAAAGTAGACTAGGTTTAGTAAACCGTATATTACACGGGTTTAATAGAAAATATTAAATAAAAATAAAAATTTATTAATTATAAATCGATATTTTAAAATAAGATATAATTGAAATCTTTCTTATAATAAATAAAATAAAAACTTTATTTCAAAACAAACATTTTAAAAGTTATCAGACTTGAAAACTTTCTTATTATAACTCTCAAATTTAATTACTTTTTGTTTATAAAAGTTTTACTTTTTCAAAAACACCAATTATAAAATATCTTGTATTTTTAAAAAAGTTTGATGTTTTAAAAATTTTTCTAATTTTATGAAAAATCATTTCCTTAGAAATAACATTAGTAAAAATATCACTTTCTTAATTTATTAAAAAACCATTTTAAACTAAAAAAATAAATAATATTATTAGTAATTAATGTGATTATTAAATAGGATAGAGAAGCGCAAAAAAATTTGATGCGAAAAATATAATGTTTACATATGTGCCTCCTAGATACTCTTTTATTAGAGTAGATAGATTTTTATATTAATTGATTCTTGTTTTTTTGTTATGTTAGAACTAAAAATTATGGAAAATTTTCTAAAAAGAAAAGTGACATCTTCATCCGAAAATCCGTCTTCTAATATTCCTCGACCTATCTCTACTCCTTCTATGTTTAAATATGTTGATTTGGATAATATTCCTTGGGATTCATTTGATACAATAAGAATTCTAGATTATCATCCAAATCAAAGAGATGAAATAAAAAGAAAAATATTGGTTAAAAGAACCTTGCCAACCACGTGGACATGACTTCCCAAAAAAATGATAGGAAATAAAAAACAACGTTTTGTGCGTACTTAGTTTGATAAATATAGCAATTGTCTTGAATATAGTGTAAACGTGAACAAAGACTTTTGTTTATGATGTTACTTATGTGGAGATTATGTCGGGATTGTAATTGCTAATGAAGATGGGCGTGATGCATTCATGACAATATAGCTGGACTAAAACATAAAGATTTGATAGACATGTTGGTGATATCAATAATTTTCACAATAAAGTACTAGAAAATGTGAAGATATAGTGAATCAAACTCAATCTATTGTTGTTGTCTTTCGTAGACAACATGATATTACAAAAAAGGAAAATTAGATTCGATTGAATGCTACGGTTGATGCTTGTAGATTTTGTTTGAAATGCACATTACCATTTCGTGGCCATGATTAGAAGGAGACTTCAAGTTTTAAAGGTACTTTTTTAAAATTAATAGATTTAATGATTAGTCAAATTGAGGAACTAAAGAAGTTATCAAAAACCTTAAAAAATAATAAATATTTATGTCTAATTACTCAAGAGGATATTGTTCATTGTTTTGAAAAAGTACCTAGTGATATATTCAAAAGGAACAAGTGGATATTGTTCTAAGATATGTTGATGCACATGGACTTTGTAAGGATCCCTTTAAGTCTGATGCACACCAAAACATTCAAAGTCTCTCTGCAAGTAATGCACTAAAGAACTGAAGTAGAATTGCTTCGGAAGTTTTACACCATACACTAGAAAGATTCTAAGTGTAAAATCTTCCAAAGCCAAGACCAATATCTTCCGAAGCCAAATATGAAGTCTTCCGAAGCCTCAGAGACAAAGTCTTCTGAAGCTTCATTCTATGAAGACAAATTTCTTCTGAAGACTTTTAGTAACATGCTTTATCTGATGTACTGTTCCATAAAGCTGGACACCTTTCCGCTACATCTTTGTAAAGTCACCAACTTACATGAGTTGGTGAAAAGGTCCATGCTTTTGGTAACTGTACATTGAGGTCTTGAGTCTGTAACCTTCTACTTTATGTACTTTATCCTTTTTGTAATATATAAGGATGTGAGCTATGGCATGTCATAGTCACAAGGTCAAAAGGCAGATATGCCTTTTGATTCTACAACTGATTTTGTTTGTGTCTAGTCAATTGTATCCAGCTGGCTTTCAAAGTATAGCCGGCTGTAGGTTGTAGTGTAAGTATTCCATGTTCTAGTATCTTTCTTTATGCTTTGTAACACTTGTAATAGAACTTGAGAAAGCAATATACTGCATCCTTGAAACCCAAATCTCTTGTTTTTTCTCTTTATTATTACTTGTGTTCTTTGTATTGGTTAATCCAGTTTACTGTTTGATCAAGTTTGGTTAATCTCCTCTTTGTGTTGTTGTGTTGTTGTGTTGTAATTGTTAAGCCCTTAATCGGTCCTGCAATTGGTATCAGAGCTTTTCAGGCTCTTGATATAAGATCTCACCATCTTAAGATCCCTCACACACACAAATACTAAACTTTCAAAATGGCATCCATCTCAAAGACTGATACGGAAACTGGAACCATGAACAAGTCCCCACTGATCACTCTTGATGACTTTGATACCTGGTGTATGAGAATGGAAGGTTTCATCAGGTCTCTAGACTCAAGAATGTGGGAATCTGTTGAAAATGGACCTTTCATACCTAGCACTCCTTCCGCTACCGGTGCTGGTATGATCCCCAAAGATGTGGCTAACTACTCTGATGAAGATAGGAAGAGAGTAGAGATTAATAGAAAAGTCATGACTGCTCTTCAAATTGCCCTTCCAAACTCTGTGTACAGAGGTTTCAAGAAGTGCAAAACAACTAAACAGCTGTGGGATGCACTAAAACTGATGTATGAAGGCTCCTCTGAAGCCAAGGAGAACAAGAAGGATCTCCTGAAGCAGCAGTTTGAAAACTTCACCTTCAAAACAGGTGAAACCATGACTCAGCAATACTTTAGGTATGTTCAGATAGTGGATACCCTTGTGGATGGAGGAGTTCCTCTTGAAAACAGAGACATTATAAGGAAGTTTATGTCCTCACTTCCTAGGCAATGGACACACTATTGTGTGGTGATTAAGAGGACTGAAAATCTCAAAACTCTTACTCTGACAGAGTTATATGGGATTCTCAGTGGCTACCAGATGGAGATGAACATGCAAGGTTCATCTGGCAACTCCAACAATCAATTGGGTTCAGCCCTGCATGTGGTAGAAAGGGATATCATAGAACCCCAACATCATCTCATATGCTACCCTGACAACTCACCAAAGGGTCCTTTCATCACCTTCCCAGAGACACCCAGGGAGAACTACACTCAAGGAAGCCCATTCCAAGAGACAAGCTCTTCTCAAGCCTTTGTGTCTTTTGATGAAAGTTGTGGCAACTCTCTTTTCACTCTTGAAGACCTGGATTGTATCCATCCAGATGACCTGGAATATATGGAAATAGTTCAGCAGATGGCTCTTCTCACTCATAGAGCCAACAAGTTTTACAAGAGAACTGGAAGGAGGTTTCCAAGCAATGCAACCAGTGAAAAGTTTGGCTTGGATAAAAGCAAAGTAAAGTGTTACAACTGTAACTTGATGGGCCACTTTTCTAGAGAGTGTAAGGCACCTAAAACAAATGGTGGTCAAGCACAAACCAGACCAAACTACACTGACCAAGCCCCTCAGAATGAAAAACCAAAGCAACAAGCTGTTGTTGCTGTTGAAGAAGGAGGCTTTGACTGGAGCTTTCAGGTGAAAGATGCTTCTCCAAACCAAGCACTAATGGCAGATCATGATGAAGCCAAGGTATTGGAACATCTCTGTACTCCTGAATGCATTGCTAAAGTTAACAGATACAGGTCCTATAACTTGGAAATGAGATCTGATCTTGAGTCCTTAAACATTTTAAAATCTGATTTTAGAAAGTCTGAAAATGATTATAAACTAAAGATAGAGGACTTAGAGAAAACCATTTCAGTTCTAAAACATGAGCATACAGATTTTAGGACTCAAATCCAAGATCTCATAACCAAGCTGACTGAGTGCCAGGCTGAGCTTGTGATCTGCAAAGCCAGGGCAGAAAAGAGTGTTCTTGAAGAAGAGACCTTCAAGAACATGATATCCTCATCCCTGCACAACAAGGTGTGTTATCAAAATAGACAGGGACTGGGATCAAATGAGATAGCTCCTCTACACACAATCTTGTCTGTAAGATCTCCTAGGTGTGGAACTTGTGAAGATGAGCTTCTTCTCATAGATCCTATAAGTGAAGAGGATGAAGAAGAGATAGTGAAGAATTCCTCTGAGAAGAGTGAAGAGGAGGATTCTACTAAGGGCCACTATCCTTCTGAGGAGAAGAAGACTACTGTGATGACCAAGTCAAAGAGAAAGAATTTGATCAGGAAGAGCAAAAGAAAAGCAAAGAAGGCTCAAGAGATCAAGGCTACTTTTGACTCTAAGCAGAAACAAGTTTTTATCTCTGCAGGGTTTGAAGTAGTAAAGACTGAAGACATCAACCAAAACTCTTCAGCTAAGAGTTCTGGTTCCTGTTCAAATCATCTCAGTACCAAGAAGAAGACTAATCTGCTGTGTACCACTGCTGCACAGCCTGGACCATCAAACTCCAAGAACAGTTCACAGCCCAAAAGAACTGTCTCGGCATCTACAAAGATGAAGGTGGAGAAGGGATGTGACCAAAGACAGTCTTGATCTCATAAGGAGACTCTTGTGAAGAAGAAAATGTTGTGTGTCATGTGTGAAAGTACCTCTCACATTGCTAAGGATTGTCCATATAATCCTAAAAGTACTATCCATATGACCAAGACAAAGACTTCAAAGAGTTTCAAGAAGATTCAAGCTTCGGAAGGAAAATCTGTTTTCTTCGGAAGCTCCAAATCAAAGAAGAAGGTAAATGGAAAATTACCTTTGGAAGAAAACTTGGTCTCGGAAGAAAGGAATTCTTCCGAAGCACTGAACTCTGCTGCAGTGACTGCAGAATCTTCCGAAGGTTCAGTCATCAAAACTTCCAAAGTCCCAAAAGCTTCCAAGGTTTTGAAGGTCAAGTCCAAGACTCCAAAGGTGGTGTGGAAGTCTAAGAAAGACCAAGTGGCTGAAGTTTCTCCATCAACAACAGCTCAAGATCCCTCTAGCACAACCATAGGATCTATTACTGTTGCGTTACCTTCTATTATACTTAGTGAGCCCAAGACAAGTAAGGCTTGGGTTTCCAAATGTAACTAATCATTTTCTTTGTACAGGAACAACTCAAGACAAACAAGAATGTCTGGATTATTGATAGTGGCTGTTCCAGGCACATGACAGGCAATAGGTCACTACTCCATAACTTTGAGAGAATTGATGGAGGACCAGTTGCTTTTGGAGGAGATGAAGGTACATTTCTTGAAGGGGCAAGGTCACAAATGGTAAGCTCACCATTGAAAAGGGGCAAGGTCACAAATGGTAAGCTCAGCATTGAAATGGTAACCTCTGGAGAAGTTTCATGCTTTCTGTCTAAAGCAAATAGTGATGAGTCTTTCCTATGGCATAAAAGAATGTGCCATGTAAACTTTAAGAACATGAATAAACTAATTAAACATGATTTGGTAACTGGAATGCCAAAGAAAGAGTTTACAAGTGATGATCATTGTGTTGCATGTCTGAAAGGGAAGCAACATAAGGTATCTCACAAGCCTAAGGAAAGGAACTCCATCATTACTCCCCTACACTTATTACATATGGATCTCTTTGGTCCCACCAGTGTAATGAGTCTAGGAAGGACCTCTTATTGTTTGGTGATCACAGATGATTTTACAAGATTCACTTGGGTTTTCTTTCTTAGAACTAAGGATGAAACCCCTGAGATTCTGAAGAACTTCATCTTAAAAATTAAGAATCAAAGTGATCACAAGGTCAAAACCATAAGATGTGATCAAGGGACTGAATTCAAGAATCAAATCCTTGATACATTTTGTGATGAAAAAGGTATTACAAGACAATATAGTGCTCCCAGGACTCCTCAGCAAAATGGTGTTGCTGAGAGGAGAAACAGGACACTAATTGAAGCTGCAAGAACTATGTTGTCTGACTCTAAACTACCCATCACCTTCTGGGCAGAGGCAGTAAACACTGCTTGCTATGTGCAAAACAGAGTTTTAGTAGTTAAGACACATGGTAAGACTCCTTATGAACTTTGGCACAAGAGAAAACCTTTCATTGGTTTTCTCAGGTCATTTGGATGTCCTTGCACCATCTTGAATACCAAAGATCAAATTGCTAAGTTTGCAGAGAAATCAGATGATGGACACTTCATTGGATACTCTTCCCAAGCTAAGGCTTATAGAGTATACAATCTCAGAACTAGAATTGTTGAGGAGTCAGCCAATGTGACTTTCAATGAACACACACCCTGTGTGGCTGGTTCTGGTCCTGATTGGCTATTTGATCTTGATTTAGTTACCAACTGTTTTAACAAATCTTGTGAGAATGTTTCAGGATCTGCAGAAAATTTAAATACAGGTGATCCTGATCCAAGATTTGAGCTAGGAAGACCTTCAACTCATACATCTTCAGCTCCAGTTGGAACTACTTCAGCAATTGAGGTTTTTATTAGCACTACAATGACAAATTCAGCTGATACATCTGGGGTGCCTTCAAATTCCAGCTCAGAGGCTCCACAACCAGATAAAGATACCTCAATTGTGGAAGACAGCAATGGTGATGGTGAAAGTGATCAGGAATTCCTTGATGCAAATAACCACACCATAGATGACAACATCAATGATGTCACACACTCATTGGATCAAGTTAATCTTGATAAGTGTGGAGTTGTGGAGGGTGAATCATCCATGCCAGATCTAAATTTCTCAAATTTGGATCTTTCTCAGCAACTTGCTGTGATCCCTCAGCTAAGGATCCACAAGTCACACCCCACCACAAACATCATTGGAGATGTTGTCATAGGGGTAAAAACAAGAGGACAAACCCATGAAGCAAATGTTTGTCTTAACTCTTGTTTCTTATCCCAGATAGAGCCAAAGAAAGTTGATGAAGCTCTAAAGGATGGAAGTTGGGTTGAAGCTATGCAACAAGAGTTGCTTCAATTCAAAAGGCAAAAAGTTTGGAACCTTTGTCCTCTTCCTCATGGGAAGACTACCATTGGAACCAAATGGGTGTTTAGGAATAAGAAGGATGATAGAGGCATTATCATCAAGAACAAGGCAAGACTAGTTGTTCAAGGATACACACAAGAAGAAGGGATTGACTACACTGATGTCCTTGCTTCTGTAGCAAGATTAGAAGCTGTTAGGATATTCCAGGCATTTGCTGCATCCAAGAACTTCAAGGTCTTTCAACTTGATGTAAAGTGTGCTTTTCTGTATGGAGTGATTGATGAAGAGGTATATATCAAACAGCCACCTGGTTTTGTAGATCCTGATCATCCTGATTATGTCTGCAAGCTTGACAAAGCTCTTTATGGGCTGCATCAGGCACCCAGAAAGTGGTATGAGACATTGTCTGAGTATCTTTGTAAACATGATACAGGAGTGGTACTATAGATGGAACTCTCTTCATCAAAGCACAGGGAAACGACTTATTGCTAGTTCAAGTATATGTAGATGACATCATCTTTGGTTCAACTAATCCAAAGCTTTGCAAAGACTTTGAGAAGCTGATGAAAGACAGATTTGAAATGAGTGCAATGAGAGAACTCAATTTTTTTCTGGGAATTCAAGTGAAGCAAGTTGAAGATGGCATCTTCATAAGTCAGTCAAAGTATGTTCAGGACATACTCAAGAGGTTCAACATGACTGATTGTAAGATTGCTAAGACACCCATAGCCAGAAACCACTCCCTTGGACCTGATCTTGAGGGGGAGTGTGTAGATGAACATTTATACAGGGCTATGATTGGGTCTCTCATGTATCTTACAGCTAGCAGGCCTGATATCATATTTGCTACATGTATTTGTGCAAGATGTCAAGCCAACCCTAAGATGTCTCACCTCATCACTGTCAAAAGGATTTTAAGATACCTCAAAGGTGCTTCAACACTTGGTTTATGGCATCTAAAGAATCCTGACTTCAATCTGTATGCTTATACAGATAGTGATTATGGTGTCGCAACATGACTGTAAAGTCTACATCTGGGGGATGTCAATTCCTTGGTGAAAGGGTTGTCTCATGGCAATGCAAGAAACAATCCTGTGTGTCTGCATCAACTGCTGAGGCTGAACACATTACTGCTGCAAGTTGCTGTGCTCAAGTGCTTTGGATTCAAAATCACATGCTAGACTATGGATTTAACTTCAAGGAGACTCCTATCCACATAGACAACAATAGTGCTATCTCTATCACTGAGAACCCTGTGCAGCACTCAAGGACCAAACACATCAATATCAGGTATCATTTAATAAGAGATAACTATGGAAAAAGATTAATTAAACTAGTCAAAATTCATACAGATGAACAATATGCTGATCTGTTTACAAAAGCTTTTGATGAACAGAGATTCAAATATCTAATATAAGCTATTGGGATGATTAACTTTGAATAGATCTTTTCTTAAAACTAATTCTAATTATTTCTTAAAATATGTGTGTCCTAAGTTGTCTAGTTCATCACTTTCATAAGCTCATGTTTTCTTTGGATATAAAATCCTTTTTGAAGACTTTCCTTAGATTCTTGAAAATTTTCTGATCCTTTGGAAGATATAGTTTTACCTTCGGAAGAAAATCCTGTCTTCAAAATAAATAACTGTCTAAGAAATTTTACCATCGGAAGAAGTCTAAATCTATCTTCCGAAGCTTAAATACTTGTCTCAGACACTTATTTGTTTTTAAGGACTTTTTCCTTCCGAAGCAAAATTAACTCTCGGAAGCTTTGTTGTTTTATATACAAAGCATTCAAGTGTTTATTTCTCTTCCGAAGCAAAATTTTCAATACTCTCAGGAAAATCTTCCGAAGTCATTTTAGCTTCGGAAGCTTTTTCATTAAAACTTTCGAAGACAATTTACCTTCGGAAGCTTTTCGAATTCCAAGAAAACTACTTTTTGAGCAGAAGTAAACTACTTTTTCAGAGGTGGGACCGACTTTCGGATTTCAAAGTTTATCTTCTTTTATTAACTTTGGTTCAAATCCGTTTTCACATAAATACCCAACGGTTCCCCCTCTTCCTCACTATCTTCTTCAATTCCACTAATCCTCAAACCTAATTCCCAAAACCGCCTTTGCTTTTTACCTTTCTTCAACCTTAAGCTTCTCAAATGGCCAACCTTAACCGCAGAAACAACCCAGATTTCTCCATGCAACTTAACATGCAACACAACCAGGTTGCTCTGTTAAGCTCTGAGAAAGATGAAAGTTTCTCAGAGATTTGCCAATTCTTAACTCTATCAAATTACTTCACCTCCCTAACCATTGATCCTACTCTGTATGAGGATTATCTGTTTGAATTTTGGAAGACCTGCCAAGAGGTCATCATGGATGGGGAGAAGGCACTGTCTGCCACAGTGCAAGGGAGGACAATCTTCATCACTCCGACCATCATCAACACTCATTTGCAGCTGGATGATGAAGAAGGTGAGTTGTTCTTCCCAAAGAAAGTTGTCAATCATTCCTTTGAGCAGATTGGCTATGAGGGATATTTCTCTGTAAATACCTTTAGGAAAGGGAAGGTCTCATCCCAGTGGAAATACCTACTCCATGTGGTTATCCACAGCTTGTCAAACAAGCATGGAGGGTGGGACCAGATTCTTGAGGATCTCTCCTTCATAGTGCATGGAATGGTTCAAGGGGTCAAGTTCAGGTACTCTCAATTTGTCTATACCAATTTACTTGCAAACTTGGACTCCTTAGAATATTATATGTTTCCTAGATATGTTCAACACATTCTCAACTGTGAACTAGGCTCACAGTTGAGAGAAACAGAAAATATTCTTAAATTGGGACAGATGAAGCCCGACATCTTTAAAATCATGAAGAAGCCAACTGTAGGCTTCTCAGGGGTACAAACAGCCTTTGTCCCTAAAATGTTAGAGCTCATTGCTCAAGGTGACCACCTAGCAACACAAGCTAGTGTTGAACCCACACCTTCTACCTCTTTACCACTAAAAAGGCCTCAAGTAACCCTCACCTACCAAAGAAAATCCAAACGAACCCCTGCTCAAGCTATTGAGTCTGTGCAGGTCCCCATATACTCACCTTTACAAGAGGAAGTGGACACTAGAGCTCCCACTTCCCTTGAGGAGCAAACCACTCCCATCTCTTTAACTACCATGGCTGAGGTTCCTCATGCTCACCCTGATGAGCTCACAAGCCCAACAGCCTTAAGTCTTCACTCTGAGTCTCAACACTCAAGTGAACAACCTTCAGGGGACTGTTACCATCCCCAGCCTTTAGATCTAAATCAACCCATTCCCAACCTATCCTTCTATACTGATGAAGACTTAGGATTCAGTGAGTACCATGAGTCTCTCTTCTCTTCCCCTACTCAAAGAGAGATGAGTACTCCTGAGTCTCCTCAGTCTAGCCCACATCAGTCACCTATAACTTAGGTGGACACTTCTGAACCTGTTCAGGATGTCCATATGGAAGAGGCTCTCACTTCTGCAAGTGATTACATCATTAAGACCTCAACCATGGCAACTCAGCCCACTGACATCTCAACTGAGATTGCTAGTGAGCAGAGGAAAACCAGCAGCCAAGAACCTCAAGCTGGTGGTGAGAGAGAGGACTTTGATCCAATCATCTCATCCCCCAATGATTTTTCTGATGAAGAAGAGGGGAATCTGAGACTAAAGATGCAAAAACGGTCAAAAACATGCTCCTATTTAGTCTCTAAGGTCAGTCACCTTGAATCTCAGGTGACTACCTTACACAACAGGGTCAATGATCATCAACTTCAGATTTCATATCTTAAGGAAAAACTAGCTGGGAGACCTTTAAGAAGAGCTCAACCAGGAACACAAGAACCTGTGGAAGTGATTGATTTATCCTCCAGCTCACCTATGCAAGTGAGTGATGCTACCAAAAAGGGGGAGAAAGTCATTGCAGCCACAGAACCTGGGAGTTCTTCACAGAGAATGGACATAGAGGACTCACCATCCTCACTTGTAATTGTGCATTCTCAACAACTTCCTCAAGTTCACATAAATGTGGACTCTATAGACTCTATCATCAGGAGTCTCTTTGAGGAAGGTATACCAAGGGTTGTGTCATCTCCACCTCAAGGAACTTCAAACTACATCATAAGGTGGAGGTATGTGCTGATAGAAGAGCCCTTATTCTTCACAGAGTTCAAGGGCAACAAGAAGTATTTGACTTTCAAAATTTGAACTTCTATGAAGGTCTGGATCTAGTCAATATGCCACTTGTCAATCCAAGCAACTCAAGACAAGCTGACAGATTGGCTCAAAGAATCCAAGACAGGATCACTGCAGAGTTTAGATTAAAAATGAGACTTAGGCAATCAGGCAATGTCATCGGTCAACTAGATGTTGAGGTGGACCCTAAGATTAGCTTCATAGGGGAAACCTTGACTGAAGGCCCAGTGGCAGAACCTGAGACCCCTGTCTCATCATCATCAACTGCTACAGAGACTCACATTCCCTCTGAGACACCTGCTGGTGAAGGTGTTCTCAGCCTCTCTCTGGCCAGAGCATGGATGCTACACCAAGCAATGAAGGCCAAACCTCTATCCACCCTGAGTCAAAAAGGTCTGTGGGTGGCAAAGGGAAAAGGATTTTGACTCCTGAGGAAATTGAGGAGGAAGAGAGAGAGAGAGAGAGAGAGAGAGGAAGAGGAAGCTAAGGGGAGAAAGTTCCTCTGGGTAGACAAAGAAGAAGATAGGATCAAAATGATCAACTACCTAAGTGCCACAGGCTTCTATCAGGCAGATGCACTTCTTCCCTTGTCCTATGACTTTGTTGAGTTTGAGTACTTAAAACAACTTGAGCTTGAGTTAGTCAAGGAGAGAAAGACAACTAAGAAAAAGCTAAGGGAAGAAGCTGCAAAGTCAAGAGCCATCATCCAAAAGAGTATGAAGAGTCTGCTGACAGACAAAGGATGATGAGCTTCTTGAAGCTGTATGGATTATCCGGAAGGAGACTTGGCCCTATGTCTCTATCCACAATGAATGAACATATAAGAGTAATCAAGCAGAAGATCAAGAGTGAATAGCTGATTGACTTACACTCTCTTCCAAGTCAAGTCCCACCTGAAGTGGAGGTTAAGGTTGAACAACCTGAGACAACACAACCCGGACCTCCTGCTGAGCCTCAGCAAGCTTCATCTTCTGATCCATAGCAAGGTCAAACTCCTT
Source organism: Flaveria ramosissima (assembly GCA_025215565.1). Lineage (NCBI taxonomy): Eukaryota > Viridiplantae > Streptophyta > Magnoliopsida > Asterales > Asteraceae > Flaveria > Flaveria ramosissima. The sequence continues at coordinate 40,879,822 of CM046032.1, read as the reverse complement.
CTCCTTCTGAACCTGTGAGGTAGGAACACCCAACTGAGAAAGACAAGGATGATCAACAAGGTGCTGCAGACCAGTCTTCTCAGTTAAAGTCATCTAAGAGGAAGAAGAGGATGGCTTCTAAACCAAAGTCTAATAAGAAGAAGCCTAAATCATCTACCTCTACACCTCAGGCTGAGTCAGATCAACCTGAGAAAGTGCATGAAGAGGCAGCCCAATCAACTCCAATACAAGTGGCTCCTCTTGCAGCTGAGACACCCATCCTATCCTGGACCTTCTCTACCAATCCAAAAAGATGGCATGTAATCAGAGATCAAGGTGTTGAGAATGTCTATACATGGCAAGACATAATCAACTTACCTCTACATGATCTCTTTGAGATGCGAAGATACTATGAAAGTCTAAATGATTCTGACCATCTAATGAAGAAGGGTATGGTCATGATTGTGCTGAAGACTACTAACATCTGAAGATCTTTTAAATGTTTTGGTAGCATCAGCCTAGGGGGAGTTTGTAAGGATCCCTTTAAGTCTTATGCAAACCAAAACATCCAAAGTCTCTCTGCAAGTAATGCACTAAAGAACTAAAGTAGAATTGGTTCGGAAGTTTTACAACATACACTAGAAATATTCTAAGTGTAAAATCTTCTGAAGCCAAGACCAATATCTTCCGAAGCCAAATATGAAGTCTTCCGAAGCCTCAGAGACAAAGTCTTCCGAAGCTTCATCCTATGAAGACAGATTTCTTCCGAAGACTTTTAGTAACATGCTTTATCTGATGTACTGTTCCATAAAGCTGGACACCTTTCCGCTGCATCTTTGTAAAGTCACCAACTTACATGAGTTGGTGAAAAGGTCCATGATTTTGGTAACTGTACATTGAGGTCTTGAGTCTGTAACCTTCTACTTTATGTACTTTATCCTTTTTGTAATAGATAAGGATGTGAGCTATGGCATGTCATAGTCACAAGGTCAAAAGGCAGATATGCCTTTTGATTCTACAATTTAAAATGTGTCTAGTCAATTGTATCCAGCTGGCTTTCAAAGTATAGCCGGCTGTAGGTTGTAGTATAAGTATTCCATGTTCTAGTATCTTTCTTTATGCTTTGTAACACTTGTAATAGAACTTGAGAAAGCAATATACTGCATCCTTGAAACCCAAATCTCTTGTTCTGTCTCTTTATTATTACTTGTGTTCTTTGTATCATTATTGTGGTTAATCAAGTTTACTGTTTGATTAAGTTTGGTTAATCTCCTCTTTGTGTTGTTGTGTTGTAATTGTTAAGCCCTTAACCGGTCCTCCAGACTTGTTAAAGAAAGATATGCATGGCTTGTTCATGTGATGAAAACATCTTCTTTGGTTCTCAAGTCTTCTATTAACACATTCTTTGCAAAACATAACTTGAGTTTGAAATGATTAAAAGGTCAAGGTTATGATGGAGTGAACAATATGTTTTGTGATTTTAATGGGTTAAACACAAATATTTTAGAAGAAAACAAATCGGCATATTATATACATTGTTTTGCTCATCAGATTTAGTTACTAGTTGTGGTGGTTGCAAGAAAATGTATGGGTGTTGTGAAGTTTTTTGAAAAGATAACCATTTTGATAAACATAGTTTGTGCTTCTTGTAAAAGAACATACATTCTTTGAGAAATTGAAAGAAAGAATAATTAAAAAGATTGGTTGTGGGTTAACTGAAACTGAAAGTGGATTAAACCAAGAGCTTTATCTTACATGACCCAGAGATACACGTTGGAATTCTCACTACTAAACACTTATACACTTAGTTGGTTTGTTTTCAACTATCTTTAAGGTGCTTGAATACAATGCAAATGAAAGCTCTAATGATCTAGCAAAAATCAAGAGATTGGTATTTTAAAATATTTTGAAACATTTGAGTTTGTGTTTTTCCTTCATTTGATGTTGCACGTTTTAAGGCTAACGAATGTGTTATCACGAGCACTTCAAAGGAAAGATCAAGACATATTAGAACCGATTTAATTGGTGGAATCAACCAAAGAGATGTTGAAAAAATTTTAAAGAGTGGGTTTGATCAATTTTTAGAATTTTTTCTTTTTGTGAAAAGCATGATATACAAATATTAAACATGATTGATAATTATGGTTCATCAAGATGAGCACAAAGGAACAAAATCACTAATCAACATTATTTTAAGTTTGATTGCTTTAATTCGGTTGTGGATAGGTTGATTCAAGACTTTGGTGATCATTTTAACGAGGTTAACATGGAGTTACTTAAACATATGGCGCATTAAATCCGCTTAACTCTTTTTCTAGCTTTGATGCATCAAAGTTACTACGATGAAATGAGTTTTATCCATATGATTTTGATGATGGGGAGAAGATTATGCTCGAGCATCAACTTGGATTATATCTACATAATGTGCTAAAAGATGATAATTTGCTAACTTGACTAGTATCATTGATCTTGCTAAAGTGATGGTGGAAACAAGAAAACATATTTCCTATCATTTGGTCTATCGATTATTAAAGCTAGCATTGGTTTGCCCATTGCAACGGCTACCATTGAAAAATGTTTTTCGGCAATGAAGCGTGTAAAGTCAAGTTTTTGAAATCGTATTGGTGATGATTTTTTAAACGCTTGTGTAATTGTGCTGTAGAAATAGATGAACTTTCTGGCGTTACTAATGAAGATGTTATTGAGCGTTTCAAAAAGATGGAAACACATAGATGACAGTTGTAAAATTTACTTAAAATATTTAATGAATGATATTTTTGATGTTATATTTAATGGTTTAATATTTTTTTACTCATTATTTGTTTACCGGGCCTTTTTTGATCCGACCCATTTTAACCTGTCTTGTTTGTTACTTACATAATTTTTTAATAAGTCTCATTTTGCCCCTCCCCTAATCAAAAAAATTATTTATCCGTCTTGATAAAGTAACTTGTTACTAATGTCAAGTTATACTACTTATGAAGACTTGTTGCGGGTTAAGAATATACCATTGAGGAAGAGTTGCCCTTGAAAGATGAATAGATTTGATATAAGTTGTCACTCACACATGTTGTTGATGTAGTAAATTACTCGTGACTAGTAACTTACTGATTGTCAATGTGAGGCTAGCCCACTTGGTAGAGGTTTTGCCTTTTAAAGGAGAGGTTATAGGTTTAAATCCAAACAATGGTGTAATATTGAGTAATTTAGAAGTAGGATAGGTTTGTCATTTAAAATAAAAGTAACTTACTACTCATGAAGACTATGAAACTATTCATTGATGGCAAGTTATTATTGCAGATAGGTTTTCACTAATGGAGAAAAGTTGCAAACTAGCAATTTACTTTATGATGATGCTTTGTTGAGTTGAGGTCACATGTCATAACACTATGACTAACTAATATGAACTAATTTCTCATACTTATTCCTAATTATTAAACATAATTAATTTTAATTTACCTTAATCAACCTTATTATAAACTAATCAACTTTGATTGTAATTATTTTTCTAATCAATAGATATTAAACCATTAAGCCTAAATGCTGATAATTGACCATTACCAACCTTGATTATCCATATGTGGTCCATATTGATACTACTTGATTTTAGTTGACTATTATTGACCCTTATTCACTCTAATTATGCGAATCCCCACTAACCACTTAATTTTCTTTAATTGATCATAATTGATACTAATTATTTATAAATCATATAAATTTTCATTAATTGATCATATTAATCGATCATAATGTTAATTTACTATATTTTTTTTAGTTTGTCAAACTTGTAATAAAAAAACTTATGTTTATTTTTACTAAAATTACCATATTTGATTTCTCATGAATTTTACTAAGGATTATATTACATATTTTATTTTATTTTATTTTAATTTTAATCATTCTACTATGAATTTTTGCTACAAGTCTATGTTAAATTATTTAAAAATTTATTTTCTTGATTTGGTACGAATTTTGCTATGAGTTTGCTACGATTTGGATAATTATTATTAATTACATTTTGGATTTTTGATTTTACTATGGATTTTACTACGGAATTCATGAAGATGTTTTTTTTTATCGTTACTTAAATACATATGTTTTTACTTTTGCCACAGATCTTCCTACGGATTTTGTTAAATTATTTTATTTAAATGTATTTCTTATTCTTGCTACAGATTTTGCTACGGATTTTGCTAGGCTAATTATTATTTTTTTCCTTGAAATTTAATTATTTATTTTACTACGGATTTGCTACGAATTTTATTAATTTGTTTTTTAATATATTAATTTTATCATTTTTGCTTAAAATTTCTCACGGATTCACTACGAACACAACTTACTACGGTATATCTGTAGGCAAATCGTAGGAAAACAAATTCATAGCAAATCCGTAGTTATTCCTTAACAATTTTGCTACGGGTATTTTTCGTAGCGAAAAATCCGTAGGAAATCCTTGTTTCTGTAGTAGTGTTATGTCTCTAACTTATTGGGAATTTACTTTGTGTAAGCTTGTGTATAGCAAATTTCAAAGAAAATTTGTATGACCTTATTTCAAAAGCTACAGCTAGTGATGAATCCCTAAGAAGAGAGGACTATTGAATTCCTCATCCATTCAGTCTAGTTTGAAAGCGTCCCCACAACGAACACTTTTCTACTACAAAGCTTTGCTCCACCCTTCAATAGAATCCACTTTGGGTGAGAGGAGCAGCTACTCTAACTTCTTGAGCAATCGAGAGATTAAAGAATGAACATTTTCTTTAGCTCCTTGCCTCACCCTGAGATGAGAGGGAATGTCGATTTGGTACCGGTTGATGATTTGATGGGATAAGTTATAGCTAGATTGTTACCAAGATAATCATTTATTTCTTGAATATTGTAATCCTTATATTGGTTTATGATCATGTATTGAAGCATTCGGTTCAAAAAATCCTATTTAATGTAGTTGTTTTTTAACAATTGTTTGAAATTGTTCTTCTTGTGATAAGATGAAAAGAGTAAACCCAAGGAATGAATAACTAATTGTTCTGCTACGATTGATTATAGTATTCAATTATAGGTATTGACTTCGTTTTAGTTGATCGAATACATACCACACATTGGTATTAGAGCCCTCTTCTTGTGTTAATTGATCTAACAATTAATTTTGACTCAAACAACGTTAGCAAAACCATGATATTTAGCCTCGACACTAGGTTGCCTGGAGCTTACAACACAAGAAGAGAAGATTATCACCTAAATAGCCCCAACAGCCTGACGTTAAACGTCGTGTATTAGGACATCCCACCCAATCGGCATCTGTATTGGCCATCATATAATTAGTTGTTGATCGGTTTAGAGGGTGACCAAAATGAATTGTACCCTTAAGGTAATAGAAGTCATTTGAATGTGATGAGCAGGGAGCATACATATTTGTTGTACGGCATATATATGTGATGCCTGGGCGCATGAAGGTTAACTATAATAAGGCGCCTATCGGTTGTGGTCAATTTGGCAATAGAATCGAATCTAGTAGAAACTAAGTGACAATAAGCCATATATACCTGCTCGATCTAGAATTTCTAAGGCATATTTATGCAGAGATAAAAATAATGTGTTTTAGTCATCGAGATACCTAAAAAATAAACTGAATGGCCCTAAGTTTTGCATGGTAGACACGTGAGATAAAAAGAGACATAAGCAATGTCCGAAGCGCATCGGAAAATATAGTAAGGATGATGCCATCCACATAGGAAGTAGCTAAGAAATGTCAGTGCCTTGCTAGTAATTAACTTATGAATGATCACAAACTGTAAAAAAAATCACATCGAGTAAATGTAGCCTGCAAGCCTTTGGTGCCATGCGCGCGATGTGTGTTTTAAGCCATATAATCTTGAGAAAGCACGTGTGTTCGAGTACAAGGGGTCTCAAAAACTAAAGTTTGGTATATGTAGACATTTCTTGACTTCTTGATACAATCCTATCTAATACTACCGTTAACATAAAACGATGAATAATCTATACTGAAAAAACAAACAAACAATCGTATAGCAGCTACAGAGCTAAAATTTTAAATAGATACGAAAGAAAAAACCACTAACCGTTACGTGATTACCTATATACTCCCCTAAAAAGGTTTGTATATACGCCGAGAGAACAATAAGAGAAGGCTAATTAGGGTAAGATATATAAAACATAAAAATTAAGGAAAGAACTAAGTATACAGCACAATTCTATAACACATCTAAACAGTCTCTAAAAGGTTTATAACCCTAATACAATGTCTTCAAAATGTCATTTGAGAGTTACAATTTTAGCAAATTATGGCTAATATCCGCTAGACCAAAATTTAAACTTTTATGGTGATAAAAATTACAAATTATTGAATATCTAGATCAATAACATTTGATTGTAAGAATCAAAATACATTAGAAAGTTAAAAAATAAAAAAAGAAACAAATTGAATTGGAGTTGGAGTTAGATACAAAAACCCCAAGATTAATTAGCACAACAAATATACAACAAACAATACACTTTCAAAAGATACAAATAAAAAACAAACCCTTAAGCCTTCAACTTCTAAGTGAAATAAACCGGGCATTTCGGTACTCTATAACTTGCAATCAACATCCCATCCGGTCCAACACCAATGTCACAATTTGCATGCATCTTATGCCTCTTGCTTTCCCATCCCATAACCTTAAACCTAATCTCCGAAGCAACCTCGAGCCGAAACGTAACCACGCCATGTATCCGAGCAGCCACAAACTGCGCCCAGCGCGCCTCATCGACCACAAACCGCGTCCCAGACAACGTGTCAGCGAGAACCGTCGTGTTCTTGGGTCCCTGATAGAATGCACTGAGCAATGGCTCTTCCCCAATGTTTTGGTTCTGAAAATAGAGGGTTATGTGCACGGTATCATAAAAGATCCCAATGTTCAAATTAGGGTTTCTTGCGGTCACGTTAAAGGTTGCATGAGCCGATGCGAACCCGTTGTCTTGCGCTAGACTCGGGATCGAGAACTCTTGGATGTGGAACCGTGGGCGATGAGGGCGTAAACTAAGCCACAAGATGAATGTTATGAGGCCTACAATGAACAAAAGGCTAAGGAAAACCGAACATATTAGCTTTGACACGCGTGTGGTTAAACTTTCTTTGACACGGTGCACGTAGTACCGTGCAGTGTGATGCCTCTGTAACTGGCCCCCTGGGTTAACCTGGGGCCGGTTACTGTGTGCATCTGGGGTGTAGTGAATTGGGATTTGTTGTTGAGGGGTGTTCATGGTTAAGTTTCGACGAGTGATCGCCTGACCGGAGGTTTTACGGTGGCGGTAGAGGTGGCTAAGGTGATGTCGCCGGTGGTTTAGGTTTCTTTATATGGAAAAGAGAATAAGGTGGCCGGAGATTGAAGGGATGCTAGTAGTCTTTTGGTGTTGAAAGGAAAGAATATTAGTCAGCTCATGGTAGTGTAGAATATAATAGGTCATCTTCATAATATTCTTAGTTGTACGTCTTTTTAGATGCATTATGAAGGAGTACATGACGCTGTAGTTGTTGTACGTTACAATTTTGGTATTTCTTCCTATGTACTCCAAGTATATGCATGTAGATAATAAGATGTAGTAACGTAACGTATATTATTAGTTTTGGAGTGTATATATTTATTTAATAGACGACAAGCATATTTCCTTAAGAATAATATTTTTTGAACAAATAATTGAAATATGTGTATTAAAAATAATAGATCATTCTTTAAAGTGCATGTAATAAAGAAAATTTGTTAATCAAGTGCATTAACAGCTTTTAATTAAAAAAATTATGCAATAAATGATCATATATAGTTTTTTTGTATTGGAGTTTTTGATGAAATGTGAGGAAAAGCAACATTTTTTAGAGGACGCACACATAATCATCCGAGGTATAATTTTTAACTTTTAATGATTATTAACACGACAAAGTAAAGAGAGAATAACTAAAGATTCTATTGTTAATTTGATAAAAAAAATTATCAATGTTCAGAATTTTTGCAAAACGAATTTTGCTTTTAGCAAGGTTATCACTATGTACGTCCCAAGCTCCTACCCTGTTAATTTGTTATTCACAAAAACTGTTAAATATATGAGGGTTTTGAATCTAATGGTAAGTTTTAGGAGCATTAATTCACATGAGCATCCTTATTCATATCTTATCTCTACATTACGAAGAAAACATAAAAATTTGTTATATTACATTTATATTAAGGTCTTACATTCTCATCTCCATCCCCAATAATTTTTGGGGAAACCATATAATTGATCCCTCATAGTTGGAGGTCATCATTGATCATCTCCAAAATCTATTATTTTATATTTTTAATAAATGATTGTGAGTGAAAAATAAAAAAAATAATAAAAATAAATAATAAAGTGTTAATTAATATAAGTTATGATAGATATAGAAGTTGATATGAGAGACTTTTAGAAAATAAACAAATTTTTTTAAGAACGATAATGTTTTGTTAATTATGCAGGATGTGGATAGGAAAGCTAGTATGAATGCTTTAATACCCACAACTAAGGGTGGTGGGGGCACTTGCGCGGTGAGGGTGCGGCAGGGGCAGGCGTCGCGCGACAACACTATCGTCGATCCCCCACGCCACGTTTCCTTTGCACCATACGACGTAACCTCGCCGAGACACACCCACAAAAAAGTGGGATTTGACCATTGCAGACGATCATTTTTTTACCATTAGAGCAGCTACCCCACCCCCACCCCATCCCCAACGGCTAAGTTGTCAAAATTTAAAAAATATAACTATAAATACTAACCTAAAACTCACAAATTTTACACCATTCTAAATATTTCTCATCTTCGCTTATACAAATTTCCATTATACTTCCAAAAAAATGGATCCCCCCAAAAAAATATTCAAAATTCCGAGCCAAACCTCCAAAAACTATAGACCGAAGGTGCAGTCGGGTCCAAGTGAACCGGAGCCTTCTATCCAACCGTTCAACCCACCACCACCGCATAAAACCAATTGGTTTTAAAATCCTTACGAATCCCCCAACCATCGGTCTACCGCTCAACTATGCCCACGTTTCAAAACTCATCACAATTTTCTTACTACACTAACATCCCAAACTCTTTTCAAAACTCACCTCAATACGTACAAGAATAAGAAGCCGAAGAAAATGAAGAAGAAGAAAACAAATCCTTCGATGATCTTCAAGTTTACAAAAGCAAAGATGAAGATATTCATGTCGAAGAAACACCCCACTGAAATCTAAGTCGAAAGAAAATCGACAATCTGGACCGCTAACAAGGCTTGGGATGAAAATGAAGAGAATGTATTGGTAAAGAGTTGGATATATGTATCCGAAAACCCTACAATTGGAGATCACCAAAAAAGTGGCTCGTTTTGGAAGAAGGTGTTTCGACACTTTTCCGCCATCGTTAGTTCGACCAATCGAACGGTTGATCAACTAAACTCAAAGTGGGGGAGAATGAACCACACAATTAGTCGTTTTAACGGAATATATATTCAAACGGTAAATTTATTACTTTTACATTTATATTTATAATTTTATTTTTAGTATAAATATTTTTTTGTTTTTAAAAATGTAGAAACATCATTGGATGAGTGGAAGCAATGATGAGGATATCGTTCTAAAAGCTTTAAGCGAATACAAGAAAGTTTATGAGAAAAAAGACTTACGAGCATCAGGGCTAGAAGAGTGGTAAGAAACCACGCAAAATGGGAGTGTGTGGATGTTATGAATCCGGAGTTTGGTACTCAAAGAACAAAGAGGAGTAAAACTTCGAAATCGAGTCAATACGTAAGCTCTAACGAGCCGGTTTCAAGCCACCTCCCTGACCTCAATGACAACGCCACACCGATCGAGCCGAGTCGCAAAGGCAAAACGACGGGGGAATCTTCTTCAATACATGTGTTGTAGTGTGGTGGTTGTGACATGAACATCCCCATCATCCTAAAAGGTTATGATATAATTGCATGAGCCAATAATAGAATCCACATAGAATCAATACACAAGATTTATATTTCTTGTGCTATAACAGTTCATGCACCTAGTACAGCATGTTGATGCATTAACATTTCAAATTATTTTATTTTACGTTCTATATTATTTTATATTTTCATAAATTAATACTTATCACCCAAATAAGTTTGTAAAAACATATTAATGGATTGGTTTTAAACTAGCTATCAAATTTGTATTTAATTGCTTTAACGATCTTACATCATCTTCTTCTATTCTGAATATAATCAACCTTATGACGTGCAAAACTTACCGAAAATTAACCCATCACAGAGTGGGGTGTAATTACTAATCATAATGCTAGAATGATAGCACCTCCAATGTGTTTGGTGTCTGCAGGGCCGGCCTAAAGGGCAAAGCAAATAAAGCCCTTGCTTTGGGCCCCCAATTTTTTAGGCCCTCAAAATTTAGTACCTTCATATGAATTATTTTATACTGGATTTTGCTGGTCAGTTTTGGGCTAGCGGGCCCTGTAAGTTGGAATAGTTAATTACAGCCTAGAGTTGGAGGAAGATCAATTGACCGAGTTTTCAGATTTTCTTTCACCCATCGATATCCGTTTCCTTTTCCCCTCGTCTCATCCATCGCCCAATTGACTAAGCATGAAGTGCTGGAATCACACAATTTTCTGGTAGGTCTACTCTTCGTTGATGTTAGCGGCTACACTTCGATGAAAAAAAGGTAAGCTTGAGGTGTTCTTGAGTGACACCTGCTCTTATTCCGCTCAAGGTTACATTAGAGGAAATCAATCCACTGTAACTCACTTTCTGCATTCTTGTTTTTTTTATTTTTATTTTGCTGTGTGTATATATAAAGAAATTTTTATGATCAATGTGTTTTAGGGGTGTTTAAAGACAATCACGATGATGGAAGAAACTTAGACCCATACATTTAACATTTATGGTCAAACCTACGGTGATTACAAGTCAGGTATGTTTAAATGTTAATGGTGGTATTTTATTTATATTGTGTGCTGCTATTGTGGCCTATTACTTTTGATGATATAACTATCAAATACACTTTAAGTTTAGTGTTTAATTTAGGTTTGTAGAAGAGATTTTCCAGATGTGTGAACCTGTGCTAATTGCATTTTCATGATGGTTGTTTATTCTTGATATCAAATAGTTATCATATGCATTCAAGTATGATTAGTGGCTTAGTGCTCAATGTGAAGGGAACTTTTACATGATTTCATGTGCTTTGATGGGCGGACATATTTGTAATTGAGGGGTAGCCTCCGCTACCCCTCAACTTGTTATGGGTAGTGTAAATTTTTTTTTACGGTTTTATGTAAAAAGAAAGTTTCGGTTTTACGTTACCCCTTATAAGAAATAACGTTACCCTGAGAAAAATTTATGTTACCCCTAAAAAAGTTTTAAACTCAACACTTTATAGAAAGTTTTAATTTTAAAAATAAAAGTCTAATAATTTATAAAAAAAACAATACATTCTATAAAAACATAAATAACCACTACCCATTACCCATTACCAAATAATATAAAAACTCAATACCCATTATCCAACCCAATAGAATAATAAGCCCAAAAAATTTTTATATATACTACTTATTTGTATGTATTATAAGTTGTATTATGTGCTTTATGTGATGTATCCACTTTTTTTTTTCAATATCTAACCTTTTTATTTTAACTCAATACTTTTACATCTTTTATAAATTAGCCTTGATATTTCTTTTTTACTTTTAACTTTGTTCTATACTTTCAAATTTTTCGTTATACATTTCGGTCTAAATTTTACGAGTTAACACGCCGCAACGTGCGTGTGTGGTTCAACGTTTTTTCACTTATGTTTTCCAGTTTAACGGTCACGTCATAACGGGTTGGTCCTAGATCAATTAACTTATTGTTTTATTTTTTGCTTGCGTAAATGTATGGTTCAATATTTTTATGTCTGCTTTTCTTTCGATTTATTTATTTTTTGTTTTATTAGTTTCTTCATTGTTGGTAGTCACCGCCGGTGGTGTGTCATTAATATTACTTGGCATGGTTTTACACATTCTATTGCAACTCGAGTGAGCTTAATAGTAGTATATAACATAACAAAACAATACCTGTTTTCAATGGTTATACACATTTTATTTATTCTTTTATGTAAAAAAAAGAAAAAAGAAGAAAGAAAATAAAATAATTGATGTTTTAGTTGTTTTTTGTTTAAAAACCTTGACAATTTGTATCAAAACCTTATGAATGTTGTTAGAATGATGATAGTATGGCTCATATTCAAACTTCTGTAAAACTTTATTAAAACTCAATTTTAAAAGTAAATGATAATAAAATAAATATAGGTGATGTAAAGAGTGTATGAATCTACTATGAATGCTCTTATATCACAAACATTTTATGTTTAATTTAATGATTCTAGTTATTGTTTAAACTTGAAATTTAGAGAACATGAATTTTTTTACAGTGGAAAAAAGGCATCAAAAGATGAAAACGCGTACGGACTACTATAAAATGTAAGTTTTTTTACATGCAATTTACTTACGTCTATTCCGACCCGAACCGACTCGACCCAGTCGAACAACCAAAAATTTTTTATGTTGTTTCGTTAGAAGCTAATTATTAAAAAGTAGTGACCCCATAGTAAATAATTCCTGGTTCTGCCACTGCGTTTACGGTAAAAAAAATTATACGTTACCCCTGAACTTATCTTTTAGATCAGCCACTGCTTAAGTTGGATTAATAATTAGGATGATATAATAAATTAATAATTATTGGACTAGTAGGACTGATTTTTAATGCTTATAAGCTAATCTTATTATGTTTTTAAGCGATGACATGTTGGTAAGATGTATCGTCTCTTTTTTAGTTTTCAACGCTTGAAATCAAGCAATATACATATATATTAAAGTGATTACAAGTAGATTAGAAGTCATTTTTTCAACAAAAGCTATTTTCATTGTATTCATCGTGTTAGGATTGTAGTTATTTTTACGAAGAAGGCCCCACTTTTAGATTTCGCTTTAGGCCCCTAAAAACATTGAGCCGGCCTTGGGTGTCTGCATTTCCATATTTAGGATTAGGTTGAAATCCTCGTGCAACGCGCATAGTGAAAACCTTGTTTACTTAAATACTAAACAAGAAATAACGAACTTCAAGAAATTAAGATAGAGAATCAAGTACAAACTTATTTATTAAGTCAATAAAAGAGAAACGATAAAAATGACACTAATAGATAATTATGAATTTAGAAAAATAATTAATTCAGAAACAAACATAATTATTAGATGAATAAAGAGAAACACAAAAATAAATGAAAGCTCACGTAATTTTGAGAAATAAAGCCCTCATCAATATATTATTTCTCTATATAAAAGCAAGAAGTTAGCTACAGTAGTAGTGTACAAATTCTTTTGCAAGTCATACAAAATACCAATGCATGAATGATACTATACTACAAGCTTAACACATGTCCTACCTGACTGACACGTAAAAGAACACGGTATACCTTTCCTTTTGAGTTTCTCAAATAGCAAAGATAGAGACAAAGACAGAAAAATGCTAATAGAAAGAGAGAATGTAGAGGCGGAGGCGGAGATT